>LT669790.1:28400156-28932734 GCA_900128785.1 Arabis alpina
TATCAATAAGATATAAACTATAAATCAAGCCTTTCATTTTCTTGCCAAACTGATAATGAACTTGAAAGTAGTTGCATCCACCATATGAGAGTAAACCTCTTAATAAGCTAAAGTTCAAGATCCTGTGAAATTTTCACTATTCTTTCACATAAAGACTTGTTTATCTTCCACTGATTTTACACTTCAAGTGTATGGACTACTGATCCAAAATTCTCTACAAGAGATTATAAGTCTATTTCTTCCTTTCTATGATTGGCCAATCATTACTTTGTGTACACTTTTAAATAGACTTTCTTGATCCTCTTTTTCATAATATCAACTGCTTTCTCAATGCATGCAAAAATATTACGACGTCGATTTTGCTTTTCGATTCCATTTTATTTATGACATGACATAACTATTTGAGATCTCTTTATTCTCAGGTACCTGAATTTATGTCTATGTCATGTTTCTCTTCAGGAGATCAATCGTATATATAAGTGTTTCCTCAATCTAACCATTGTGAATTAAGCTCCTTTTCTTTTTGAGGATTCTTATATTTGGAACCAAATAGGTCTATCACGCTTCATGCGATCTTTAGACTCATTAGCAGTTTGATATTGTCCTTTTGGGACATCAATTATAATTGGAGCATTACAGCTGGTAAGTGACTTTATCACTCTATATGGGTCATAAAAGCATTTGGCAATCAATGCTATAAGCTCTGAGATGAATTATCCTTTGGACTTCTAATTTACATTTTTTTTATTTTTTTTTTATTTTTTTTTTTTAGTCCGAGGATCAATGATAATTCATTGCAGCTTATTTTATTTTCCAGCTGTTTATTTTCTCCCCTTAATGTTGGAAAACTGACTTATTACAGTCTACAAATCAGGCCTTATTTAAATCCTTCAAGGATGGCTCTAGATTATTAATATCAATGGAGATTTATATCCAACATATATTCCCATCTTTATTTAAGGATCCATCTTAAAACTCTGTGGTGGAGCAACTGGAATGTATATTGTACATCCAAAATCTTAGATGGAAAATAACTGGTTATTGACCCAAAACCAATTACAATAGGGGACACATATTAATTATTTATTGGCATAATGCGAATTATGTATGAACATGTGCTATTGGATGTTCAACATTTATCCCAATGGATGTTGTAATCATCAAAGGCTCATAAATTCACTAGAGTTATTAAGATGCACGATGGGTGATCAGCCCTGCAACATCTCAACATTCTAGAAAATTCATATATTACAATTCTACTAGCCTCATGAAAACCATATATTAGTTTATCTTATGAGCAAACAACACATCACAAATCATTATGAAGAATTTTCTGGTTCTTCAATGATTGTTTACATATATTACTTTTCGCATCACTATTGAATCGTAATGGTCTAACCGATTCATACCAAACAATGATATGTTTTGTAAACTTCTGGTTTACTGTATCTTTTCATCTCCATTCTATGAATCTTTGTGTAGTTACAATACAAGTAGTTTCAAGAAAATACTTTTGCTCTTGGGAAATACTTGTAATTTAAAGGTATTTACAATTCCTTTACTTATTGTCTCAACATGATTTTTTTTGTTCTAAAAAATCTCATGAATTTATGTTATGAAGGATTCATATGAACATAATCTTATGAATCTTCTGGATTCATTTACTTAGTTTCCGTGTGAACATAATATTCTGGATGTTTCACTTATTATGGTATGTCGGATTCTTTATCTCTCCCTCTCGAGATGATAACACTGATTTTATCAATCTTAAATTGAATCCCTTTTTAGAATCAATAACATATCCTGCTCGGGACATGTATTATACCTTAAATCCTTCTAACTTTTGAGACTTATGAGAATCAATGCATAAATATACCAACTACATTCCCATATGCAATATTATCAATGTGCTCTTCTGGAGCATTTATATATATATGCTCTGGTTGAGCATTCAATAAGCCATGTACTACCTTGTATTGTACTCTCAATAGATTCGTTCATTTTCAAAATGATTCACATATCTTTGACTTATAACCATCTCAATTTTCTCACTTCTGGTGAAAATATGAGTTCCGGATAGAGACTTTTCGATTTTGGATCTCGATCTTGACCATGACCACATTCATATCCACTTTCACATTATGACTCGTTCCATAGCAATTTCTTCAACAAATACTAGTGGTATTGCCATTTTCTTCTTTAGTATATGATATCACATTCGCTTCATGGAATGGTGCTTAACTACAAATACATCATATGTTCAATCTCAATGAGATAAGATATAAGTTCTGAAAAACTCTTTAAATCTCTTTTCACAAATTGTTGTCCACACGACAACATTACTTGCATGAAATTAAGTTTAAGTATGTCTCTATAAGAGATATTAAATTGCAAGTAATTATGAACATAGGTGAATTATATTCACTTAAAGACTTCATGTCTTGTAGGTAATATCAACCAATCATTTTAGGCTTTAGGAAATATCACATTCTGGTGATCATACATTTCCTTTAAGAATTGCTCTGACTTAATCTCTATGGTCAAGCAGTGAACATAATCTTCTGGATATGTCACTTGTGGTCTATTTGAGATTCTCTATTTCTTTCGAATATGATGAAACTTCAGGTTCATCCATCTCAAATTAAATCTCACGATGAACAAATATATTATCAAAATAATCAACATGCATAAGCATGATTCGTAAGCATCAGTGGTTTATCACGAGTACTTGTCTCAAGTGCAGAAAAAGATCCAAGATCTATCACGAGACGACATCATCAGTGGTTTATGTTTCTCAATGGCCAGACTTCCATATAAAATCAGTATGTATATGAAAACAAACAAACAACAACAACCATGCAAAACTATAATAATATGCTCTGATTGTTTTATGTTAAAAACGTTTAAATAAATTCAATCTCTAGTGATTATTAAAGGATCATGATACCAAATGCCATATGTACTCAATTGCTCGAAACATAAGCAATTATGATAATCAATTTAATTGATGCAATAACTTATTTATGGCACGGGATAAAACTAATTAAAATTAAAATATGATAAAGCATGATCGTTGGGGAAATTATAAAGAACAAGGCACTTAGCTCGATCGGTAATGGGGATAAATTTCTCCGGAACTTTTGTTGCAAACAAAGTCTCAGTCGCAGAAGGGGCGACGTGGTTAAACTTTTAGACAAGAGAAGTATTGAATCTGCCAATAAAACATGATATCGAGTTCTAAGTTGAAAAATTAATTGGCTCGTGAATCGTAAATAAATCAATATTTAAGTGATAATAAACATAGGTCAAACGCATGTCTTCATAATAAAACAAGAAAGAAAGTATGCTTATCTCGATGGAAAAACGATCGGAGACAACGTTAAAAACGGAGAACGGCGGCTAAGGAATTTTTTTTTTTTTTTTTTTTGAGAGAATCTCGTTTGCTTTTAGGTGGTTAGGGTTTTTGGAATTTCTTAGTGGCTAGGGTTTTAAACTCAGACGGCTATGGCTCGTGCTGATAACGTGTTGTAGTAAAGAAGAGAAAGAGAGAATTGTGTTGTGTATTATTCCATGAGAAGTACATAGTATATATAGGGATACAATACTTGGAGAAGAACTAGGGTTTAAGGATATTCTAGAACATGGGCTTCTAATGGACATCCACTAAATGGGTTTATAACATTTTTATATTTAAATATAACTAAAACTGTACCGCGTTATCTGGAAAGTAAAATGAATATACATAAATGTAATTCAAAATGTGCTTGCGAATATTCGAATTTACGGATACTTTGTATAGAAATGTGATTCACCTAAAGTAAAAAAAATGCATAAACTAAATCGAACCGAATTAAAATTCACCCATTCAAAAGCCAAAAATAGGCATAACATTTTATATACTAAATTACCCGAACCAAATTTTAATTATAAAAAACCGAATCGAAGTAACCTAACCAACCGAAAATTATTCACAGTTATTAGTTTTTTTTTATCTATTTTATATTTTCAAATTGATTAGCTACTTTTATCACATAGTATTTGATTTAGTCTTATGTCTTAAATAAATAAATGTATAAAATGATTTAAATTTAGAAGAAAAAATACAAAGTGAAAAATAAATCATGATGTTTTCTTTGTATTGTTTTTTCATAAGAGATTTTTTTTTTAAAATTACAAAAAATTGATAACGTATAAGGTAACTTGATAAATGACATGCAGCTGACTCATTAACAGTTAACTGGTCAATATATATATGAGTGCATGTATGAATTAGCATGGCTATATAGTCAATAATTGGTGTACGAATCCGCCGTTTTCCCCAAATCTTATAGACGAGAAATTGGTTGGTGATTGAATATTCGCTTGCTTAGCAAATAATGTTTCTACGTGAAAGTACTTCAAATTATAAGAGAAATAGTTAATTTTCCCCATTTATCACTCAGAGCCTATCGGGCATTCTCTCAAACCCATTAGAATTCATAATTGTTTGTATAAATTGAATCCAGCCCTGCGTAAGTACGATGTCGATCTCAATATAATAACAAGATAATTAATGATATCCACTTTAACAAAAAAGAACTAAGAGCATGAATAACCATAAACAATATTGGGTGTTATTTGCATTAAATTAGTAATAATTATTAACTTTTAACACTTGTTTTGGTTTTTGTTAATTTTGAAGATTTACCCATGACACTTAATTGGGATTCATATGAGAAAAAAAAATTGAATAAAAAAAATTGAATTAAAAAAAATTACTATAAATAAATATACAAGATTTATTAAAAACACTAATCTCATATGTTTTATAAAATTATAGAGGTTTATTACAATCCGCAAAAACAAAAAGAAACATAAAATCGATTATTGTCAAACCGAAATGATAAACAAACATTTAAAATCATGATCAAGAACTTTCTTAACTCGGCTCTATCGTTGAGCTTTGGCATTTTTGTCCCAAATATGCTGAACCAAATCAGCTTTCAATCGTTCATGAAAGAAATCAAATTACTATATATAAATATACAAGACTTTTTAAAATCACTAATTTATTATGTTTCATAAAATTGTAGACAATTATTTCAATCCGTAAAAACAAATTGAAACATAAAATCGGTTACCATAAAATGAATTTTCGTTTTACTTTGGATCACCACAAATTAATTGGCCCAATCAAAAACTGACATGTGACCAAGAGCCAATAGATCAACCGGTAAAGATCTCATACAAAATTTAGAGATTGTTGGTTCGAGTGGCGCTTGGAACGAAACTAATATTACATGTTGTGGTCTCGGGCATGGAAGGATTACGGGATTCAACCCCGAACTTCCTGGTAAAAAAAAAAAAAAATTTGACACTTGTCCCACTATAACTCAAATGAACCATTTTTTTGGGTTATTACATTGAACCACTTCATAGTGTACATATTATTATTTAATCATTTTTTCTTAATGAACACCAAATCATCCTCCCGATAATCGTGCTATCCACACGAATACAAATCAATATGAAATTTTTGTCTATAATATCTGTTAATTTTGCACTAAAATTTGTTTCTGATTGACAGATACAAGCAATTTAAAATTATTTTAAAAATGGAAAAGAAAGAAATAAGTTTATTGATTGATTGATACATAAAGAATCGTCTCTTTCACAATTCAATGTTCACGGGAGTACTTTGCTAGAAACATTATAGCAAATGACTTGGATTTTAGGTTATAAAAAGGGGACAATTGTATTTATGTTTCCTGCAAGAGACAATTAGGAGTCCCAATGAATGCATATTTGAAACGATAGGATAGACATGACTAAAAAACAATGGAGTTAAAACATTTGATATTGTTTCGGCTGGAGTTTGGGTCGTCCAGACAAGCTGTTTCGCGATTTTTGCGTTGTAAATTTGTGATAATTTTTTATTGCTCATAGGCGTGAGCATCCGGATACCCAATCGGGTTTCGGGTTGGGTACTTTGGGTATCGGGTTTTCGGATATCTGAATATAAAACCCATACGGGTTGGGTATTTTCGGGTTCGGTCGGGTTTCGGGTTTGTCATCAAAAACCGAAATTAACTCGATCAAACCTGTAAATTCAAAAGCAATGTGGCAATTAACTCTAAGTTACAAATTGACAAACAAGATAATGTCTAAAACAACGTTTAAATCAAACCAAGACTTCAAATCTATACATAATGTCTAACAACCACATAAACAAAAGCAACGTAATGTCTAAAACCAAATTAAGACTTCAAATATATAATGAAACTAAAATGCAAACTGGAAATTTAAAAGTTAACTTTCTCTTGTGATTCTCCATCCTCCCTTGTCCATTCTTGATTGCTCATATAATAAGTACAAATCAAATAACAAATAGAGATTAGATAATGATTATACAAGTTCATGCGAGAAACAATTTATAAATCCAAAGCATATTAAACGATTGTTGTATTAGCAAGTGATAATATTAATAATCAATCAATTTGGATAACATGCCTTTTAAAAAAAAATATTGATCTTTTTGCTAAAATTACTAAACAAATATTTTGTGAAAAGTTTACGGTTTATCATCACCATCACTATCCTATAGAGGATAAACAAATGATTATTTAAGTAAAACAATTTTTGTTCCAAACATCAAACCAGGACCTCTATAATGTTATCCTCTCGTTATAAAACAATTCAGTAGAATTGGAAAATTTGACCAAATCGATTTATATAGAATCTAGGGTTTATATAATCCAATCAAAGAAATCATACAATCATCAAAGACAAATCGATCCTATACAAAAACTACATTGATCAAAAACAACAATTTATCAGTCACATACATTCAAATGGTTTATAGACTCCTATGATGGAGGAGAGGAATTCCTTAGAAGATTTGGATTTTCCATCTTGAAAATCGAAAAGGAATTATGTGGATTTATAGCGTATATCGGTAAATGGGGATTTAGGTTTCTGAAACTGGAAACTGAATATGCTAATACCGGTAAGTGTATATTTGTATACATATATGTTCTTTGGGTAGTTTGGGTAACCGTTTTATTTTCGGGTAACCCTAACCCAAACCCGAACCCGAAATTTTAAATTATAAAACCCATTCGATTTATTAGAACTACCCGTACCCGTTCAAGCAAATAGATAGATGCACTAAGGACATCATTCTTGCCCGCATCAATCGTAAGAATTAGGAAAATATTTATTAAAAAAAAAAGATCGTAAGAATTTCAAAAATCTAATATCCCTTTGGTTCTCATATGAGTAATTGTGTTTAGTGGATTGGAGAATCTTCTTCTTGTTTCGATTAGGCTTTTTTAAATCTCTTTTTGGGTCTTCTGAAACTTCTTAGCTTCGCCAAGCTGATGTAAAACAAATTGTTCCTTTTGGTATATACAAATTTAAATGTGACATTAACTAAGACATTAGCGAAAATGAACAATTTGTTTCACATCATGAAGCTCAAACAAATAATGGGCCTATGCCAAACAAAAAATAAAGAAATAAAGAAAGGGTCAATTTGTTAAATAACAAAAAAAAATATAATTAATCAAATAACCAAAAAACCTAAATCTAGTGGTTGTGGTTATGCCACATGGGAGAGTTTTTGTTACTTGGTTAATTATAAATTTTGTGTGTGCTAGTTGGCCAATTATCCCATAAAGAAATTGGTCATATTTGATAAATCAAAATATTTTGGACCTTTTTATACATAATGTTAAACTTTTGGGGTCCTAAAATGCAATAACATTTTTGTGAAAAGTAAGTGGTCCCTGTGCTAATCAACACACCCATAGAACCTGCCGTGCATGATGGGATGCTGGATGCTGGATGCTGGATGCTGGATGCTGAAATGCTGAATGCAAAATATATAATGTTGCCGTGCCGACAAAAAATGATGTTTACGCAATAATTAACATATTGACGAAGACAATAACTCTCTCTCTCAGAAGGCTCTTTCAGTATATAATAGTTGATAGTCAATGTTTTTAAAACCGGACCGGCGACTGAACCAGATTTTTTTAGGTCGTGGGTTAATATGGTCCGACCGGGGTTCAACCGGGTTCAATAATATTTTAAAATTATTAGTATATAGAATTTGTTCTTTATATGTATGTCCATAACTATCCAAATATCAAATAAAATATTGAGTTTAGTACAAATATTTAGAAAAACAAAAAAAATTCAATAGCTATAGCAAAACTAAATAATAAAATGATGATAATTAAATAGATAACTAATCTTTTTTGTCTTAAAAATTTAAAAAAATTATAATTATTTGAAAAATGTTTTTTTTTCCACTGAATATGATTATATTAGAGAAAATGTTAAACCTTTATTACTATCTCATTATCTATAAACTTTATTTTTCTAATTTTAATTTGATAAACATATTAATTAAAGAAAAATGAAATAATTTTTTTTTTTTAATTAGAAAACAGTTGAACCCGGTTTGATCCGGGTCAACCGATTCGCCGGTTCCCAGTTTTTTGCCGGTCCGACCCGGTTCGATGCCGGTTCAACTACACTTGAGTTTTAATATTGACCCAAACCGGACATGTGACCAGTTCGCGGTTGAACCAACCGCCGGTCCGGTCCGGTTTTAAAAACATTGTTGATAGTATATGTTAAGTATATATCTACAGACATATACTCCACTATACATATAAATAGATGTCTGAAATCCTAAACTCAGTGATATATTTGCAAAAGATCATTGTTAAGTATGTGGAAGTTAAAGACAGGAGAGGGAAATGGAGAAGATCCATATTTATTCAGCAGCAACAACTTCGTTGGGCGTCAAACATGGGAGTTTGATCCTGAAGCCGGCACACCGGAGGAACGAGCTGCGGTTGAAGAAGCTCGCCGGAGTTTTATGGACAACCGTTCCCGTGTTAAAGCTTCCAGTGATCTTTTATGGCGAATGCAAGTAAGGTTTCTTTCACTAGTGTGTTCATACTATGAGAAAATATACCATAAAATCAAAATAGACAAAATAGACATTACGGGCGAATGCAAGTAAGTTTTCTCATAGTATTTAGTTATACGATGAGAAAAATATACAAGCAAGTTTTTTTTATTAATCAAAATTTCTGTTTCATTGGTTTTCTCTAGTACGTACTATCATTTTATCATGTTTTATTGTTTGAACTTTGAAAGATTGTAAAAAAAGATAAAAAAATATTTTTACAGTTGATCGTAATTCTTTAGTTAAAAACGCATAGAAAAGGTAAACAAACAATTTTTATTAAATAAAAAAAATCTAAAACATCTAAAAAAATGCTGAGGGAGTAAGTCCTTAAATAATCTGCTTGGTTCTTCTCATCGTTTACTTTTTGTAAGGACAGTTTTTGAAAGAGGCGAAATTCGAGCAAGTGATACCGCCGGTAAAAATTAGCGACTACGAAAGCATAACGCATGAAAACGCGACAAATGCGTTACGGCGAGGAATTGCTTTCTTCTCGGCCTTGCAAGCCTCGGATGGCCACTGGCCAGGAGAGATTACCGGACCTCTCTTCTTCCTTCCTCCATTGGTAAGTTTCTTCTTTGATTCTATCAATTTCCTTCTTTTAGTCTAGCAATGAATATTATTAGGTTTAGAATTACGTGTTTAGAGTTTCTATTGCTGAGAAAGTCATTTTGTTTTCTTGTAAAGTGATATTCAGGGTAAAAATGAATCTTGCAGGTATTTTGTTTGCACATCACAGGACACTTGGAAGAGGTATTCGATGCAGAGCATCGCAAAGAGATGCTTCGATATATCTACTGTCACCAGGTACTTTACTTTGAGATGAAAACTCAAACAACTAGAAATGCCTCGACTAGTGATCATCACAGAAATTATGTATTTTATTATCCTTTAATTTGCAGAACGAAGATGGCGGATGGGGATTACACATTGAGAGTAAAAGCGTTATGTTTAGCACCGCGCTGAACTACATATGTTTGCGTATTCTTGGAGTAGGTCCTGACGGTGGACGAGAAAACGCATGTAAACGGGCTAGGCAATGGATTCTTAACCATGGTGGTGTGACTTATATTCCTTCTTGGGGGAAAATTTGGCTCTCGGTAAGCATCTTTTGGATCGTATGTAAAATCAGAGAAACAATCCTAAAGTTTGCATGCTATGAGTAAAATTTGAGATAAATTCCACCGAAATTTCAATTTTAAGTCAATTTTTTTTATTGAAACCATATTTTAGTACATTATTTTAGTTATATACAGGGGCGGATTACGTGCCACATGCTGATTTTTATACAAAAAAATTAACTGTGGTAAGAACTTTTTTTTTAATGTTCGTACTACTTTTTTAAGGTATTTTATAATATGTGTCTCATGCTAAAAATGTTTCTGGATCCGCTTCTGGTTATATAGAGTGGCGGATCTATGTGTAAGGAAGATGGGCACGTGCCCCATATTGATTTTGTAAAAATTAGTCACAGCTAATATTATTAACTTTCTAGTTAAGTTTAATTGGCCACGGATTTTTTATAAGAGATTCATGCCTTTTGATCCATGTTTCTCAGGGCAACCGTTACCATGAAACTCATTATGTTTTTTATATATGTTATTATATTAGTTTTTATTTGATTTAACTATTCTTTTAAAAATAAAAACATTAAAAAGTTATCACCCAATTAGAGTAAGACACGTGAAAAAGAGAAGCTTAAAACAGAAAAAAATCGTTTCCATCAAGATGTAGAAGCAGTTTCTTTCTGTCTCTTTCATACTTTTCAATTATTTTAATTTGTTTAATAAATTGATACATGCTTTGTATCATTGTTACGGTTGCTCTCATTATCCGTTCGTACAATTCTTTTATATATTTTGCCTTCTCACAACAATCTCTCTTTCTTTTTTCTATTATCTTTGACTATGATTTAATCTTTCCTAATTAATTACATTACATGTTATACTTAGTTCTTTTTTTTATATATACTTGTTAGTCAAAACATGTATTTCTTTTTATATTTCTATTGAAACATGTGTAATTTCTTTCTTATCACACTTTCCTGTTATATTTTTTTTTTCTTCAAAATATAGTAACTTATATCATTTGTTTTCATTTTTCGGTAGATAAACATGTTAGAATGTGATTCTTTTAAATAAAAAATTACCATATTATAATATTTATAATTTATTATATATTTAAAGCATCTTAAAAACCAATAAAAATAGTTTCTAATAATTTTTATTTTCTAATCTCCAAATTTATGTATATTACATAATTAATTTAAATATCTATATAAATATTAAAATTTAATTAATTTGTGCCCCATACCAAAATTATTTCTAGATCCGCCCCTGGTTATATATACATACATAATTGTATATGATTACTAATTGATGATATTATTAGGACTAAATATTTTGTATATATATCTAGATGAAAGACGTTGAAAGTTTTATGACTACCATCAACATTCCTATTCTATATATGCAGATACTCGGAATCTATGATTGGTCTGGAACCAACCCTATGCCTCCCGAGATCTGGTTGCTTCCGTCTTTCCTTCCAATACACCTAGGTTTGTTTCCTATGTTTTTTTCTTTTTTGCTAAACATTATTTTTCCTATGTTGGAGATTATATGTAGTCATGTTTGTTTTAAAATGTTTTGCCATAACGCTAAAAGGAAAATAAAATAAAATATATATATAGGAAAAACTTTGTGCTATACCCGGATGGTTTATATGCCAATGTCTTATCTATATGGGAAAAGATTTGTTGGTCCAATTACACCTCTTATTATGCAACTGCGTGAAGAACTTCACTTACAACCTTATGAAGAAATCAACTGGAAGAAAGCGCGGCGTTTATATGCAAAGGTATGGCTTACAGTTTGTTTCATCTTGAAATTTCTCTATCATGCATGGATAAAAAACTGAAATAATTTTGTTAATCCATGCAGGAGGATACATATTATCCTCATCCTCTGGTTCAAGATTTGATATGGGACACTCTTAACATGTTTGTAGAGCCTTTTCTTACAAGTTGGCCGTTAAACAAGCTTGTGAGGGAAAAGGCTCTTGGTGTGGCAATGAAACACATACATTACGAGGACGAAAGTACCCATTATATTACCATTGGTTGTATTGAGAAGGTAAATAAATACATTGAGCACGTATTCTCTAGTAAAAAAAAAGCTTATATATTGAAAACTTTTTGCAGGTTTTGTGCATGCTTGCTTGTTGGATTGAAAAACCGGACGGGGATAACTTTAAGAAACATCTCTCTAGAATTTCGGATTACATATGGGTAGCTGAAGATGGTCTGAAAATTCAGGTTCTAATAGATTTCAACAAGATATTTAAGTATGCTTTGATATGGACCTATCTTATACTAGACTTTATAAAGCACTACTTAGTTTCACATCTAACTAATGTGGGATTCTAACATAATCTAGCCGAGAATATTTCTTAAACAATCTAAATTTACACAGTGCTTTGGAAGTCAACTTTGGGAGACAGGATTTGCAATTCAGGCTTTAATTTCCAGTGATCTCTGTGATGAAACATATGAAGTGCTCAGGAGAGGACACAGTTACATAAAGCAATCTCAGGTTCGATATTCTTGTCATGATAATCTTGTATCTGTAATTAATTTTTATAGTGAACAATTAAATGTTTCTAAATCAAAGAACTTTGTAGGTTAGAGAAAATCCTTCAGGTGACTTCAAAAGCATGTATCGCCACATTTCCAAAGGATCATGGACCTTTTCTGACCGAGATCATGGATGGCAAGTTTCTGATTGTACAGCTGAAGCTCTTAAGGTAACCAAATTAGTTGGATTTTTTCACAAGATTCAATTTAACATTTATGTCTTTTGTTTTTGTAGTGTTGCATGTTGCTCTCCATGATGCCATCTGATGTCGTTGGCCAGAAAATAGATCCTGAAAATCTATACGATTCTGTTCATCTCTTGCTATCTCTACAGGTGAATTTATATATAATGTTATTGAAATTTAATAATTGCCTCTTAAATTATATAAATAATAACGATTATAGCTTCATTTGATGTAGAGTGCAAATGGAGGTTTGACTGCATGGGAACCTGTCCGTGGACATGAATGGTTGGAAGTAAGAGCTAAAACATATAAGGGTGTTCATATATGTCTTCGCTAAGTTAAAAGTTTTTTTAAGAACAGGATCGACAAGTGTAACCTTTTTTGTAATTGGTCCGACAGTTGCTGAATCCGACAGAATTTTTTGCTAATGTTATGGTGGAGCGTGAGTATGTGGAATGTACATCAGCTGTTATACAAGCTTTAGTTATCTTCAAACAACTATATCCGGATCACAGGACAAAAGAGATCACCAAGTCGATCGAGAAAGCGGCGCAATTCATAGAAAGCAAACAAATGCTAGATGGTTCATGGTATGTTACGTTCATATAATTAAGACATGTTTAATGAGCGTGGTCCCAAACATCTTTAACAAAATAATTCTTGTTCCGAGTAATGGTAGGTACGGAGACTGGGGTATTTGTTTCATGTATGGAACATGGTTTGCTCTTAGCGGCCTAGCAGCGATTGGTAAAACATACAACAACTGTCTATCTGTGCGCAAAGGTGTAGATTTCCTGCTTATGATACAAAATGAAGACGGAGGTTGGGGCGAAAGTTATCTCTCTTGCCCTGAACAGGTTTTTTTATGAAGCAACATGGAGTTCTAGTATATCAATGCCACCGAATTTTATTGAAAAGTGTTAATTAAATGTTTTCAATATGCTTTGCATGCAGAGATATATACCATTAGAAGGAAATAGATCAAACCTAGTGCAAACTGCGTGGGCTATGATGGGTCTGATACATGCAGGACAGGTTCAAACTTTTCAATCTTACATTTGTGTTTTGTTTCAAGTCCAATGAATTTGACTTGCAACCTATCGTTTCTTTCTACTGTCATCATCTTTATATATGTATACAACAGGCCAAGAGAGATCTTTTACCTATTCATCGTGCTGCGAGATTTATCATCACCTCGCAACTGGAAAATGGGGATTTTCCTCAACAGGTAGTTGATACGCTAGTTGCATTTGAATAAGTTTAACTCAACAATAAGTTAGATACCAAAAAAAAGATTTTTTGAAGAGCTCAGGTTTTGTTACGAGTTTACACTATTTAATAAACAAAATCAGTTCAAGCTATCTATATAACTGTTAATTTTATTTGTGTGTGCAGGAAATAGTAGGAGCGTTCATGAATACTTGCATGCTACACTACGCTACATACAGAAACACCTTCCCATTATGGGCACTTGCAGAATATCGGAAAGTTGCGTTCGTAACTCACAAAGATCTATAGCTCTTCCCACGTGCATTTCCTTCTTTTAAAAAAAAAAATGGATTTGGGTTGGTTCGATTATTTAATTTAATTATTAATAAAAATGTATCAAATCGAACTTGGTTTGGTCAGTGTTCAAATATTTTTCTTCTTTATCTATTATCGAATTCAAGTAAGGATAATTAAATCAAAATTTGATTTTAAAAATAATAGACAGTTTAGAATGTTCCATTGTTATCACAATTTTAGAGTGACTAAAATATCATTACTTTTGTGGTCTATTATTATAAACTCATTTAGTGGATACCCATTAGAGGCCCATGTTCAAGAGTATCATAAACCCTAGTTCTTCTCCAAATATTGTATCTTATATATACCTATTATTCTCTATAAAATAAGACAATACAATTCTCTCTATTCTTTTCTCTTATTCACAATACGTTATCAGCACGATAACCTAACCACTGAGTAAAACCCTAGCCACTAAAGTAAAACCCTAGCCACTTGAGTAAAACCCTAACGTTCTCCAACATCTCGCACTTTGCTTTGCTTCCACTTTATTTTTCATTAAGGTAAGTGAATCTCTCTCACTTTAGCATACGGCACATATAATATTATTGGGTAAAGCATAAGGTTAACGTCATACTTCTTATATAGTATCACGTTAGTTTTATAATTGCTTTGATACAATAATTGAATTACTTTTGTTTTATTATGCTACTTATTTAATTTATTTTATACATAAATATTGACTTTGTTATTCATAGCATACACATGTATGTCTATCGATGGAGAATTTCTCACAAGTCATATTTATGAGTTGATTTCGTAATTCAATAGCATATTCATATTGGGTCATGACTCATATAAGTTTATTGATCGAATATCACAGTTTTATGTTTTTATTTAACCTATTTTTAGATTTGATTTTGTGATTTGATAACATACACATGTTGATTCATGAATACTATGTCTATCGATGAGTAATTCTCACAAATCATACTTATGTATATTAATTATTTTATTAATACGTTTTTGGTTCTTAAAATCACATATTTTATTATAAAATTAATCGATCATGATTAACGCTTCTCTACTATTAATCAAAGATATTTTATAATTATTCAAATATTTTATAATCATAAATTAAATTTCTATCATGATCGAGCTAAGTAATCTTTTCAATATGTGATCAGTATTTATTAGGTTAATTTGAATTTAATTTTTGATTATACCAACATAAAAGCCATGTTTTCATGAGCAAACTTTTGAGTATGACAAGATTATATGTTTATTGAGAAATAAAGCATGATGATCTGTTCTTTTGATTCAAAGATCTTCAAAATACAACCCCTCTGTCACATGTCAATAGTTTTATTATGGGTTGGTTCGGTTAATTGTCCCAAACCGAAGGCAATATTGCTTTATTGTTTCATTCAACCATACAAACATTTGGGTCATGATAGATCTGTTTGTTAATTTATATTCCATTTAATGGTATCCTGAAGACACAATATTGTGAGATGAGATTTAAGAAGAGTATTATGATTTTATATCGTCTCTATGTGGTTGAGCAAATTATTAAGCTTTAATTGGATGATCCATTCCCTGAAGTGAATGTGATATTTTGTATAGAAAAGGGAGAAATTACACTAAGCAAAGAGATTGCTATAGAAATTGGCTTGAATTATCAAAATCAATTCTCACTATAATCACACTAAGCCAAAGAGATTGCTATAGAAATTGGTTGGAATTATCTTGGTGATGAAAGAATCTAGTGTGATTACAATGTAATTTGAAATTATTGATGCATTATACTCTCCCAAATCATACAGATAATTGGATGATAAAATACATGACCCAAATTGGGATATTTTGTTAATTATATAGTGAGATACAATTCGAGATAGATGAACCTGAAGTTTCATATCATCTCGAGGGGGAGAATTAGAGAATCTCACATAGACTACAAATGAACATAATAAGTGACATATTTAGAAGATTATGTTCACTAAGTTCTTCAAACAATTCTCAAAGGAAAAGTGTGATCACCATAATATGATATTATATAAAACTAGCTATGTGATTGGTTAAATCTAGCTATATCCAAGATTACAAGACTAAAAGTCTGTGAGTGAATATAATTCAGCTACGTTTAGAATTACTTGCAAATTGATATTATATTGAGAGAATATCTCTAATGCGGAGTTGGTAAAGCATACATAATAAAATTTCCATGCAAGTAATGTTGTCCTATAGACACAAAGTCATGAACAAGAATTTAAGAAATATTATGGATTTTTCTTGAGGATGAGCAAATATATATGAGTTATTGATAAGAAATCATACTCATATTTGACTAGTTTTGATATATTCCCTGAAGTGAATATAATATCTTACATATATAAAAGAAAAGGATTATACAAATTAAATCCTTGAGAAAGTAGCTACCAAATTGACCGCATCTCACCACTTTCTGACGATACTCATCATTGGCTTTGGATTTTCCGGGTACACTCCATTTCTAAATTCTTGATTCTCATACCATATATTTATATATGTTTTAGTTAAATTAATCTATAAGATTTACTTTACTTCACTATAGATTTACTATAAGATTTACTTTACTATAATATCTCGTTTATTGCTACATGCTTCATGGTCCAAATCAATGCTTGGTTATCATGGACTAGAGAAGTTCATTTGATTATGATATCTCCTGGAGGGAGAAAGTGAGTAGCAATAAAAAAGTAAACCATAAGTTTACTAAGAATGAAAGTAAACCAGAAGTTTACCAAAAATTTATATGTTTGGCTTAACCAGATTGGTCATCCTGGTTTGATAATGATGCGAAAAAATAATTAAGAATTATGTGGACATTAAGTGAAGAACCAGAAGATTCAACCTAATGATTTATCATAAGTTATTTGCTCAGAAAGCAATATGATAATATGGCTTTCACCAGTCAAAGATGATTTGGAATCTATCAATTTTCTGAAATATATATAAGGAGATGATTATGGGCTGATCACCCACTTCGTGACATTTATGCATCGATTCAATGGACGCATTGACTCGATTGTTGCATCCTAGAAGGTCACGTTTTTCCTTGTGATAAACCAGCAACTTGGAGTTTGCGAGGTTACTTTCTTACAAGCTTCTGAATTTATGTTTGAAGCCTGATTATTATATGTCCATTGGGATAAGTGTTGAACATCATGAAGCTCATGTTCATATACAAAATTTTAGTAGCATTGATTCACATCAAGCCAATGAATAACTAATTGTTCTCCCCATCATTATTGGTTTAGGGTTAGAAACCAAATAGTTTCCATCTGAACGATCTTTGAATGAAAGATCTATGAATTTGAAAAGTGCTCCACCACAGCGCTTGATGATGGAACCTCAAAAGAGGATAAGAATATATGTTGGATATGAAAGATACAGAGTCATCCCTGAAGGATTTATATAAGACTCAATTTGTAGACTCTCATTTTAATGAGTAAGTTTTTCCAATATTAGGGGGGAGAAATTAAACAGCTGGAAAAAAAAAATATAAGTATCCATGAATTATCATTGATCCTCGGGCTAAAGAATTTATATGAGAAGTCCAAAAAGATAATTCATAAGAAGAACTTAGAGTATTAATTGCCATACGCATTTACTAACCCAAATAGAGTGATAAAGTCACATATACCAGTTGTATATGCTCCAAATTATTAATAATGTCCCAGAAGGGCGATATCAAACTGGAGAGTCTAACGATCGCCTGAAGCTTGATAGACCTATTTGGTTCCAAATATAATTATCCTCGAAAAAGAAAAGGAGCAAGAATTGAGAATGACCAAATCGAGGAAAGAAAGATTATGAAAAATCTCCAAAAGAGATTGGATGATCTCTAAAAGAGACATAAACATGACAAATGGAAAATTCAAGTACTTGAAAATGAAGAGTTATAGCTAGCTATGTCATGTATGGAATTAGATGGAACCATAAAGCAAATCGACGTCGTAATATTTTTGCATGCAATGAGCAGTTGATATTATGAAATTGAGGATCATGAAAGAAAGTCTATTGAAAAGTGTATACAAAATAATGATTGGAAGAAATAGACTTATATAATCTCTTGTAGAGAAATATATGGACCAGTAGTCCTTGCACTTAAAGTATAAAACCAGTGTCATATAAATGAGTCTTTTGTATGAAAGAATAGTGAATATAGTAAAATTCACAAAGATAAAGAATGTTTTATGAAGAGATATCTCTTGTGGTGGCAATTATTTTTGATATCTTACAAGTTTGGTAGTAAGAGATGAAACAATGGATAAAGACATTTATATGCAATCTTTGAAGGATATATATGTGAAGGATACAATCCCTGAAGGATTAATGATATTAGAATTATATTCTCAGGAATTCTACTCGATAATCGATCGAATGAAAAGAAAGTATGTAACATGGGGTATAATCATGTAAATACCCATGTAGACTTATCAAAATATTTTGATAAAGTGATTCTTCATTTGAACATCATCGAAACTCCGACAGAGTTATTACAAGTTATGTGATAAGTAACCACTGTATAATGATATTTATATACTCCAAGAAGGATGTACACTGCAAGAATCTTCTTAGTGAGTATTTGTTAAGAGAAATGCAATGAAAAAGATGATATTAGCCTATGCATATTTATAAGAAGATTTAGAAAATGATTTGTTATGATTGCAATATATATTTGCTTATTTGAACATCATATAACTCCTCAAGAGATTTATATAAAGTGGAATATCAAAATAAAAAGTTTGAGATAAAAGATCTTGAAAAGACAAAACTATCTCAAGATGTCTCAGATTAAACATTTAGCGAAAATATGTTATGAACCAGAAGTTCAATAGTATAAAATATCATATGGCAACCATACGAGTTTGTTCATTAATTTTATGCTTATAATAGTTCCAAAAGAGATATTATATATGATCATAATTCATCTCATGAAGAAGATGTGTATGAAGGGGAGAAATATAATGATATGCGTGGATGTACTCTTTTTTCCTTATCATAGTTTTTATCCTATAAGAGTTTTCTATGAAAATATTTTTAACGAGACATCAAAGAACACGCAAATGATAGACACTTATAGAGAAATATTATCATTATAATGAAAGTCTATCAATCTCCCAGAAACATGTCATCCATGAATGATATCTAGAGAAATAAAGAGAATGATCCAGATGAATCATGTAGAAGACCGACGAGTTGCAGAAGAATGGTGATGTACATGTTCTAGAGGTTGTTCAAGCAAAACTTTGGCAGATTTATTTTCAAGACACTTCCAACTACTACTTTCAAGAAACAAGTTTGCAGCATCAAGAAGATCTCAAGTTATGCACTTATCAGGGGGAGTAAAAACGCGTTGCACTCTTTTTCCTTAACCATGGTTTTGTCCAATTGGGTTTTCCTGGTAAGGTTTTAATGAGGCAACATCTTATGCGTATTAGGATTATTTTTACTCTAATGGCATCCAAGAGGGAGTGTTATAAACTCATTTAGTGGATACCCATTAGAGGCCCATGTTCTAGAGTATCTTAAACCCTAGTTCTTCTCCAAGTATTGTATCATATATATACCTATTATTCTCTATAGAATAAGACAATACAATTCTCTCTATTCTTTTCTCTTATTCACAATATCTATAATGTTTTTTTTTTAGAATCCACTCACGTATATTTCATTAAAATTTAAAATTTTGAAAATTTTAAAACGGATGGAGTTAGATTTTAAATGATTGATTAAATAATAATATTTACTTCCCCCTTCTTCTCGGGTATTTGAAATTAGGGCTGGGTATTCGAATATCCGATCGGGTTCGGGTCGGGTATTTCGGTTTTTTGGGTATTTTGGTAATGAGGTTTGGAATCCGATGGGGTATTTTATAACATCGGGTCGGGTTCGGATATAATGACTTCGAGTTCGGTTATATCCGATGTATAGTCTTTCTGAAAATACACATCAAATATAAATTTGATCATAACTCAAATTGATCAAAATTCAAACACAGAAAATTAAATTAATATAGAATTAAAAGAAAGTATTCAATTTTATTAGTTTTTACATGAATTATCCAAAAATACCATATAAAATATCAAAAGCAAAATTGTAAAAATTCAAATAATATTGATAAATTAGTTATGTTTATCCGAATATAATTCATAATATTCGAATTAACTACAAAATTATAAAAATTATCTAAAATACATGAACATGCTCAACCTTACATCCAAATATCATTAGTTTAATTTATATTTGTGGTAATTCGGATACCCATTCGGTTATCGGTTCGGTCCGAGTTCGATTCGGGTTTTCGTGTTTAGGGATATAGTATCCGATCGGATATCTTATAAATTTGGGTTGGGTTCGGATCAGGTAATTTGAGTCGGATTCGGTTTGCTAATTCGGTTTCGGATTTTTTGCCCACCCCTATTCGGTTTCGGTTTGATAAAATCCCGAATCATCCTTAATTAAAAAAAAAAAAAAAAGTCAACGGCTTTAATACAGATTTCCAAATTCCAATATAGATGTGTCGTGATATAATGAATTACTATAATTCTGATTTCACATCGAATTATTTGGTTTAACACCCGCAAATTCGGTTTTTAGTTAAACCGATCGGTTAATATCTTGGTTAACACCCACAAAATTAAACCGATTGGTTTAAACTGATTAAAACCTTTCAGCTAGACAAGAAGGTCCGAAAACTCACAACATAAACCCTAAACCTCTTTCACTTCTCTTCACAGACCGCAGTCTCGTCTCCACCACCACCACAAACATCGTCTTCTTTCTTTCTTTCAATCTAACCTTCTGGGTACGTTCCTCTGTTTTCTCTAATCTGGAATCTCTGTTTTCTTGATTCCTGTTTGATTTCAAGAATTTGTGTTTTTTGTGTGTTTCTCTGTTTTTAATTGATTATCAATGGTGTTGATTACAGGTGATTTTCCAGAGTTGTGAATTAAGAAATGGGTACGAAAAAGTTACAATTTTTATTAATCTTTATTGGTGTTTTTGTGGATTTTGAGATTGATAAATAGTTTATCTTGATGTATAGATGTTACATCAGTGGATCAGATGAGTGATAAGAAGCTTGAGAAGAAGAAGAAGAAGCAGAAGAAGATGAAATCTAAGAAAGCAGAAGCTGAAGAGCATGAAGAACAGCTTAATAGGCTTCAAGAAACAGTAAGTCAAATCCTGTAGTTGGAAGCTATTGAGTTTTATGCTAACTTAGAGATGATTTTTTTACTGCAGCAAGCTGATTTTTATCAGTACATGAAAGAACATGATCAAGAGCTTCTTAAGTTTGATGCTACTGAATTTGAAGATGATGTTGATACTGAATTGGAAGACAATGAAAAAGTTGTTGATGATGAAACACCAAAGATGAAAGTGAACGAGCAGAAAACGATTACTGCAGCTATGGTTGATTCATGGTGCGAATCTATCCGAGAAGAAGGAGGGAAGTTAGGTGGAGTGCGTTCTATATTGAGAGCTTATAGAACTGCTTGTCACTATGGTGATGATACAGGAGATGATCAAACTGCAAAGTTTAGCGTTATGTCTAGCGCTGTTTTCAATAAGATAATGATATTTGTTCTGAATGAAATGGATGGGATTCTTCGTAAGTTGTTAAGGTTTCCTGAAACTGGAGGAATGAAAGAGAATATATTGGAGCTGACTAACACTAGGCCTTGGAAGAATTACAATCACTTGGTTAAATCGTATCTTGGGAATTCGCTTCACGTTCTGAATCAGATGACCGATACAGGAATGATATCGTTTACTCTGCGTCGTCTAAGGCACTCTGCGGTTTTTCTGTCTGCTTTCCCTAGTTTACTAAGGAAATATATTAAGGTTGCACTTCATTTTTGGGGAACTGGTGGTGGTTCGCTCCCTGTTGTTTCCCTGTTGTTCTTAAGAGATTTGTGTATACGCCTCGGAACTGACTGTGTTGATGACTGCATCAAGGGAATGTACAAAGCGTATGTGTTGAATTGCCAGTTTGTTAATGCTGTTAAACTGCAGCATATTTCGTTTCTTGGTAACTGCGTTATTGAGCTTCTCGGCACGAATATCTCTGCTTCGTATCAGCATGCATTTGTCTTCATAAGGCAATTGGCAATGATTCTGCGTGAAGCGCTTAACACGAAAACAAAAGTACGTCCTCAATAATCTTTAGAAGTTGAGCTCTTCCGTCAACACTTACATGTTGTGAAAGTTTCTTTAACTTTTACTTACATTTGATTGTTTTTACAGGAAGCGTTTCGGAAAGTGTATCAATGGAAATTCATACATTGCCTTGAGCTGTGGACCAAAGCTGTTTGCGCCTACAGTTCTCAGTCTGAACTCAGACCAGTGGCTTACCCACTAGCTCAGATAATATCTGGTGTAGCACGGCTAGTTCCCACTGCTCGTTATATTCCCCTGAGACTAAGATGTGTTAGTATGTTAAACCGGATTGCTGCTTTTACTGGTACCTTTATTCCCGTCTCAATGCTTCTTATGGACATGTTAGACATGAAAGAGCTCAATAGACCTCCCACTGGAGGTGTTGGCAAAGGTGTCGATTTACGCATACTACTCAAGGTACAAAACTTACTTAGTTGGGACTTTAGAGAAGAAGAGACTAGAATGAAATTTTTTATCCTGCAAATCAACCATTTTGGTTATTGAATTTTTTTTCTTTTCTTTCTTTGTAGGTAAGTAAACCTGCAGTGAAGACAAGAGCATTTCAGGAGGCATGTGTTTACTCTGTAGTGGAGGAGCTTGTGGAACATTTGTCTCAGTGGAGCTATTCTGTTGCTTTCTTTGAACTATCGTTTATTCCGACCATAAGGCTGCGTAGCTTTTACAAATCCACTAAAGCTGAGAGGTTTAGGAAAGAAATGAAGCAACTCATTAGCCAGGTACCTTAAAAATAAGGAGATATGGGCTTATACGTAACGTATATTGTACTTGCAAGGAAAGAACTGACTACATTGACTCGTGTTTATATGACTTATTTGATTTCTCTTTTTTTTTCTTTTCAGATTGAAGCTAACTCAGAGTTTGTTAACAAAAAGAGAGCGTCCATTAAGTTTCTACCCAATGAGCCTGCTGCTGCATCATTCCTTGAGGTTTAGTAACTCGTTTGTCTTGACCGACTTGAATTTATTAGTTTCCTTGACAAGTCTAAAACTCTCGCATGAGGATTCCCAAAATCATTGCAAAGCATATAAATGTGGCTTCTTATACATACTTATTCTGTTTTTGGGGTCTTTTCTGTTCAGGATGATAAGAAAGCAAGGAAAAGCCCTCTATCACAATATGCGAAGATTATTCGTCAAAGAGCCCAGCAAAGAAACGAATCTCTTGTGGAATCAGAGTGCGTTACATTCCTCTAAAATTTGATGATCACTTGCATTTTTTTTTCTGGCGTTGCTTCATTGTGAGTGCTGATATTAAAATGTCTTGTTTATCCAGTGTTATTGTGGGACAAACCTCAGCGGTCTTTGGGAAAAACGCACCAAGTAGCGATGAGGAAGAAGATGAGGCAGAAAGGAACGAAAAGGCTGCCGCAGCTTTCAGTTCGTCCTGGTTACCGGGAAGTGACCCCAAGTATGTCTCTCTTCCTCTTAAAAAATGTGCACATCTTGGAGTTTCATTAAGTAAATAATCTGGTGGGTGTTGTAGATTTTGGTAAAACCACCATCTCTTAGTGATTATCTTACATTGGGTCGGGTTGAGTCAGGTCTAGGTTTAAATGTATATCATGTATTGTCAGGTATTTTCAGTAGTTTGGATTTTTACGGGTACGTTGGTTGATTTCGGAATGTCGCCTGCGCCTATATTTTACCTGTCTGTAGTTCTATAACGCAAAGCGATTGTATAATTGGCAGAGAAAAAGAGGCGGAAGAAGAGAAGACGAAAAAGAAGAAAAGGAAGAGAAAGAGTAAAACAGAGAAGAAGCATGGTGAGGAAGGCGCAGCAGGAGAAGATGACATTGTGGAGGATTTTGTGTTGAGTTCTGATGAAGAGGAAGAGGATGACTTGTTTGCTATAGGAGGAGACAAAGATGAAGAAGATGATGCAGCAGATGAAATTGCAGATCCTGAGACCAAGACACCTAATAAGAACTCTAAGAAGACGAAAGGGACTTATAAGACCTGGCATAAAAATTACAAGAAGACAAAGAAGAAGAAGCCCCGTGTAGCTTAAGAGTCTTCTTTATCTCTCTTGATACTCTATGAAATTACTTTCTTGTTTTGTTTCTTCGGATGTTGGCAAAACAGTGTTAAACCAAAAATTTTGGTAAAAGAGTGAAAAATTTAGATCGTCGTTATCAGAAAGCTTTCAGTTTGACAAAGTTTATCAGTGTACTTGCATGTAGTATATAAGAAGAAGGCTTCTTTGATACTGAAATCAAAGCAAACCGGGAGGACGGACTTGACCGGTTACTAACGCTGCAGGCCAGCTATGATGTACGCTGCGTAAAGATCCCTGCATTTCAAAATTGCTCATTGAAACTACGATAACAAGAGTGAACACGCAAATACTTTGATGTCTTGGTGTAAAGAAACTTACATGGAGTCCTTAATTGCGTCTATGGCAGCTTGAGCTGGGAGGAAACCTTCGACGGCGACTTTCTTGTTCTCGTTCTTCTTGTCTAATTTTTTGTGTTGTTGTGTTAAGTGAAAACTGAAAACAAAGCATAAGCCAAAACAAAAGTTTTGTTGTGTAATGAGAAAAACTGAAAACAAATGCTATATGGGGATGTTATTTTAAGGATACAGTCCTCGAAGAAGCGTCGGATTTCAGCTAGACGGTGAGGAGGAAGCTCTTTGATGTCTCTGTAGTGACGGAACTCGGGATCATCAGCACACACTGCAATTATCTTGTCGTCTTTTTCACCCTGCAAGTTTCAAAACAAGGTGATTCATGGCTTCTTACTAATGTAACACATCAGTGCATCACAGAGAAGGAAAAAATATAATTTTGGGTTTACAGGCTTTCACCTGATCAATCATGGGCATTAAACCAATAGCACGGGCACGGAGGAACGATCCAGTTAGCACAGGCTCCTACACAATAGTTATCAATTATCACATCACTGTTTGTTACTGTTAAGTTTGCATGAACATGAAGCAAAGAAGAGAGGCGAGAGAGAGCACCTGCATTAGTACCAGGACATCTATTGGATCACTGTCTTCACAAATGGTTCGAGGAATGAAACCGTAGTTGTGGGGGTACACAATGGATGAGTAGAGAACACGATCAACCTAGGGAGGAAAAAAACATTCAGTGATCAGATTTTGTTCTTCTTTTCAAATCTGCTTAAATGCATAAATTGCAACTCATGATACATCTAATATAGGAAGATACCTGCATATATGTGATTATGTATACAACCGCAGAATTAAGCGAAGAATATGAGGAATCAGAAAATACACTGTACCTTAATAAGGCCACTGTTCTTGTCAAGCTCATACTTCACCTTACCACCTTTGCTAATTTCAACAACCTGAATAAAATAATCCAATCTTCGTTAAACGCTCAAAATGATATACTCTTCCGCAACGCAGAAGGAGAGATATAAAGCTTACACAGTTGAAAACAGCAGGAGCTTCTGGACCTGAAAGATTTCAACAAACAAACACTCTAAGAAAGTAACAAGAACAAGTATACATGCCACTTATAAATAAGAAAGAAGCTTAATCAATCACAAGATTTTAGCGTACCAATCTCCAAATCATGCCAAGGATGAGCAGCTGCTGATCTGTGAGTAAAGGCAGCAAAATTCCTTTCGTTAAGGGTAACATTAGGGTTCCTAAGAGGGAAAACATAGCTCTTGCCACTTCCTTCATCGTTATTATCAGCCATATCGAAATGTCCACTGTAACTTGAAAACAAATCCAAAAGCTCTAAAGTTAGACTAGTGTATAAAACAACAACAAATATTCTTCTCACTACAATAACCACAGGCTCTAATGCAACTCGAGATCATCTAAGGGAACAATCTTACAAGTTCACCTCCTACTCTAACCTGTACAAACTATCAATCGGCAACAAAATCGAGAATCTAATACCACTAATCCAAACAAAACAAGTTCTCGGTGCTCAAAAACGCAAAATCAGCTCCGATTCAACAAGCAACAACGGAAACTCAAGCACCAAAAGATGATCAGAAAATTCACAAATCCAAACAAAACAAGTACATAGTGTAAAATCGATTGTTTCGATCATAGACGATGAAGAACAATCCAAGTTCTCGGTGCTCAAAAACGCAAAATCAGCTCCGATTCAACAAGCAACAACGAAAACTCAAGCACCAAAAAATGATCAGAAATTCACTAATCTAAACAAAACAATCGATTGATTCGATCATAGACGAAGAAGAACAATCCAAGTTCTCGGTGCTCAAAAACGCAAAATCAGCTCCGATTCAACAAGCAACAACGAAAACTCAAGCACCAAAAGATTATCAGAAAATTCACTAATCTAAACAAAACAAGTACATAGTGTATAATCGATTGATTTGATCATAGACGAAGAAGAACAATCCAAGTTCTCGGTGCCCAAAAACGCAAAATCAGCTCCGATTCAACAAGCAACAACGAAAACTCAAGCACCAAAAAATGATCCGATTCAACAAGTAACAACGAAAACTCAAGAACCAAAACTTCTCGGAGCAAAATAGGTCAGATTCAACAAGCACGAAGGATAAATCAAACGAAGATTATCAGAAATTCACTTTATCGTACGGATTTAGGATCCAGAAACGAGAGAATCTGACCTTACAGATGCAAATCGCGTAAACGAAGAAGAGATTCACGCAGCGTTTTTTTTTTTCTTCTTCTCCGTTATGAGAAAAAAAAAAAAAAAACTTGGCAGTTACCAGTAGAGAGGAGTATTGGTGTGAGTGCTTGAGTTTTTATGGACGTTGGAGAAAGGAGACGATGACGTCACCAATTCCTTGGTTGTTGTTCATCGTCAATTGTTACGATGAATCTTGAACGTTGAATTTGAAAAGGGATAAGATCTAACGGACGTAGTTTTATTTTAATTTTGTTTTAGGATTTTTATTAATTAGTGTGAGTAGACCATTTTAATTGAAGCAAAAGAAGAAAAAAAGGACGACATTGATTTTGCCAACAAAGCATTCGAATCACTAATCAATACATGACGCCTGTCCTGATAGTTACTCCATATGTATTTAAGAGAGAAATTATTACCTTTATAGACACTTTGTTGTAAAATACTCCCTCCGTTCTTTAATGATTGATTTTCTAGAGTTTTCACACATATTAAGAAAACACATTAATACTTAGTTATAAATGTTTTATTTTTTGCACTAAACAATTTTCCATAAGTTTTAACCAATAGTAAATCAGTAAAGTCAATTAATATGTGTTGAACTTTACAATTCATCATTATGATTACATTAAAAATGCATACAAAACGTGAAAAATCAATCTTTTACAAACAATTTTTTTTTCTAGAACATCAAACAAATAAGAATGGAGGGAGTATTTATCAAAAGAGACACTTTCTAATATTGAAGCACTTTCTTTAGAGTAAAAGACATTCATATCTTTTTTTTCTTTTCTTTTTTTCTTTTTTTTTTATTGACAACAGTAACTCTTAAATATCTTTTATATTTAAAGAAAACTATATTATATTCTTTCTTCCTCCTTCCAATATCATCGACACCTTTCTCCTCAATTGATTTGATTTGTAATTGCTTCTTCAATGTGATGAAATCTTTTGGACCCATCAATATGAAGATCTTCGATTTCCGCTAGAAGTTTCCAGATTTACTCGAGCAATGGTTGAGATTCTCGCAACGGAGACCTTGAAATATGGCGATGAAAGGTTGATGAAGAAGCGACTGAGATTCTCATCGTCACCACGAACCGTAACAAGATCCATGGTTCAAATCCACCAGCCTCTAACTCGTAAGTTTTATAAGACGAGTTAATTGGTTTTCATGTCGTTTCAGTTTTACGATTCCAAATACGCGCGAGAACCAATTGGTCATCAACTGACGATTCGTAGTTGAACGATTTTCGTTAGAAGCAGCTTTTTTTATATACTCAACACCGTTGAGCTCGATTCACAGTGAAATCTTTGTTCTAGACGCCAACTATGTTGCTATTCGGAGTGTAATTTGGTAGATGGAGTTTCATATGATTTTGCAAGGTAAAAATTGTTTGATTAAGTGGGATAAGTTATCATAATCGAGGGTGTGTGGACATGTGTAGGTGGTCAAGTATGCTATTCCAAACCTTTTGTTCCTTTTGATATCTTATGGTTGTTTCTGTTTTTGTTGTTAGGTTTTGATAGAATCTCATTTATCAGAAACAAGGAATCTAATAACAAGCATAATTCAAGAAAGGCAACTACTAACTTGGTGGAAAAGATAGTGTTCAAGTTGAAGAAATGAGACAAAACTTGGTAGTGTAATTTGTAGTGTTTTCTAAACGTGAACCATGTTGTTGTTCAGAGTGTAATTTGGTTGGTGTGGTTTTATATTGTGTAACTTTAAAATTATTTGATTAACTAGTTTGGTAATTGGGTTTCATTGAATTTTATCTTGTTTGTAAAAAGCTCTTGGCGTCCTCATTTTTTTTTACGTTGATATCATTTTGATCGGTATTTCATGTGTTCACTGTTAGTGTGTTACACATTACCCATCGTCCTTCCACCACTTTTCATTGCAAAATCGACATACCATCAATTTCATGTCTTTTTTATTGTTCATTGTTCTGTCGTCTACATTCAAGTATATGAGATTCTTAAAAGTTTCTATATTATGTAACTAATGGTAAAATTATGAAACAAAGTCGCCAAGATGGTTTAATGATCGAACTTGAATTTACTAGTATGTAGTACCCTTTTAGATACTGTAATTTTTTTGTTTAGTGTAGCATTTCTAATGCCAATTCAAGATCTGTATAATTGCTTCTTAGATATTCACTCGTGCATGTGTAGATGTGGATTTCTGATCTGTGAGAAGAAAGAAATTCAAGAAAAACAAACTTAAGCTTTGACCATCAATACATGACCATATATGCATAACCATTCAGACGGGACCATCAATACATAACTATCTACATGTAACTATCGATATGTGACCATTCATACGTGACCATATATACCTTAACTAGTTATTTTCTTTTGCTTTCGACAATAGCAGCTTTTTAAACGAGATTTTCTTGTTCATGGAGAAGAGATTTGGAAAGTTTCAGAGCTTTAGTTTTTTGTTTCTAATCTTAAATTAGTAGTGCGGAACGGGTTCAATGTGATTTGATTTAATCTTAACTTATCTCTGACCATGTTGTATCGTCCACATGGATAATGTGTTATCAAACTTTAACCATCACGATAAGGCAAACACTTGTTTGGAAAAGTTTGAACACAAAACATAAGCCTATTTAACTTCTTAGTTACAATCAATTGTTTGGACTATATATTTAAAATCAATAAACCTGCCAAACAAAGTTACAAAAAGAGAATAAACTACATTACACGTCGAGGGTTTGCAACTAATATCCATGATATGAGATGATTGTGAGTAACCATGAGTGAGCAACCAATAGATGAAGATAAAGACAATAAGTAGAGATTCAACAATTCCCAATCATCATCTGTTAACGTATTTCCTCCTTACCACATCTAGGAGATGAGAATACACCAATGACCATAAGCTTTTGATAAATCCCACAATCATAGGCTTAAGAAATTGGGGTTGCTTCTCAAATCTTAGCTAAAAAACAAGCCATACTCATTCTTTTTTCACTACAACAGAATCATATACAAATATCTTTGTCTCCCAAAACTAAGATACCACAATATTTGAGAATGAACAAATTCTCAGAAACAAGATCATGAATAGTTGATTTGGTTGACCATCTCCTAGCACTCACCGTTACTTGAGAGATAGATGATGATGACGAAAGCAACTAAGATAGAAGCAACAACAAAAAGTCATAATAAATTCTGTAAACCTCCTTAGATCTCGGTCTCATCTTTCTTCACTTGCGCAAATTAAATACATCAACTGAGAATAATAAATTGAATCCTTATCCGAATTTGAACATCATAACAAAAAACGAGATCAAGGCTTGCTTCCGGTAAAAACAGAGGCGGTGGAAACAACACCAACTATAACCGGTCGGGTTAAACCCGAATTCTTTCAGAGCTACGTTGTACGACGTATTCTCCGCCACAAAATAGGTCTTTTTTTAGCCAAGGTGAGTAAGGAAACCTTCAGACATCCATCTCTGGCGGCAAAATTGAGGTCGAGTGTGGAAAATCAGGCATAAGAGAGCTTGTTTTAGAGGTTAATGACGGAGAAGAAGATGAAAATGATTGCCAATACGAAAATTAACGTTGAAGCTAGCGATTTTGAGATTCCGGCGAAGTAACTCGGAAATTTTTTGGCGATTGGGAGTGTTTTTGTCGAAGAAGCTGAGGAGAGAGAAAATAAGCTAAATAATTCGTTAAGGCTATTATAGTCTTTATAGTGTATATATATATATATATATGCTAAAGTGCCTTGATTTGAAGAAGTGTCTGTTTTGTTAATATTAGTCGTAAAAGTGTGTCTTTTGAATATTAACCCTTTAAAAGATTGATGTTTTAAGTTTTTCACACATATTAAAATACAATAACTATTTGTGTTTACTACTTTTTTAACTTACTTTTTTTGTTTCCCAATTATTGTATCTAATGGCACAACAGAAAAAAACATTAATGAACTTTATAAAACTGAAATAACATTAATTGAAGGTAGAAAATCAATCTTTCAAATACAAGTAAAAAATCTAGAACATCATTCTTTTAAATATAGAGGGAGTATAAGCTTTCTTTCTCGTTAAGTACGTATTTGTTTTTTTTCTCTTACAAAAATGATACTCTATTTCTCCTATTTCATTTCATGTTTTAAGAATTTTTATTTGGTGATCTATATATTAAATGAGAAATATTTTGAACTTATTTGTCAAAACATAAATCGATTTACTAGCTTTCCAAATAAGAATTATGATTTAGTTTACATCGCTTAAAATAATCATTAATTATAAAATCGGAATTTGATGATATTTTTTTGGTTATATATGGAATTTTTGATTTTTTTTTATCTCTGAATCGTATACCATTTTTTTTGAAAAATATGTTTCGTTAGTTTCAACTATTTTACGGGTATAATACATTTTCTAATATATAATCACAAATTTAAATATGTAAAATTGATCTTATATTCCGTATAATAAATCTATACTAAATATATATTAGTTTTACTTGATAAATATGTTATTTCGCGTATAACACATGTATTATTCTAGTTTCATTTGATTTTCCAAACTTTTACTAAAATATATATTAAATAAATTAATTTATGATTATTTATATTCTATATTTTAGTTTTTTAAAAGGTTAAAATGTTTTTAGTTAAATAATAAACAGTGTTTTTAATAGTAAATTGAAATAAAAATCTCATAAAATGAAATAAAAAGAGTAAAAAATAGTATGTTTACAACCATAATGCACTATAGTGCACTATAATATATTTTACAATTATAGTTGTGTAATTTTGAAGTTATTTATTGTCTGATTCACATAGTTCATTAGTTATATTTCACTATATTAACTACTTATAAGATTGTGTTTACAATTATAATGCACTATAATATATATTGATTGCTTATAATTATTATGTATTGCAATAATAGTTAACTACATTAGTTATAATTAGATTAAGGATATTTTTGTTTTTTTAAATTAGTTACCTAATTATAATTTTTGTTATGTTACATGCTTTATTTTTTGTGATTAAAGTATTATTCATTGTAATTTTCCAAAAAATTATGTAGAGGTCTAACCACAAAAAAACTGTGGCTTATTTTTGTTATTTTGGTGATAGACTATAATTGTAGGTGGGTCCAAAAAATAAAAAATAATTTTTTTAAGGTAAAATTTGGTTTGAGGATCCGAAAAACAAAAATATCCAGTTTTGGATTTTTCTAGATTGGGTTTACGCATTACACTCTCAAATGGACGGACCAAAGCTGCTATCAACCTACCAATAACTATAGAAAAAACTACAACTAACAAATTAACCAAAAATTATCTATGCGTCAAAATCTTAACTTTTAGATTTAGATATTTTGGTTAGTTTATTAGTTAATAATTTTTATGGTTATTGTACAAATTAACCCAACTATATTTGTACCAATCCTGCTGTAGCTTTATGTTTTGAATTTACAACCTCAAAAAAAATTACAGCCTTTTTTTTGCTCTAAGATACCAAAATCTTAAAGTCTTATTTGTTAGGCTTTAAAAGTTGCGACTATAAAAAACACATAAATATTAGATCAACTCAACATGTAAATAGAACTATCGACACATAAATAAAGTTTTCATACTTTTACACGTTGCTGTTTTGTTTATTTGCAACGATCGACGCGTCAATCTGACGGTAATCGAAAAAGACGTAACGTCGATCGACGCTAAAGCTGTGCAACGATCGACGCTAGGTGAAAACGGACAGAATTCATCTTCTGCCATTAGTGAAGTCAAGGAACAGTCTACAATCAGCCATGAACGAGTCTACAAGCCCAAGATTCCGTATCCAAAGAGCTCATATCATTTACCTATCAACCAATGCAGTGACAAAGCACATGAAGAAGGAGGAAAACAAGCTCCACCATCATTAAGGAAGCTACAAAAGTTGTTGAATCTGGGGATGTTTGTTGTTTCGTGTTCAATCAAAGGTGTGGAATTGAAAGATTCTCATTGTGACACAGGAGCTAATGTGAATGTCATGTGTGGGGCTGTTGCAAAGAAGCTAGGGATTTTGGAGTTACAACCTTCAAGGACATATATCGAGCTTATAGATAGGTCTTCTACAATTTCTAAAGGCTTCATTCCTAACGTGTTGATTAAAATAGGAGATTGTCTTGTTCCTACGGACTTCTACATCATTGAGACCAAGGATAATATCTGTAAATCATTGGTTCTTGGTGCACAGTTCCTTGCAACAGTGGGAGCAATTGTGGACTTTCCTAATAATCGAATCTCCTTCTCGATTATCAACAAGAATGTCTTCTACCCTGCAGTTCTTATCATACTTCTTGTATGAGTGTCAATGTTGGAGATACGATGGGCTTGGACCATGGAGATAAAATGAAGAAGGTTTAGAACGTCCTCAAGTTAGTTCCTTCCATTGCACATCATGAAGTCAACAATCCTGTGATTCCCAAGTGCCAAAAGATCCCCAAGGTGAAGCCCATAAAGCCCTCAAAACCATTCTCCAAGTTCAGAATTGTCATTCCTTTGGAGTTGAGAGAGAAAGGAGAGGTAGTTGTCCAAGAGATGCTGAACAATACTATGAAGCTATTTCCTGGTATTGTTCCTTGCTAGTCTGAGGGAGTACACTTCAGAGATCCACCTCCAGCCTGAACTTCATACGTAGTCAAGCTAATGACTGTAAACAAGGGCTTGGTGGGAGGCAACCCACCTGTGAGTCTTTTTCTTCCTCTTTTATTTTCTTTTTATTGAGTCAGTTTGTTTTTGAAATTCTAAATTGTGAACTTGATTAGATGATATGATGTTGGTGCTTTTGATCGTTTCTGTTTTTAGTACTTTAAACAGGTACTAACCATTGAATGACGTGACAAGATGGAGCTCGAAAACCATAATGCATACGATTGTTTTTCAGACAGTAGCGTCGATCGACGGAACGACTTGTGCATCGATCGACGGGCACATCAAAGGTCCGATTATTTTTCACAATTTTTAACTTTTTAATAAATATATTTATGTTTGATTTTGAGATTATTGAAACAATTTAACAAAAATCTCTTAAATAAAAGCATATTAACGTAGATGTTGGAAATAGAATTTCTAATGTATATTCTAATTTATTATTGAATATAAAGCTAATATTGTTATTTAAGATTTGTTTTATTAAATAATTTTTATAACTTTAATTAGCTTACTATGCCATGTCTTCATTTTAACAAAGTCATGTTTATCATTTTTGCTCGACAAGTCATGTCAAAAAATTTAACCAATTAAATTATAACGTTTAAAGAGTCAAAATAATTCGACTTCACTTTTAATAGAAGACTATATTTACACGTGTTCAAAATTTTGTTTCATGGAGGACTCTTACCATGATATATTTGTGTGTTTGTACAGTTTTTTTCTTCTGATTTTTGTTTGTGTGTTCATACAGTTTGATTGTATTCTTTCTCTCTTTATTTAAATCATACCTTCCATTAATTTTTTTTAAAAAAATTTGTTTAGAATAATAAAATAGAGAACGGTAGAATTGAAAACATAATAAAAAAACATAATTTATTGTCATTCGAAATCACTCTCTCAGCAGGCAAAATCTTTTCAAAAAGATTTCATTTGCGTATATATGATGGTGGATATCTTCTCTTAAGAAATGCAATACTTATATGAATTCGTAGTTATGTAACAAAGATGGTGCAAATCATACATAATAATAATTCCAGAATAGGAACAAATGACTTGGTTTAAGTTTAGCAGCACGTAAATAAAGTAGTTAAACTACCGGGCTGTAACCAGTAGGTCCGAGGCGGATTGGTTGATCGTGTAGGTGGAATTGGTATTCGAAGACGAAGACGAAGGAAAATGCTTGTGCGTAAAAAAGCCAGGCGGTTTAGGTCTCGGAATCTCAAGTGATTGGTTCTCTAGTCTTCCTACAACCACATGCATATTTGGTCTGTCCGCTGCATTTTCTTGAACACACAGGAGGGCAACTTGATTGCATCTTAGGATTTCGCTAGAAGGTGATGATGAATCTAGTATCATCGCCTGATCTACAATCTCTTTCCAATTTCCTTCGTTCCACTTTAGCCAGACCTATTCATCAAAAACCAGTGCAGCTTTTTGTTTCATTTTATACTTGTCAAACAAACATGTCAAATTCTAAAAGCTTACATAGCTGACTAAATTGGTACTGGAGCCAGAGTACGTGAATGTTGTGTTCCTTTTACCGGTAACAATTTCGATAACAGTGACTCCAAAGCTATATATGTCCGACTTTGAAGAATATATTCCATCTTTCGCGTATTCCGAAGACATGTATCCACAGGCATAAACAAAACATTAGTCTCAAATGATGATAATGTATATGCATACTCTCTATTTTCCAGGCAAATACTTACTAAGTTCCAGGCATATGCGTGGTTATAACTTCATTCTCACTCCTTACAGACGCTCGGGCAAACCCAAAATCGGAAATCTTTGGGATCATATCCATGTCTAGTAAGACATTCGCCGGCTTCAAGTCTCGATGGATTATTTTAATCCGTGAATCGTTTTGTAAATGGTCGAGTCCCCGAGAAACTCCGATGATAATATCAAATCTCTTTTGCCACTTTAGTTCACAGCTTTTGGCGCCATCTACAAGTAAATAAAAAAAAAAGATTGGACTCAAATAGTTGCTAGGTTAAGAACGTACATGTAAAGCAAGTTCGATACTAACCAAACAAGTGATGTTCAAGACTGCCGCTTTCCATATATTCATACACCAACAATTTTTCTTCACGGTGAACGCACCACCCAAGGAGTCTGACTACGTTAACGTGTTGCATACTCGCGATAACCCGCAGCTCCGTGTAGAATTGTTCGGTGTTTTTTTTACTTGACATATTTTTCAGTTTCTTTACCGCAATTTCTTGCCCACTAAGTAAGCGTCCCTGTTTCAAATTTCGTAAAATAATATGAATAACCAAATTCCCCAATTTTTTTTTTGAAATTCTATGTTTATTTAAGTGTTTCATGGGTTTTTTACCCGAAACACATCACCGCAACCACCATGTCCTATCTCGGTGCTAAAGTTGTTTGTTGCTTTTCGTATTGCTCCAAAGTCTATAGGTGGAAGCTGCCGATTATCCATCATTTCGGCTCCAGTCGCTTCTAGTTCCGCTGGTATTATTGCCTCCATTTCTTAAATTTAGAGATGGAAACTATAAAACATGCTTTGTAATCAATATAAAGAACAACAAAAATTGCTATGTAATTACCAATTGATGCTCTGGCTCTCTGCCGTTTTCTTTTCCAGAAAGAAAACACAACTAAAGATAGTAGAACTGCAGCAGTGATAGATATGGCGACGATCCACCCTCTCGTTACTCCATTCTGTTTCTTGTGTTTCCCTAAAGAACCAAAATAAAGATATAAGAAAGTTTCTTATTGGGCTATATGCTAAAAGAAACCAAGAAGCTTGTGGAGCATGCAAACTTGGTAAGTATTGGGCTATATGCGTTTATATGTATGAAAAGCTAATTGGGCTTTAGGTTAGATCGATACTTTAGGTTGAAGGTGATCGATAAGAGTTAATATTTCGCGAAATTCGCCTAGTAGACCTTCACGGAAATCGTATTAGAATTTTATAAAAAACAATTTCAAATTTGAAACTTTCCGCGAAAGTATTATAAAACATTTGCCGAAAGTGTTTCAAAAATTTAGATAAATAGATAATTCCTCTTAGCCAAATTTGAAAGGAAACCTTTTAAATATATTGACAAACAAATTTAATCATGGTGTAGTTGATGCCAATGTTTTTTCCTTATGAAATTAAGTAAAAAGACATTTATATTTTGGGAAAAATATAATTAACCACAAAACTATGTAGAATTTGGCATTTTGGATTTATATTTCAGCTTTAATTACAAGTTATTTGGTAAGATTCATTTTATGTCAATGTGTAATTATAAGGTTTTAAACTTTATTAGTTGATATATATATGTGTTCATGAGCCTAAGAGCATCCTCAATGCATAATTATTGAAGGTGTCTTTGATTAAAATGGATTATTAAACTAATGAAATCTGATTAAAAAGTTGTGCAGATAGACCCAAAAGAACCGTGTCTTTAGCCCACGTGAGTTAAGGATAGTGTGAAGAAAGGTCATGACAAGTTAGACTCGGTTTAAGATTGAGATAGTGACATCGTTTATTGATTGGAACAAGTGGGAGCATTGGAAGGTAAGCTTTTTTAATCTCTGGTTCTGAATTATTGCTAGCGAGAGAGTGATTCTAATTTTTGTTTTGGTGATGAATTGAGGAACAATTATGATCAATTCAACAACCTATACTAGAATTTGAGAAACTTGGTTCTTGTTAGTAGTCCATGTGGTGTATTTAGGTAGTTTTATTGTTACTAGCCACATATATATGTAATGAGAGAATGTGTTATTATGTATCTGGATATCAGGAATTGGGATGGTAGGCGAGTTGCTGCGTTGGTCGTATATGCTTTTGCGGTGTTCTGTTCTTGTCAAACAGTTATGTTGCTATCCAACCTCCTCAGATATAACTAGAAAGAAGAGAGTTAACAGAGTCTTTTATGGTGGCTTTGATCCCCGAGCCGTCTCTTAACGATTAACATCAGTGAGTTTTAAGCTCTGTTTTCTTGAGTTTAAAGTTCAATTATGTGTCTTCTGTTCAAAGTTTTATTCTGTGTGTGTTTCTGGATTTGTGTGTATATTCACTTTATTATTCAATCAGTGAATGAGTTATTAAGTTTTGAAAAGTAAAGTACAGTTTTCAATAATGAGTTTTTCAAAGTTTGAAAGTGTCTTCTGCAAATATTTTCTGAGATAGAATCTTCTTTTGTTCTGGACATGTTTCTCTTTATCTGGGGTGGTTCATGCTAGATTCTAAATGTAAATCAATTTAGAATCTCTTCTTCTTTTTGTATTCCATCTTGTTTTTGATAGGTCATTTCACAAAGACATATTGTGTTTACAATTTTGTCCATACCAGAAGTTGTCTGTTTCTTAGTGGTCTATCTTGTTCAGAAACAAAGAGAGTTGTTTGGTTTTGTCTGATTGGTGAAATGTTAAAAATTAGCTTGTTTCATGTTCTGCACATTGGAATTGATCACTAGAGGTTACTGATAAAAATTTCTTGTAGGTAACTTTGAAGTTTGAACAATGGAGGAAGATCGTGAGGAGCTTGAGGTGCCAATGGGAGTCTTACAATTGATAGGTTTTAGCATGTCGAAAAACAAGGATCGAGTAAGTACTTCCCTAAAATTTCAAGAATTTTATTAAATTCTTTAGATTTGTTTAGTGAGTAGTTTAAGCTAATTTAAAATGTTGTTTGTAGGAGAATATGTATGTTATGGAGGTTGAAGCAGCCAAATGTAGTTTATTTAGAGGGACATGGTAAAATTTGGTTCATATTTAAACAATGGTATCAAAATATTGTGTTGTGTTTAGTTGTTTTGCGAGTCAGTCCAAGATTTTGGTGTCCATAGAACTATTTTCTAGTTTCACCATTGAACACATAAAAAAGAGATGAAACTTGTTGAGTGTTAAAATGTCTTTTCATATTAAAATTTATCATTAAAAATGAGTGAAAACACTCTTAAAGTGTAAGCAATGTTTTTTCGTGGATGATTAAAAATATTGAGCTTGGATGAATTTGGACTTGAGCGAGACGCGTGAGACGGAACATCGGTGCCACGTGTCGCAGTTTGTAATGCTTTCCATAGATATAAAAGACATTTTAAAGACTAGAATGGATTGTGAGTCTTACCGTTTTTAATGTAAATCTCACCACCTTGTGAGCTGTTTTGGCGACCAACGTTCCGTAGTTCATGTCTCCAGATGAAGCAAGTATCCCTGACGGAAAATGCAGTGCAGCTGCAATCGGCAACACACGTCTTTTTACACTCTTCGATTTCCCTGATAGAATTGTATTGAGTAGGCTCCGAAGGGAAATTCATGTGCGATATTTTGTCAAATTGATCGCCATGGCAGCTGAAGTCGGTATTCCGCACACAATCATATCCATGTATCTCGCTACTGTTCTTACGCTCAAATCCATTTATACAGTTACACACCGATACGTTTGTGTCACAAAACGCGTTTGAGCCACAAAAGTCGTTTAGATCGCATACTGATAAAATGGGAACCCATAACTTTTCCCACCTGCTTGTGTTTTCATTCCACGCGTGGAGTATTACTGATCCTTCAGCGGCCATTTCGAGCCGTGTGTATAAGTAACTGTATGTAGGACTGAAAATCACAATGTTCTCTTCTTTGTTCCAAGTAAGATTAAGAAAATCCGGAACCCCTACAAACTTGATTCCGTCCCATGGACCGCTGCTGTATATGGTCGTTGTCACATCTGCAGTCTTCAAAATGACGGATAACTCAGGGTATCCTTGAGTGTTGAGTATGAACTTGAACGTACCACTAGCCGGATCATGTTGATTCTTCCAAGAGGATAGGAATTTATCGGTGTGTCGTTTAGGGTCTAATCCGAGTTCCATCTGCGGGAGTAAGGTATTTGTTGGATAATGAAAACTCTGCCAAAAGTAAAGTTTTGGATCCTTATTCTTCGAATCTCTTAATACCAAATTTCCAGTATCGAGGAGCTCTGCTATCACCAGAGACTCTCTTGGTGGGGATTGAGATTCGGATTGGGAGGATGACCAGAATGTGTAGTTATCAGATTCGCGGCGGAGAAGGATCTCACCATCAATGATCTGCAAGGATGTGTTCAAACTGGTCACCGGCTTGTTTGTGTTCCCAACCCAGACATAGCTTCTCACCGGTATTTGCTTGTACCAAATCCCGATAAACCATTTATTACTATTTGGGACAAGAGTGAAAAAACCGAACTCAAAGACATCGCCAAAAGAAGCCAGGCTTCGATTGCTTGATACCGATATTGACTCAGAGCTAGGCAGTATACTACTACTGGCTTCAGAATGCAACAAAGAAAATGAAAAAAAAACGAGAGTAAGGATCAAGTTAATCAATAATGACTTTGAATCCATCGGAGAGAAGAAGAAAAAACAAGCTTTTTTGCTTTTGATTTCAGAAAACAATATCAATCCATAAAAAAAAAAAATTGATTAATAAGAGTAACAAACCTTAGAAAATAGCCAAACTGATTACTAGATTACTCTATAAATCGGCCAGACTTATTTAAATGTCAAAAACAAAACATATGACAGAATCGTTCAAAAACATTAACAGCGTAAATTGACTTTCGAGTATTCAGTCCTGACATTCTTTTATTTTGTGTAGTGACACGTGCGGATGGAAATTTCTTTCGAGTCAAGAAACTGTCAGTTCGAAAATAGCTTGAAAATTCAGTAAGGACTAATTTGCTAAATAGCTAAGAAAAAAATAATAATTTAGTAACTAACCAAAATTAGTCAATGTGACATTAATATATTCACTAATTTTAGGTTAACTGGTTATATTTTGAATTTTTTTTTTTTTTAAGTTATTCAACTAATTTTCCCATTCAGTAAAACTAACAATTGAACCCATTTTCTGAACGTTTAACCCCTCACGCGCGCGTGCACAAGACCAACTACAAAGCCGACGTGGCGTGTTTTTGTCCGAGTGTTGGGTACAATCAAGTTAAATACTCTTCAAATCTAGGTCAATAACTCAATCATAACAAAGATACATAGCTAAAGCAGTACGAATGTTAGAAATGTATGTATAAAACGCCATATGTGCCACTTCGGCAGCATAAATGCACCAGATGAGAATATCGCTTCATTCAGAAGTGATTGTAACGACCTGCATTACATGGAAACATTGCAGGTTAATTCAAGTTGGTATATAACATAGACAACAACATTATTAACTTACTAAATAAATAGTATAGACTCATCTAAGATCCAACCGATTCGGTCCTAATGCAAATATGTTTTACTCATATTCGTTTTAATGACCATACATTCCTTTTTGCCGACCGAATTTGTCATCAGGGAATGAAAAACTTCCTGGGCAAGCATAATGTTATCCGTAATCTATCTTCCTGCCACAAAGGTGGATTGTAATTCAGACACCAGCACAGGTAGGAATCTTATAATTCTCCGGCAAAGAACCTTAGAAATTATCTTATAACTCACATTGCACATGCTAATCGGGCGAAATTCCTTCATCAACCGTGGTCGTTCTAACATTGGAATCAAACATATATTGACCGCATTGCTTATAGAGTCCAAGCCTCCAGTACGTATAAAGCGGCGAACCATCTCCACCACTTGAGGACCAATAAAATTCCAGAAATTCTGGTAAAAAAAGGATGTCATCCCATCCGGTCCCAATGCATTTTATGGGTGGATGGAAAACACTGCCGTTTTTACTTCTTGGTCCAAGACTGCCCGAGTGAGTACCTCATTCATCTTCGTGGTAACAACGCTCTTGATATGTGTCAATGAAACCTCGAAATCAGAAATTGCATAAGAGGTGAACATTTCCGCAAAATATTCAGTCACTGTTTTTTCAATCTTGTCCTTCTTTTCTGTCCAGTCTCTTGACTCTGTTACAATACCGAAAATCTTGATACGTGCCTTTCGTTGCTTCGTAAAGGCCTGGAAAACTTCGTGTTTTGGTCTCCTTCTTGATGCCAGGTAACCCTACTCTTCTGCTGCCAATAAATTTATTCATCTCTAAGAGCCGTACATAATTACTCTTGTATGGCCGCAATGTTCTCGAGTGTGGCATTATCGTTACTGTGGACCTCCTCTAGCCGAACCTTCAATGCCTCTATCTCCTCCTCCGCAATAATCAGGTCCTGCTTTCGCCAACGAGAAATATTTTTCCGACAGTTGGCTATCCGGTCCCCCAGAGTTGGCTCAACGCTTGGTTACCCACTTGCCCATCCTGACTGTACCATCTCCTCAAAATTTGGCTTTGAGAGTCATCACTTATCCAATATAAACTCGTTCCGTCCATTTCTTATGTTCTCAATATGTGTCTGAACATGCATGTGATTTGATCCCATAAACCGAAGGTATTCCATCTTCGAATGGGAAAAAAGCTCTACCAACATATTAGATGTCTACTTTTCTCCTCCCAAAGAGTCTGCTTTGGAAGCTTACAAGCGCGGTTTCTAACTTCTGGTGGAAAACAAAGGATAATTCAAAGGGGGTGCATTGGATAGCTTGGAAGAATATGTGTCTCCCGAAGAATGCATGTGGTATTGGTTTTAAGTCTTACGAGGAGTTTAACTAGGCCTTATTGGCTAAGCAGCTCTGGTGACTACACCGATACCCAAAATCCTTAGTGGCAAGAGTATTGAAAGGAAAGTACTTTTGCTACTCGAACCCTTTTGAAGCTAGGAAACATTACCGACCCTCCTAGGGTTGGCGAAGTTTACTCAGTGCTCAAAATCTATCGGACAAAAGTATGAGAGGTACTGTAGGTTCGGACGCGCAATCATGGTTTTGGACAGATAAAAGGATCCCTGGTTGTCATCCACGGTGAGTGCGTAGTCTTTTACATAATTCTAATAGGTACAAACGAGTATCAGATTTTATTGACCCTAGGTCAGGGAATTGGAAGCTGGAAAGGCTCCGAGCTTGAGTCAATGCAAATGATATCCTACTAATTCTATCCATACGACCCTCCTTGCGAGGAGCAAGGGATGGTTTTTGTTGGCATTATACAACCTCTGATATGTATACGAGGCGAACCAGATACGAAATTACCCGAGAGGAGTTGGATGCTGATTTGGTGTATGCCCAATGTGGTGGTGGAAACCTGCACAGTTGAAATAGTGAAAGATTCTAGGTCTGAAAACTCTGAGATGAGAAACACTTAGCGAAGATCTCAAGAGAGTTTGTTTACAAGTGGACTCAGTGTAAAAATGCGGATTCCCTTTTCAAAGGTATACATGGTCTATTTATACAAGTCCTAGTCGGCCTAGGTATAAATCTAAGAGATAAGGAAAGATTCTTAAATCTTCGCGATTCCTTCTTAGCATAGTCGGCGGCCCCGCTAGGTCTTAGTCTCGTCCTCGTCATGGGTCTAACTTCGAGAGCTCGTCATCTAGGCCCAGTTTGCAGTAGAGGTCGGCACGGCTCATTAGTCCTGGGCTTCTAATTTGCCATCTTCCCAGTGTGGGCTTTCTTAGCTCGACCCACTCTTCAGTCTTGAAGTGAAATGATCGTAGTGGTCTCTTTGAGTTTAGTGGACAACTATAGACGTCGTCCTGGAAAGATGCAGTCCTGGTCCCAGTTACTTTGGAGTTGGTCGTGGAAGCAGAGTTAGTTTTGGTCCCAATCACTCTGGAGAGCTCTTCGCAGAAAGTAAGAGAGTTAGTCCCAGAAACAGAGGTAGTCTTGGGAACAACTAGAGCTCCTCCATATAACAGCGTGCCCACCTATGGTACTTAGTCATTTTCTTGATGATCTCTATCGAGGTGAGATCTAACCCCAACACCCAACAACTACCGTTGGTGAATCCGCTAAAGGAGAAAGTGTGGAAGCAGAAAACAACAAATAAGGTTTGCCATTTCCTTTGGCAAGCTATCTCTGGCGCAATAGCGGTTAATGAGAGGCTTGTGCATAGACACCTTCAACATGAGAGACACTACCCTAGATGAGACAATTAATCATGTATTGTTTACATATGCGCCGACTAGACAAATTTGGGCGTTGTCCCACAACAGATTTTCTTTTGGATAATTTATGGGGCAAAATAGATTACTTGTTCTCATGGATCCCACATCATGCAGATATAGAAGAGCACGCCAAATGTTTCCCATGGATCATTTGATATATTTGTAAGGCTCGAAATGATAAAGTGTTTAACAATGTGGATAGATCACCACAATCAATCGTGAAGTTGGCCAGAAAAGAGGCAATGGAATGGTTTTTGGCTAATGACTCTATGGAGGTACATGTCCAGAACCAGGGACAAAGTATGCCAGAGGAGGACACAGGCGGTATTTCGTTGCTTCGTTGATGGTTCTTGGTAGGAGGACGATAGCACCAGTGGTGTTGGTTGGATTTTGCAGCTTCAAGATGGGATACCAAATTTACTGGGAACAAGGGGTATGCAGAGAGTTTTATCACCATTCCATGCAGAGTTGTATAGCCTTCTATGGGCTATTTTAAGTCTGAGCAAACGTGGACGCCATTGTTCGGCGTTTCTCACTGACTCACAAGAATTGGTGAGTATGGTAGGCGATCCAGAACTTGACGAACTTCAGGAGTTACATATTTCTTTCCCATACTTTACTCTTACATATTGTCCTAGGGGAAAGAATGAAAAAGTAGACTTTCTCGCGAAGAATGCTCTTCTCTGCAATTTGGTGTTTTCCTATGTTAACACATCTATTCCGCATTGGTTCAATGGTGCTCATATATTCTTGTAATCAATAGGACAAAGTGCGTTCGTGACAAAAAAAAGAGCTATCAAAGACAATGCTTTGCGCTAGGGCCGACCCTAAGAATTCAGGGGCCATAGGTAAAAAACATTAATTAAATTATTTAAGGGGTAGTTGAATCATCCACCTCTCATTTGTTACTTACAACTAGTGTTCTAAAATACGCTATATGCTAGACGTACGGTCGACCACCGTATAGCGTATAGATATATATATGGGTGTTTATACGGAGTATATACGGTGAATATTTTTTGAAAATACATATATGTATAATAGTACAAATATAATAAATATACAATTTATATGGTAAAATATAATTCATTATTAATATATTAAACAAAATTCACTTTTATAATTTATTTTTAAAAGTTATAATCATGAAAATATATTAGATATATAATTAGAAATATATATATTTATATAAGAAAACTATAATTATTGATCATCTCAAGTAGTTGAAATTAAACAATTTTTTTAAAAAAACTAGCATTTTGTCAAAATATTTATTAAAAAAAATACATAACGTTTATACGGCCGTATAGCCGTATAAACGGCCGTATTATCGCAGTATAAACGGTTGTATAGTTTAATCCGTATTTTTAACCGTATAGCAAAAAAACGGTACAATCCCTCACTGTATAGCGTATATACGGCGTATATACGGCCGTGTAAACCGTATTTTAGAACACTGCTTACAACCCATAAACCAACCAAATTAAAGAGATATTATGCATATTTTTTGACCGATAATACACAGAAACAAAATATCAAAACATTTGAGCCGCACGCGTGGGTTTGACCGGCTTGCTCTCATGACTGATATATTGGGCAAGGATAACAAATGCAAATTGTGTTTCCTGTTTTTTTAGACTTCAAACATTTTCCACGGATGTAATGTCGTTCAGTTTTGCAGGTATAATGACATAATTCGCCACTATTAGGTTGATGACATATTCCAGGTTTTGCATCCTTGCTTGCTCCTGGTGCACACATTTTTATTTTTGCATCCCGAATCGCCTTCGCAGCCGCATCGCCAGCCGGATCTTAAATTTGTTACCAAAAAAAATTACCAACATTTAATATAAATAATTTTGAAAAGTTCTTCATTTTCTAACAATAAATATACTCATTTTTTAAAAAAAATGAAATAAAACTATGAAAAACAATAATTAACATTTTTACCTTTTAATTATACAATCTCATAAAATACTAGATTTTCTAAGAAAAATAGTTTACTATTTCATTAAATTTTCACATTTTTCCATCAAAGAACATATAAAAACTTTTTGAAACAAAACATAAATTGATATAGACACAACACACAAACAATAAATAGAAACTTTTTATGATTGCATATGTACATTACCTGCAGAAGCGAACGTAAAAAACATCAAAAAAAACGATAAGACAAACAACAATCCCATCCTTAACCATGTTTGCTTTTTTCTTTATTTATTAGTTTTTCTCCTTTTTATGAAACTTATAATAGTATCCCAATATCCAACTTTTGTATATAAAGAGATTTTATTTTCTATAAATGGTAAGTAAAAAGAAAAATGTTGTCCGTAAATATGGTTGTCAAATACTTAAAATTAGGAGAAAGAAAACTTTACCACACAATTTTTCACACTAGCATGCTATCTTTATTGCTCAGAACCCGTAGTTTCACTTGTTTTTCTGTGTCTTTCCATATGTTTTCATGGTGCCGAATTTAACGTCCATTTAAAGAAAGTTGTGGTCTGGTGGATCCCGCCATATTTTTGAATGAAATCATCAGTTTTTAGAAATTTGAGTGTTTTCTATATTAATCCTAATTAAAATATTGTAATAATATAACCAAAAATTTCATAAAAATCATGTTTATATATTATTATATCATTTTCATAGTCTATAAAAATAATTTAACGTAGTCAAACATTAAAAAAAAAAAAAAATTAGCTAAGAAAACAATAATACTATTAACTAGACAAGTGATAAGATAAATCAATCAACTAATTTTGTTTTAATCGTCTAGATTTATGAATTCTTATAAATTATGTGAACAATTACACGGACGATTAAACAACTGACGATTTTAGCCTTGATATGTGGAACCCTTCGGCTTTTTTTTCACCACATTGGAAATCTTCAATAATTTGTATTCTCCGGGACTCGAACTCTGTACATTCGAGTGTAGAAGCTTTAAAGCCCTTAGTGCACCAAATGAGGTTACACAATTAATTAAAGAATTAGAAAATGAAAACAAAACTAAATTCAGTTGTAAAAAAAAATCAATATAAATATAACTATTTTAGAACAATGTATATTACGTATAAGTTCTTGGTAAAAGTGGCAGCTAATAAGAAAATTAGGTAAGAAAATAAATGACTAGTAAAAAGATTCATATTCGAATACGATTACTAGAAGAAAAAGAACATATGTTGCTTAACCACTTGAACTAACAATTTTCTGATGAAAATGAATACAAATTTTTATTGTACCACTCATCGTATTTAGCAACATATCCCCGTTCCTCCCTGATTTAAATCCAGTTTTTAGCGAATTTTTGAATATTAGTCACTAAACTAGTATTTTTCCCGTGCTAAACACGATAATATTTTTGCCAATAAATAAAATTAAATTTATGTTATGTAATTCTTTTATTTGGGTCCAAATTTATGTTATATACACGACTGAGAATTACATCTAAAAAATAATCTTGACTTATCATAAATGTTTTTGAAGTATAAATAAAATAAACATTAAGACATTTATCATTTGTTCATCATAACTCAGATAAAAAAAAAAGCTAAATTTTAAACAGTGATCTAAATTAGTTTTGTCTTTCAATATAATCATCATTCGTTTGGTAGCGCTGATTCTATCATCTTCAAGTTGAAGACTTCAACTCTTCATGTTCCTCTCCCTAGTCTATAATCACATAAACAAATTCTTCTAATCGAAACTCCAAATAATTGAAATTATAAAAGAAAAATGTCAAGAGTGCTCACTGTCGTTTAAAAAAAAAAAGAGATATTGTTTTCAATCTACGTACGGTCAAATATGTTGTGCTTTCTTCTCCAACCTTCTTTCGTCTTCCACCAAAGCAGCCGCAACAATTGCTCTTCTTGTGCTTAAAATCGGAGGAGGTGAGTTGCTCTTCTTAGCCTGCAAAAATCTCCATTGTTAAATCACTCTTCCAAAGAAATCTTTTAAGCTTAAACCAAATGAGAAAAGTTGAGCAAAATATGCATATAGAGGATTTAAAGGGGTTAAAAAGAACATAAGCAGAACTCTCTCCTTTAAGATCCGCCCTTTTCGCCAAAACTCATCCTCCATAAGAACACCACCTGGTGATCTCCCTCTTGAGTCTTGTCATCACCACCGGAGAAGCCGTGAATCTCCCCAACCAATCCTTTGTTTCGTCGGCGTACATTGATCGAAATCCAAAGGCGCAGGCTTTAAGACAAAGGGAGACGTAACATCACCGTTTTTTGTCCCCAAGATCATCTTTGGTCTTGAACCAAACTCTTTGTATGTCTTTTCTCTTGTGTTGATCAGTGGCTCGAGAGTTCCGGTGATGTTTACTTTGAAGAAGTTACTTTTCAAAAATGGAATTTCTGAGAAGTGGTGCTACATGGATTTAAACTGGAATGGAAAACATTTACGGCGAGATTCAAGGAGTCGTGGGAAAGCGGAGAAGATGTTAAAATTGTTGCTAATTCATTTCGAATTTATCACACGTTATTTTCTTTATTTTTCATTTCAACCAAAAGAAATGCCACATGTTAACTTTTTATTGCTTGTATGCATCTGTTTTTTTTCTTCCGGAAATAAATTTAAGCTTCTGACTATTTTGGTGTTTTATTTTCTTTAATTACGTGATATTTTTTAACTGAAAATGAATTAAGTTTGTTAAACTTTCCACATGTCACATTTTTATTGGTGAGGTGACTTGTGATTTAGTAGTAATCCTATACCACCAAGCCAACCTCCATTATTGGTATTTCTTATAACATTATTAATATATAAAGTTATAAACTCATATGTCCACAAAAACCCTTACAACTAATCATCGATTAATCTCTAAATTATTGATGAGACGTTAGGCATGTATCAAACCTCCGATTAGCTCTTAGAAATCAAAACCTCGTATGAAAGTATCTTTTTATCACACATCCCCATTGGTACATCGAATATATAGGTTTCGTATAGAGTGGATGATATGATAAATGAGAAAACGGCCATTTTAATATCGAACTATCTATTTTTATCCAAAATAAGTACCAAGTTTCTAATGAATCAAAAAAATATCAAAGTTTGGTTGACTTGTCCAAATTAGGCATAAATTAGTCAACTTTAATAGCCGTTAAAAAGACGTTAACCACCATTTACTTTATTTGTTAAGTTTTAAAACCGTGTCATTTGGAAATTAGAAAAAAAATCATAGAAGGTCATTTTAATATCAAACTCTCCTTTGAGTCAAAATAAGTACCAACTTTCTAATGAGTAAAAATATATCAAACTTTGGTTGACTCGACCAAATTAGGTATAAAATTAGTCAACTTTATACCATAGTCAAGGTCGGAAGACATGGAGAGCCGAGATCCTCGAAGGGCATAGCCTGAGTCCAGAGACATGTTAAGACACGAACTGTAACCTGAATCTAGAGACTTGGAAGGGCGAACCTGCTCCTTAGAATCGAGCTGTATACGAGTGATACCATGAGCAATTACTATCTCTTTCCTCTTTTTGTTTTGTAAACTAGAATAGAAAATGCAACTGTTAGGCACGTCTAAAGTTGCCAGCACCTCAAGATTACGTCAAACGACCCATGAGTACTTATCGTTAACGATCTTAAATATAGTGATGATGTTACTTAGCTGAAGTATTTGCCAATGAATATGCTTTCATTTGGTGCTTTAATGTCGTTGTTTTCTCTAAGTGCGAAGCCGATCAGGCCTCGAAGGATCTCGACTCTCCATGTCTTCGGACCTGAGTTATAGTCTGAAATTAACCAACTTTATACCTAATTTGGCCAAGTTAACCAAAATTTAGTATTTTTTTTACTCCTTAGAAAATTGGTACTTATTTTACCTTAAAATGGAAAGTTTGATATTAAAATAACCTTATGAGATTTTTTTTTCTAATTTCAAAACGACGCCGTTTCGAAACATAATATATAAAGTAAACAGTCATTAAAGGTTTTTTAACTACTATTAAAATTGATTAATTATATACCTAATTTAACCGAATAAACCAAAGTTTGATATCTTTTAGACTCATTAAAAAACTAATATTTATTATATCTCAAATCGGATAATTCGATATTAAAACAACCGTTTTCCATATGATAAATACAAAAATATCGGCATTCGTAGCTATGATGGGCTTAAAGAAAATCAAACGAAGCCCAACATGTTTAACAAAACTATAAAGCCTTTTCTTTTCTCATAAAGAGCATCTTTAACCTCGACACGTGTACTCCACCACGTCATTCAGTTTCATCTTCTTCCCTAGAAAAATCCAAAACATTTTTTTCTCGAGAAAATTGAATCATGGAGGACGAGCCTGGAAGCGAAGGAGACGGAGACACTATAATCGATTCACCACTAGCTAGATGGAGAATCGAATTCTCAAAGTCATTTCAAAATTACTTAGACAGATCTGCTCCTCACTTTATTCGTAGATGGCTATTGACTTTACTCGTTGCACTCATCTATATCTCTAGAGTTTACTACGCTTATGGTTTCTTTGTTATTTCTTATGGTCTAGCTACTTACATCTTAAACCTCTTGATTGGTTTCCTTTCTCCTAAAGTCGATCCTGAACTTGAATCTTTCGTTGATGAAGTTTCTGATGAGTTTAAACCTTTTATTCGTCGTCTTCCTGAGTTCAAGTTTTGGTATGCAGCTACTAAAGCATTTGTGGTTGCATTTGTAATGACTTTCTTCTCGTTTTTGGATGTTCCTGTGTTTTGGCCAATCTTGTTTTGTTACTGGTTGGTTCTTTGTTTTCTTACTATGAAACGACAAATTTTGCATATGTTCAAGTATGGTTACATTCCTTTCGACATTAGAAAGAAGGTAAACAACCAACTCTATCTCTGCTTGAATGTTTGTAGAGTACTGACTCAAGTGTTGGTTTTTGTTGACAGAGGCATGGTGGAATTGGTAATGATAAGCCTAGTAGCAGCAATTCATCTGAAGGAGGAGACGAATAAACGCGCGCCTAAGACACGTGAATCGTAGTCCAGGTACTGATCTATACTCCCTCCGTTCCTTAAAGATAGATGTTTAAGGTTATGCACACTTATTAAGATAACGCATTGATTTCTACGAAATACACTTTTCAATAAAGTTTAACCAATAGTGTTTCAGTATTTGTCTTGAAGTTTGTAAAAGTGCATAGAAAACAGTAAAAGCTCTATTTTTTGGAACAAATTTTTTTTGTAAAGTTTGTATCTTTTAGGAAAAGAGGGAGTACATGTTTAAGATAAGCAAAGGGAACAACTTCAAGTAAACTGTAATAGCATTTTGGTGTAAAAGGAAAACAAAGTTCTTAAAGCTTGATAGAAATGAGAAATCTCTCTTTGCATTGTAAACAGTACAACTCTTGGACTTAAGGGTATGGTTTGGATTGTAACTCAAAGCTCATATCTTGCAATGCAGATAATGATCTAAAGCATCTCACAGCAACTGCAGCAGAAGCAGATTGGTCATCATACTCATAACACTTGTCTAGACTCTATCTTGTACTTTGCTTTGATACGTTTTATGAACCTTGTCACTGAATATGTAAATGTGTACTGTCACTCCATCTGAATCCGAGCATGTCTTGGCGTGTAAACATTAGATTTCTTTACTGAGTCAATAATGTTGTAGTATTTGATCCGAGCAAAAGATGGTTTTAACCAAAATGGAGAACAATTCAGAGTCTCAAATTCAACAACTTAGTAAAATCTTATGACTTCTTCATTTCCAAATGATTTTGTCTTTCCATCTACACTTTTCATATTAAATAAACTAGGTGGAATGCTGAAAAGACCGACTGTCAACATTTACGGCATCGGTACCAAAAGTCCACAACAGGGAAACCAAGCTCAAAATGATACTGAAAAACAAAACCCGATAGGTTACCGAGAAACTAAACTAGAAAACTACCACAAAACGCAAGGACTTGTAAAGTAGTTGCAATCGCGAAAGAGCAGAAGTTGTGAAACAAACAAAGCTCCGAAAAACAAATCCCGATAGGTTACAGAGAAACGAAACTAGAAACCAAAAACTACCACAAAACGCAATAACTTGAATAGTATAGTTGCAATCAACAAAAAAAACGCAAAAAAACAGAAGTCGCAGAATAAACAAAGCTCAAAACCAAAACTACCACAAAACGCAAGAACTCTACCTAACCAGACAAATACTAAAAATAGTCTTAAAGAGAGTACTAAAACTAGAATTAGTATTGTTCTTTTGAGATGAAATCGATTAATAGCTACATCAGTCAATGTCATTCAAAATGGTTGTTTTAACTCGTATTTGGAGGCGGGTAGTCATGCTTAACTTCATGATCTTTTGATTCGAAAAGCAAAATTAACATCTTCATCACTTATTCTAATTGTTAAACACTTTGGTTAGTTGTTTTACGGAATAAAATACAGACGATTAAAAAAAAACCAGACAAATACGAACCTACTGAATCAAATAGAGTATTTGATTTCTTCATAATTTAAGCTTTTTACTTTCCTTTCTCTTTCCCGGAATCGTCACAAATCCGCCATGGAAGCAACTGCAAGAATCTTCACTACTTCTTCTCTCAATCGTCGTCTCCTTCTCACCATTGCAAAACCACATTCACGATCTATCAAATCGGTGAACCGATCAATCTCCGGCGCTCGTATACGTTGCTCTTCACTTCCTCCTTCCAATACAAATCTCTTCTTCTCGCTAACATCAACGTTTCGTCTCAAAAACTCCGCCGTACACGCTAATCCATTCCGATCTGAACCTAACGACGGCGTCGCCGTGTGGAACAGAGCTCCACGGATCGTAAACGGAGGTGAAAACTTGACGGAGTTTGTTAAGAACGGGAAAGAGACGACGGTGGTTCTTCTCGGTTGGTTAGGAGCGAAAACGAAACATCTAAGGAGATACGTTGAGTGGTATAACTCTAGAGGAATTAACGCCGTTACTTTCACTGTCGACGTTAAGGATTTGCTCCGGTTAGATCTTGGACGGAGACTTGAACGGAGGATTGTTGAATTTGGTAACGAATTGGTTAATTTGGTATCTGAGAAAGAAGATGATGGTAGAGAAAAATGTTTGGTGTTTCATAGTTTCAGTAACACTGGTTGGCTTGTGTAGGTTTGATGAAACAACAATCCTTATGATGATGATGAATGTGTTTACATCTTTTGTGAATGAACTTAGTGATTTTTCTTGTGGCAGATATGGTGCTTTGCTTGAGAGCTTTGTGTGTAGACAAGAGTTAGTAGATAAGATTAAAGGTTGTATCATTGACTCAGGAGGTGCAGATCCTCTAGATACTAAGGTTTGTTCTTAAAGCTGCAGAGGTCAATAGTGTTGTAGGTTGTGTTTCTTTCTGGATTTGATATCTCAGGTTTTGGTTATGATAGTTAAGCAATTAGCTTGTGTAGATAGATAACTCGGTACCTAGAAATGACGATCGCTATGCGCTGATAGGCCACGTTTGTTCACAAGTTAATGGTACATCGGCTTAAATGTATCATGCAAATGTGATATTGTTCTCTACGGAGATTTGATGAAAATGTTAGCCTTCGTAGTTAGAACGTATCATGATCTCATGGATCGAAGTTTCCTGATCAAACAGTGATTTCTGACTTGATTGATTACTTTTATTTTATGTTGAGAATTGTTTCATGTACTTGATCATTGCGTAGATTACCAGTGTTCTGATGCTTAATTGTCTTAAAGCTGCAGAGGTCAATAATGTTGTAGGTGGTGTTGCTTTTTGGATTTGATATCTCAGGTTTTGGTTTTGATAGTTAAGCAATCAGCTTTTGTAGATAGATAACTCGGTACATAGAAATGACGATTGCTACGCGTTGATAGGCAACGTTTGTTCTTTTGGGAGATTTGATGAAAATGTTAGCCTTCATAGTTAGAACGTATCATGATCTCATGGATCGAAGTTTCCTGATCAAACAGTGTTTTCTGACTTGATTGATTACTTTTTTTTATGTTGAGAATTGTTTCATGTACTTGATCATTGTGTAGATTACCAATGAGTAACATTTTGGTGATTACTATATAGATCAACAATAGATTATTATGCTCTCTTGCAGATTTGGGCAGCAGGTTTTACAGCTGCTATACTGAAGAAGCGTAGCTCCACCATAAACACGGAACAAAACAGTCCCGTAAACGAAGAGGACGTTTCAAACCCGGAAAAGAAGGAACCTCTAGGAATCGAAAACATGATGCTATCTTCACTAGAGAAACTCTTTCCCATCCTACTAAACATCCCAGACGTCAACATGTAAGCTTTTGACACCGATCTGCGCGACGTGTTGTGTGTTTTCGTCTGATTAATCTTAACGTTATTGTTTATCTTGCAGGAGGTTAACGAAAATCATCAAGAAACTCAATGAGAACCATCCTCCATGTCCTCAGCTCTATCTTTACAGCTCCGGCGACAAAGTCGTTCCGTCCCATTCCATTGAGCTTCGGATCAAAGAACAACAGAAGATGGGAAGAAACATACATTCATTCAATTTCAAGTTATCTCCTCATGTCGATCACTACCGAAACTTTCCTGATTTGTACACTTCACAGCTTCGCAACTTCTTGCAAGAATGCTTCACTACAAAAACAATACACCAAGAAGCTCTATAACTTTAGAACATTCATAATTCAGCAGATTCTTTATTTTTTGGGCAATTTTCAAAAATACCATTTTTTAAGTTTTTTTTCAAAAAATACTACCTTAAAGTTTTTTTTCCAAAAATACCGCATTTTCTCCAAAGTTCCAAAAATACCATTTTTAAAAAAATTTATTTTTAACATTCAAAGCTAAACCCTAAATCACAAACCTAAACCCTACCCCCTAAAACTATATCCTAATTTTGGAATAGTTAATCCAAACCCAAAAAATTTAAATTCTAAACCTTAAAAATCAAATTTTAAAAAAGTGGTATTTTTGGAACTTTGGAAAAAAAAAGTGGTATTTTTGGGAAAAAAACTTTAACGTGGTATTTTTGGAAAAAAGTGGTATACGAGCTAAATCGTGTGAATTAAGAATTCGCCCTAGCCTCTCTCTCGGGCACGAGGCCCGAGACCACCTTTGGAGCTCAACCTCTGGACTTCCGTCGTCAAAAATGGAGCTCTACCTCTCGATCTCCACCGCTGGTGCTCCTCTCCTTTCGATCGCTCGCCTCAACAAATTCTTCTCCACCGCAAAAGCCATCGTGTCCCCGTCTCTCCGCCGCCTCGGCTACTTTGGGTTAACGATGTCGCTTTCTCCATGGCTAGATCTATTGACGAAGCTGCTGCAGTTTCTCCCCGAGCCGCCATACCCAAAGCTAGCCATCGAAATCGCTCAACCCCCAGAGCCACCAGATCCACCAAATCTTCAGCCGTCGCTAGTCACCGGCGATGTTATCTTGGTATGTTCTGGTTTTTTACCCTCTGTTTCAGATTGTGGTGGTAGTGGTTTCGTTGAGTGGGTAAAGGTGGTCAGTTTCGATGGGAGTTTGTTTGGTTTAGTGCCAAGTGTTTCAATTGTCTTTGATCTTACGGTGGCCTTAGCTGGTTTTCTTGTCGTCTTGGTACGATTTGTTACTGCTCTATGCAGATTGTCCTCACTTACTGCAATATGCAGGTTTCTCTTGTGTCATCTATGAGCATTATTATCACCTTTGTTCGATGTTTCGTTTGTGCTATCCACTGGCACCTTTATTGCATTCATGCGATACATTACTGCAATATGCAGGTTTCGATCAGATGTCACTATGAAGATAGTTCTTTCCCTTTGTGGCAGATTGGGAAGAAAGCTCATGCTATGTGTATTTATCCAGTGAATCTGGTTTGGTTGGGCTTTCAATGCCATCCTTTCTCCTTGATGGAGTCCACTGTTCTCTCAATGCATCACTTGTATTTAGTGGAATTGTTAGAGGGAACTTTAAGTCGAAGGAGCTTCAATCGAAGGTGTCTAACACCGAACTAGAGGTTGCATCTAAAGTCTTTTGGGACTCTCGATCATGGTAAGATGCTAACCAACAAGAAGATCAACATTCTCACGTTTTGGAACAAGTGGCTTTTCCCCTTTGTTCTCACCGTGACACCATTTATTGTTTTGTCGATGCTGCTTGGAATGCGGCTTCACTAAATAGTGGTGTAGGTTGGATCTTCACATCGCAGAGTAAATATATTCTGCTCCAAGGTTCTTCTACTTACCAGTTTGTGCCTACAACCCTGGTAGCCGAAACCTTGGCTCTCAAAGCCGCAATTCATGCAGCTAGAGCTTCAGAGTACAGAAAACTATATGTTTTCTTGGACTCGCAATCGTTGATCACTCTCTTTTCAATCGGTGATGTGGTTAATGAACGGAAAAGCCTTCTTCACGACATTCGTTGGTTGTTAAGATCATTTTCTTTCTCTATCACTTTTACTTATGTTTCCCGCATAGATGTAATTGCGGATAAATTGGCAAAAGAGACACTTTGTCTGCTCTATGCCCTCTTTGTGTAAACTTTGTTTTACTTTTAATGAAAAATTTGGTTTGAACAAAAAAAAAAGTGGTATACGAGAAAATTTCTCTGCGACATGACTATAATTATGCACACGACGTCGTTTTTAACACAACAATATCAGCCCAGTAAGTGAAGCCCATCTTGACCCAATAAGAAAATATACTAAACGACTTCTTCATCCACCATACACGGTGTCGTTTCGTTTCTTCTTCGTCTTCCCCAAATCGAAAATTCCCAAAATCTCAGAATCTGGAAACGGAGCTTGATTCGTACTCTAATCTTCGTAAATGGCAGATTCGAAGTTGACTCCGGCGAATTCTTTCAGTGCCGTCGTTCTCGGTGGTACGTTTGATCGATTACACGATGGACATCGAACTTTCCTCAAGGTAATTTGAGTTTTTCCCCTCTTCGATTTTCTGTTCATGTAATTAAGAATCGAAGTAATTTATGTGGTGGTTTGGAGTGAATAAATCAGGCTGCGGCGGAGCTGGCCAAGGATCGATTAGTAATCGGAGTATGTGATGGTCCAATGTTGATAAACAAACAAGTAAGCAATCAAATCAATTCATAACCAAATTTGGCAAATTCTGTGAAATTGATTTCTTATGTATAACTCTTTGTTGATGAGATTGTTCGAGGTCTTACTTGTCTCTAATGTCACTCTTTTGTGTGTACAGTATTCTGAGATGATACAACCCATTGAAGAAAGAATGCGTAATGTGGAGAACTATGTCAAGGTACCGTAGAGTTTCTCGTAGATGCGTAGTGTGTAGAGTTTCTTATCTTTACATTTTGTACATGAACTTGTGTTTGTGTAGTGTATCAAGCCTGAATTAGTTGTAGAAACCGAACCAATTACCGATCCGTATGGTCCTTCGATTGTCGATAAGAATCTTGAAGCTATTGTTGTCAGGTTTCTCTTTTGTGACATTGTTCATTGTATTCATATATGTTGCTTTCAAGTAGCTTTTTAACTAATTGGAATCTGTAGCAAAGAGACGTTACCTGGTGGTTTATCGGTTAATAGAAAGAGAGCGGAAAGAGGTCTTTCTCAACTCAAGGTTTGTCTTTCTATCCATCGACCTGAATTGACTGACCGCTTTTATGCATTTTAAGATCTTCGGTCATCAAACTCGTTTTCTATCTTGTACCAATCCTTGCAACTAGCGAATTTCGTATCGTGACATGAAATGTTTGCGCAGGTCGAGGTTGTGGAAATAGTTTCTGATGGATCAAGTGGGAACAAGATGAGTTCGAGTACTCTGAGAAAGTTAGAGGCAGAGAAAGCTGGTAAACAAAAACAACCTGCAGAACAAGAAGAAGCATCTTGAACTAGCCATGTGTGTAATAACAATCAACTCTGTTTGTAATTTCAGTACTTGCTCACTGGAAATGCTATATATTGGCTAAAGAAAACATCAATAAAGGTCAAGTCTTTGCATTTCCATTGACATAAACGGTGTCATTTTGTTGTTGTTGACTTATAAAACGAGGACGTTTTTTGATTTGTTTCTCACAGAAAACGGAACAAGAAACGTATTACAAGCAACGGCTATTTTGAATAGAGAGATTCTTGTAGATTTTCTTTATAACTTCCCCATTATCTCTTTCTTCTCTTTCAAAATTCGAAAACCATTCTCGAGATCACAGAGACATAGAGATAGAGAGAGAGAAAGAAACGGTTCCTTGTGAAGCAAGAACTTCTTTAGGTAATGTATCTTCTTCTTCTTCCTTCATGATCTTAGGGTTTTCTCTAGTTAAAATCGTTTTTTGTTTTCTCTTTGCAGAGATTCTAAACTGAAACTGAAACTGAAACATCTCGTTTCAAATCACACAGTAATCGATCTAAAATCTCATCTCTTTTTGTTTCTTTCTGTTAAAGATTCTCACTTTCTTCTTCCTATGATTTTAGGGTTTACTACGAAAAATGAATGATCTGATGACGAAATCGTTCTTAAGTTATGTGGAATTAAAGAAACAAGCTAAGGAAGATCAAGAAGACTTGGAGAAAGGAGACAACTTTATCAGTCCAGAAGATGAACAAAACCTCTCTGTTTTCTTTCAAGAAATCGAATCAATCAAAACCCTAATCGAAGAGATCACTAATCTCTTACTAGATCTCCAAACCCTAAACGAAGAAACCAAATCAACACACAGTAACAAGATCATACGTGGAATTAGAGACAGAATGGAATCAAACATCGTCTCAATCTCACGTAAAGCCAACACTGTCAAAACCCTAATCGAAGAACTCGAACAGAACAATGTCAAGAACCGTATTAGTTTCAAGGAAGGTTCTTGTGTTGATAGGACACGTGTCTCGACTACGAATGGTGTTAGGTCGAAACTTAGAGAGACTATGAACGAGTTTCATCGATTGAGAGAGAAGATCTTTGCTGATTATAAAGAAGACTTGAAAAGGAAGTATTTTCTAGCGACTGGTGAAGAAGCAAGTGATGAAGTTATGGAGAAGATGATCTCTGGGTCTGGAGATTTGTGTGTTAAGACATTTGAAGTGAAGCCAGAGATGGATTTGAAGACTAGAGAGAGACATGAAGCAGTGAATGAGATTAAGTCAAGTCTTAATAGGTTACATCAAGTGTTTCTTGACATGGCTGTTCTTGTTGAGACGCAAGGAGATAGAGTTGATGATATTGAAGCTAATGTGGCTATTGCAGGGAGTTTTGTGAGTGGTGGAACTAATAGTTTGTTCTATGCTAATCAGATGAAGAAGAAGAGTAAGAAATGGGTTGTTTGGGTTTCGGTTTTGGGTGTTATCATTCTTCTTGTGTGTTTGATCTCCATGCTTGCTTCTCGCTGATTCGTTTCGAAGGAGATTTGTTGCTGATGATTAGTCTCAAAACTTGGTAAATGTTGCAAGTGTGTTTGCACTATTATGTTCTAGTTCTATGAATCATGAAACTTCAGATTTGTTGCTTCTTTAGTTCTTTTGATTAGTCTTAAACTTGGTAGATGTTGCAAAGTGTGTTTTGCACTGTGTACTAGTTCTATGAATCTACATTTCTTTTGTTCTTTGGGATGATCTAAAACTTAGTAGATTTTGCTATTGTATTGTGCACTATGTTCTAGTTCTAAGAATCAAGAATTTTCAGGTTTAGTTTGATGAAGTTTTTATCGACATTTTTTTTTTTTTGGATGGTCTAAAACTTGGTAGATGTTGAAACTGTATTTGCACTGTTCTTCTAGTGCAATTTTTGCAGGATTTGTGCTTTTGATTAGTCTTAAACTTGGTAGATTTTGCACTATGTTCTAGTTCTATGAATCCACATTTTGCAAGTGTATTTTGCACTATGGATCAAGAATTTTCAGGTTTAGATTGATGAAGTTTTTATCCACATTTATTTTGTTCTTTTGGATGACCTCAAACTTGTAGATTTTGCAAGTGTATTTGTACTATGTTCTATAGTTCTATGAATCAGAAATTTTCAGTGTTAGTTTGATGAAGTTTTTACCACATTTCTTTTGTTATTTTGGATGGTCTAAAACTTAGTAGATGTTGCATTGTTCTTCTAGTGGAATTTTGCAGGTTTTGTATGATGATTTTGTTTGTAGTATTGCTTTTGTTTCTTTTAGAGGTTGTGGAAATCTGTGAAGCAAACAAAAGAGGAGATATCATATACCAAACTTTAAATTAAGAGAAACAAGACCACGAGATAATGTTCTATTTGATTAGCAGATATATGAAGAGTTGAATGTAGACAAAAGTTCATAATTAGTTAACTACTACTAGAGACTCAATAAGAATCAAACAAAGTTTGGTGAAATTGACAAATATGTGATACAAACAATCAACAACAAACACACAAAATGAAAATCATTAAACTAGAAAGCATGGTTGATTCACTATTAAACAGATTTGTAATTGACCATGGTTTATAGTTTTTACTTTTTAGTCATTTGTGTTAGTAATGGTTGATTATTTAGTCCACATTTTAGTCAAATTGGTTAAATAGGGTAAACAATTTTTCAATTGACTAGAAGATTTTCAGAATCTATTATACAAAAAGAGTGATGGGGTCATTGGTAAGAGAATTGACAAGTGTAAGCTGGCAAAAACATATGGTTCTCAATCTTATCAAAATTTTGTCAAATCCCAATGGACAAATACACAAAATTGGAATAAATACCCATCATGCTTTTCTTCTTTTTTCATGGACCCATTAATATTACTTACATATTCATTTGTGCATTACAAAATATTTTCCTTTCTCTTTGTATGCAATATATATTCATATAGAATTGTGGTCCATAAAACCAAAACTATGAGGACTCCTCTCCTAAATTCCAATTCTCCTGATTGCAAATTGCAATGATTCATTTTATTAGCTTTTAAAATGAAATGATTCCCTTCTTCTAAAAAGCTATTTATTTGGTATCTGTCACATTCTCTTTACTCATTTCATTAATGTAGTTATTGTGGTGAGAATAAGGTGACTAACATGAATAACCAAAATAAATCAAGATGAGTGGAATGAATCATTTGAGTGAATGTTAATGTTACAAAGGTATACCTTTTTGCTTACATAAAAATGTAATGAAATTAGAAAATATATGGTATTAAAGAAAATAACAAATGTGATTCCTTTTTCTTAACCATAACATAACATTCAAACATATATACTGTTTATCATCAGTGCATTTCTACCAATAACACCTACTATATTATATAGATGGCGAAGAGCAAAATAATTAGTGAATTTTATTGTTTGTACACTTTGTTCTCTGTTTTTTTTTATATATAATTTTCGAACTTCCTCCTTGTTTTACCTAATTTACCCACTTTTTTATTTCTTATATGAATATATTGGTTTTCCAAATAAAAATGCATATAGTACAACCGTATCTTAAAAGTTACTGTTTTTAAGATAATTAAAATAATTTGTAAGAAAATCAATCATATGGTGCAGATCGAATACTGATATTTTTGGGTATACGATTCATTACATTTTGTAGGTACTAAACCAGATATCAAAAGTTACCAAGACTTAATATGACAATAAATGTCAAAAAGTTAATAGTATGAGAAGTTGCATTAGGTGGCATAATTAATTGTTTTCCAAATTTGTAAAAGTACAATGCTGGAGTTTGCTCTAATTGCTCTTGTAGTATAAGAGGATGATGTCAAAATGGTTGGCTAGACAGAGATTTTGAAGTTTGTAAATTGATATTTCATAATCATCATACATGTGTATATTAAAACAAAAAGTTTCAAAAAAAACTATAAGACATTTGTAAATATTTACAAATTAAATATTGTATCCAAACCAATGTTTTGAAAACCGGACCGGACCGGGGGTCGGACCGGGTTCAACCGTGAACCGGCCAGCTATCCGGGTTGGGTTGACCCGGGTTTGAGTTTTTTTTTTTTTTTTATATATATTTTTCATATTTAATTTTATATAATTAAAAATTTATAAAAACAAATACTAATTTTAAATTTAGTTAATTTTTGTTATGATTTAATGTTTTTAATTTTTTTTTTACATATAAACTTAATTATTTGTCACTAATCTTTGTTTATAAATAATTTTTTTGTTATTCAAATGATTTTTTCATGATTAATTTTTACAAATATGTTTATTTAAAGATATATTATTATATATTTGGGTATTATAGTTATAAAAAATTATTTATATATATATTTTTTAAAACTATTAAACCCGGTTCGATCCGGTCGAACCACATTAACCCATAACCTAAAAGCTTATCCAGTTTGGTCGTCGGTCCGGTTTAAAAACATTGATCCAAACTGAATCAATGGTGATTTTCAAAAAACAAGACATTTAAGGGTTTGTTCCAAAATACTCCTATTAGTTTTAAATTTTTAAAAATAGTACATTTATGTTTTTGTTCCAAAGCACTACTAGTAATCTTAAATTTTCAAAAAATAAAAAATGATTTAAAACTTCTTCAATAATGAAAATATTTTTTTATACGAAACAAATTACAAACAAACTTAAAATATTTTTCTTATTCAATATAACACGACTATTAATTTACTTTTTCGTACATACTCAAGCTTTTCGTTAAAAAAAACTTGTTGCATGTTTTAAAAAAAGTTTTCCTTTAACAGAAATATTAATTACCGACCAAATATGTTATTCCCACATGCAGTAAGTCATTATCAATTAAAAAAAAACAGGTCCTTCGTTAAGAGACAATTAATTAGTTCTCCATTTCATTTAGAGTTAAAAACTTTTTCCCGACCAAAACTATTTTTCTTATATTAAATAATAATGAAAATGTAATTAAATCTCTCTCTCTCTAACGTTTCTTTGAAAAACTATAAGAAAAAGCGGATACTTCGGATCCGTTTTTTAATCTTGTAAGAAGAGAGAGAGAGATTCGTTATTGAGATCGGTGACGACGGAGGAGTTAAAAAGCCGGTGACCGGAAAAAAGACATGCAAATATTGTTGTCACCGGCAAAACTTTCCTTCTTCCCGGAAACGAAAGAATCCGGTAAGAAACAGAAATGATTGTTTCTGTTTCTGCTCTTCTTCTTCTCTCCGATCTCTTCTCTTAGATCCTGTGAAACAATCTTCTAAAGCTTTCTGTCTTTTTTCGATCCCATTAAGGTTAGTTTTTTTTCCACATTTGGACAAGAACCTGGATCTGTTGCATTTTTCTTGTCGGAATTATATATTTGTTTTTTTTTTTGTGTAATCTAAATCTGAAATTTTAGAAGTTTTGATCTCATGTATATAAATGTATGTTTGAGATGAGAAATTTTACATGCTGTGGTTTCGGGTCTGGGGGATTACATGCTTTGGCTCTGAACCTTATGCTGCATTAGATTATAGAAGACATGAACTTATGAGTGGATTTGTGTGATTGCAGTAATTTTACATGCTTTTACATGCTGTGGTTTCGGGTCGGGGGATTACAGGCTTTGGCTCAGAACCTCCTGGTGCATTAGATTATAGAAGACATGACCTTATGAGTGGATTTTGTGTGATTTTTGCAGTAATTTTATTGGGGGGGGGGGGGGGAGGAGTTTTGTGGTATGCTGAAAAGATATGTCATTGAAAAGCATCCTTCGTGATTTGAAGGAAGTAAGAGATGGATTAGGAGGTATATCGAAGCGAAGCTGGTCGAAATCGTCTCATATTGCTCCTGATCAAACGGTGTCACAGGTGGAAGATGTTCCGCAGAGTCCGTGGGCTTCTTTGCCACCTGAATTGCTTCATGATATAATCAGGAGAGTTGAAGATAGTGAGACGGCTTGGCCTGCTCGAGCAGCTGTGGTGGCTTGTGCTTCGGTATGTAAATCATGGAGAGGAATCACTATGGAGATTGTGAGAATCCCCGAGTGTTGTGGGAAACTTACTTTTCCAATTTCATTGAAACAGGTAAAGAAAAAGTTTATATAAATGTTTGTTTATCATTCATTATTATGTTCAAAGCGTCTTAGTCTCTTGTTTTGATTTCGTGAGCAGCCAGGGCCACGGGACTCGCCGATTCAATGCTTTATTAAGAGGAATAGAGCAACAGCTACATATATTCTCTACTATGGTTTGATGCCTTGTGAGTAATATGTATTCCTTGACTAAAGTTTATGTTCAACAATGTGGAACTTGTTGTCGTAATGATGATTTTGAATTTTCAGCTGAGACGGAGAACGACAAACTGTTATTAGCAGCAAGAAGGATACGAAGAGCGACGTGCACGGATTTTATAATCTCACTGTCTGGAAAAAACTTCTCACGGAGTAGTAGCACGTATGTTGGCAAACTAAGGTAAGGAGTTGTATTTGATTTGACCGTGGCTTAGCTGTCGTAAGCTTCTTTATCTCAACAGTCTCTACTTGCATTTTGGGATAGGTCTGGTTTTCTAGGAACCAAGTTCACAATATATGACAACCAAACAGCATCATCCATCGCGCAACCTAACCGAAGACTGAACTCGAAGCAAGCATCACCTAAATTACCTGCTAATAGTTATACCGCAGGAAACATAACCTACGAGCTCAATGTTCTTCGTACAAGGGGACCTAGAAGAATGCATTGCGTTATGGACTCTATACCACTATCTTCTGTTATTGCTGAACCATTAGTAGTTCAAGGCATTAAAGAGGAAGTATCATCCTCGCCTTCGCCAAAAGGAGAAACCAGCTCAACGGACAAAGAGATTGCTGATGTTTCTCCGAGCTTGTTGGATCAACCGCTGGTTCTCAAAAACAAATCGCCAAGATGGCACGAGCAATTGCAATGCTGGTGCCTCAACTTCAAGGGGAGAGTGACTGTTGCTTCAGTTAAGAATTTCCAGCTTGTGGTAGACATTGACACTTCGTTGGATGCGTCGCCTGAAGAACACGATAGGGTAATCTTACAGTTTGGTAAAATCGGTAAGGACATTTTTACGATGGATTATCGCTATCCTCTCTCTGCTTTTCAAGCCTTTGCTATATGCATCAGCAGCTTCGACACTAAACCGGCGTGTGAAGGGTAAGAGTTAACCACCACCGAGTAAAATCCATCTCTGCAAATCATCATATAAGGCTTTTCTAATCTTTAGGTTTCAATATATCAAGCTATGAAAAGCTCTTTGTATGTTAGACTGTTGTAGCTCTTTCAAGTATGCTTTAAAACATGCCTCTCCTAATTCACTGTGACAAAAATGTGATGGGGCTCTTGGTGGATAAGCTGAATGAAGTTATGATTGTTATATCCAATGTAATATATAAACAGAAGCCATCACACAACAAAATATGAAACTGTCTCAACATCAAAACCTAATGCAACTATAGACTCTTCATTGGGATTCAATAAGCAGTGATCTTTACGAGTCCATGCTCTTCGAACTTCTCCTGCTCAAATTTCTCATCTCAGCGTCGAATAAGTTTGAAACTCCATTGAAGTGAAATGAAATGGTTGGCACGGAATAGGATTCCTGCAATCACAAAGATCAAGAGTCATGAAGCACAAGTTTAAATCAAAGTATATAATGTTGATTGTGGACAGTTTAAGTCAGTGAAGGAGAGATGGAGACGCACGGTCTAGGGCCGTAAACTTTGATCTGGCGGATATGAGTATCTCTCCCATTTAGATGATTCGACAAAACGGCTATTTGCAACATGAATGTATTGACAAAAGCTTCCCTGCAAAGAGAACACAAAAGTTAACAACCATATCAGCTCTATGCTTAATAACCTACATAAACAACTTAGTTTACACATTTAGTAAGTAAAACCTCAAAACAGCCAATGGTTCCAAGGACTGATATTGGAATCCCAACATATCTTAGAGCGGAAACTCGCTAGCTAAAGACATTCCTAAGCAATATCAATAACTCTTGCAGGCAATATTTGAAGAGAACCAAATCACAGTACTAACATTGTAGCAAACACTATTGCTCATCTTATCAGCAACTATGTTGATTAGATTGTTTCCCACAACCGAAAGAAAACGGCACCACAAAATCATAGTTTTTGACAGAAACAAAAATCGTGCAGAACATGAATGTATTGACAAAAGTTTCCCTGAAAAGAGAACACAATAGTTAAACCATATCCACTCTATGCTTAATAACCTACAGAAACAACTTAGTTTACACATTTAGTAACATATCTCAGAGTGGAAACTCGCTAGCTAAAGACATCTTTAAGCAATATCAATAACTCTTGCACACATTATCTGAACAATACCATCTTACAAACGTGAACCAACCATAGAACTAACATTGTAGCAAACACTATGCTCATCTAATCAACAACAACTACGTAGATTGTTTCGGGTTTCCTTACCGTGGATCGGTTCCAGATAGAGATACACAAACCCAACCAGTTGGTTTAACAAGCTCCACATTTTTAATCTCCTAAAACAATTGAAAAACCAAAGAAACACACAACAACATGAGAAAATCATCAATCACTATCAAAATCACAACTACTAGTAAAAGAATAAAAACACTACCTTTAAGTTATGAAACCCATCACCAGCTCTTATAGAAATCTTACTAGGTGTATAACTCTCATCAAGCTTAAAGTCAATATACAAAACCACTACTTGCAATTTCACTTTCTTCTGGAATTGAATGTTAATCAAATGTGGTTGTAACCCATCTGATCTGCAAAATTTCAAAAACCCTAAATTAGTGAAATTAGAGAAGGATTTGAGGAAAGAGATGATTTTGGAATTAGGGTTTTGTTTATTAACTGCCAATAAGTCTCGAGATTATCGTCGCGGAGAGTATTGACGCCATTGCCAGGTTTACAAGAGCTAACACTCCAAGCTGCGTTTTTGCCCATTTCTCGTAGATCTTCTTCTATGATTAGCTTATCGTTTCCTCCTCTTATCTTTCCTTCTTCCTCTGATTCCAATGATTCCGTCGCCATTTCCAGATTTCGAGATTTCACCAATTCTCTGATAAAACCCTTCAAGGGAGGTTTTGAATTCGTTGGTTTCCTAGAGAAAACGTCGTGTTGTTAATGGAGGTTTAAAACGACGTGATGTTTCTTATTGTTAAAAAGAAACGACGCGATGGTTTAGTTTTTTTTTTTTAAACGTCTCGATTGATTTATTATTTTATTGCAAATGATGAAAACGACAATTCTGCTATGAACAATTCATTCAGATCTTTATAGATCCACGACAAACGATTCTTCATGCTCCATGTTCGTGATGGACACCATCTATCTTTACTGCGTGAAATCATGGTGAACGGTTCTAATTGCTTTACGGTGGGACCTCATGTAAGTTTGTCTCTATTAATCTGCAGATTTATTGATAAATCGTAATATCTAGGAATCGAACTCCAGATATCCGGGTGTAGAAGCTTAATTAAACATTTGTCAACTATTAGACCAAGGGAACTTCCACAATGGTTTTAGTTTTTAAAGTAAATTTTTTTGATGATCAGATGCTTGGAAATTGGAATGTCTTAGAAGTTATTATAACATAGAGGTGAAAGAATCGAATTACTTATTCAAGTAAGATTTATGACTTTGAAGTTTGAACATAATATTTACTTACAAGCAACTCAATTTGTATCGTTTAACTTGTTATATTGGCTTTGATTGGTAACATTTTGTGTAATCACGTAATCGTTAGAAAATTAATCTATCTAAGAAGTACAACATATTCCAAAAATTTCTTGTATGGTAAGAATAAGCCTGAAACAAGAAGTAAAAGATACATTTAAAAACAAGTTTAACTTCTTGCATATTATGCGATAACATAATTTGGTGTATGTCTCTACAACATATACTAATTACAAGTGTGTGGAAGAACGACAACATACAATCAAGTTTTCTTAATTTGTCTTGACTTTTTTTATTAGGTAACAAATGTTTTTTCTTATCAAATTTTTAAAAGAAAGAAATTTAATCTATGAGTAGTTTAGATTAATGAATTTTGAAGTATCTATATGTTTTTCTTAAACTATCGAAGATATCAATTTTTTTTTATGCATAATTAGATGACTTAATGTGTTCCCATATCATTGGTATTTTACTCGTGAAGGGCCTTAAAGTGTTCTTGCTCTTGTGGAGGCAGAGTTCGCCAATGGACATGAGAGCATATGATAACCAATCGAAGAACTCATGATGATGGTGATTCCCATCTTAAGGTGTTAGGACCAGTGGCGAATCTATGATTTACTTTTACATGGGTCAATAATAGAAAAAATAGAAAAAAATAAAACAAAATGTAGTTAAGAAGCTTTGACCCCTGGGTTGTGGTAGTTCAAATGTTAGATTAGTACCAATGATGCTACAAAATCTCTTGGATATACATGTATTATTTAGAATTTAAATAGTTTACCTAGGTCAAGTGATCCACCTTTGCCCTTACTAGCTTCGCCACTGGTTAGGACTCTCATAAGTCCCAAAACTGAATCTTTGTGTTTCGTTTATATCACACCTACCGTGTTTTATTTGAATCTTTGTAATTTTCTCATGCCGGTTTTCGGTTTAATAAAATTGTTATCCATCGTTAAAAAAAAACAAATTAGATGACTTTAGTTCAAAATTCATTCTTAAATCAAAATTTGAGATTTGATTGTTAAATAGCAAGCAATATTGTGAGTTTACTCGGAGCAAGTTCATTCCCATATGATTCATTCTTCATTCGGTAGCAAGTTTACTCGTGAGATTTTGTAGAGTATCATGAGCTAAAGTTGAATTAAAATATTGTGTATTATTGTGTTTGGGGTTCATTTGAACCCATTTTGTATCAGCCATATGATTTTTTACTACAGTGCACAATACAATTAAATAGAATTAATATTAAAGTATTAAACTAATGCTAGTTATACTTTGTAAATATGATGAGTAAATATGCTCGGTGTACATACATATATATTCTTTTTTTGGGGATATTATGGATTTCACGTTGATGTTGATATTCCAATAAATGAAAGAAGCGAAAGGATAGAAATAAAAATAAAATATCATTGGAACCGAAAGAACAAAAGAAGGTCCACTTTGGTTAAAAATCTCTGCAACCACAATGATTCCCACTCTTTGTGGTTCTTATTCTTTCAAACCTTCGATCCTCTCAAAATCTCTTAAATACTACTACTCATGATCACTTCAAAAACTACGTACCTCCAATTTTTTATTTTATTTTTTGGTTATGGATAATATCTTGTCATAGATCTTGTCAAAATCAGACAGTTCATGGATTAGATCATTGGTTGGGAAAATTGATATGAGAAAAGAACATTGACCCACTTGTTAACTTGAAAGCTACTTTTAGAAAACATATTATGAGATATCTATAGAGATATTGTGTCTGCATCAGTAACACTGTACATATCACTATAGTTGTATAGTAATATAATCGATTTAGAGATAATTACTCAAACATCTTTTTTAAATATGGTGTTTACTCAAACATCTTTTTATTTTTGAGCTAAAAGATTTGAGCTAAAAAAAGTTACAAAGACATTAAAAATACTCCAAATTCGTTTATTAACGAAAATGACATTATCCTTTGAGAAAAAAAAACATAAAACCAAAACGAAAAAAAAAAAATCTGATTTCAACGAAACCTTTTCTTCTTCTCCTCCGGCGACTCCGAGCGATTTCGTCTCCGGCGACGAGATTTGTTGCGTTTGACGGTAAGATTTGAAACGAATCATGAGTTTTCTTCCTCTCAATCATTCACGAGTATTTTAGGTTTGGATTTATGAACTTCAACATGTTATTCGTTCATAGGTTTCGAAATTCCGGCGAAGGAAAATTCCGGCGAGTATTGGGGTTTCGTTTTCGTGCGTTGTAGAGAGGTAATCTCTTGATTCTAACCGGTTTTGTTTGGGTGTGTTGAAGTTTTGTAAAATCACTTTCTGGTTCAGATCTGGATTTTTCTCAGATCTGAATTTTTTCTAGATCTGGATTTTTCTTAGATCCAGATTCCGACGTTATGGTAGACTCATTTCTCTGGGGAAAAACATACGTTACGGTAGATTTATAATTGACGTTATGGTAGACTTATTTCTATGAGATGCAGACGTTGTGGTAGACTTATTTCTATGAGATGCAGACTTTGTGGTAGACTTATTTTTATGAGATCCAGACGTTGTGGTAGACTTATTTCTATGAGATGCAGACGTTGTGGAGACTTATTCTATGAGATCCAGACGTTGTGGTAGACTTATTTTATGAGATGCAAACGTTGTGGTAGACTTATTTCTATGAGATGCAGACGTTGTGGTAGACTTATTTCTATGAGATGCAAACGTTTATTTCTATGAGATGCAGACGTTGTGGTAGACTTTTCGACTCTTGATCTGCTAATGAATGAAATTTTTTTTGACGTTGTGGTAGACTTTTTGCAAAGAGATACAACATTATGGTAGACTTTTGACTCTGGAGCTGCTAATGAATGAAATCTTTTTTGGCTAGTTAAGATTGTGTTTCAGTCTAAGATGTTATAATTTCCATGAATTTCTTTACATGTATTCTTTGTATGTGCAATGCGTAACCGCATGAAGATTGTAAAGAATATCCAAAAGATCATGAAGATGGTCTATACACCATTGTTTCTTGTTGTATTTAGGTAGTATTTGGTTAGTCTTTGTATTGTTTAACATGGTTATTCTCCTATACGGCCTTATGGTTATTTAGCATCAAGTCCTCAATCTCACCCGTATATATGGCATGTAAGTCCTTAGTGGTAGATTTATTTTTTGTGTAATGGTAGATTTATTCTATTCAATGGTAGATTTTTGACTTTGAAGATGCTAATGAATTAGCTCTTTTTGGCATAGTATGAAAGACTTATGTGATTCCAATATGCATGTTATTCGCCTTAAACGTGCAGCTGATATCATGGATGAGTTACCACGTGATGAGATTGTTCAGTTATCAGAGTCAAACCCTCGTGATGGATCTAGTGATTGTTCAGTTATCCCTCGTGATTTGGATGAGATGTATTTTCGTTTGATGGTAGATTTATTTTTATGAGACATAAACGTTCTGATTTGTAATATACGTTATGGTAGATTTATTTCTATAAGATACAATTGTTATGGTAGACTTTTTGCAAAGAGATTGAAACATTATGGTAGACTTCTATGAACATTTTTTTTTGTAGTGTAATGAATGAATTGACAACATTTATGTATGGTTAAAACATGGCTTCTGAAATGTCTCTGTAACCATTACAATATCCTTAAAACATGAGTACGAGTTCATACGAAAAGATAGAAAATATATGAAAATATATAGTACATACTAAATCTACCATCACTTGTATATAAATCTACCATCACTTGCATGATAGTCCCCTAGAACTGTACCACCTTTTGAATTGTCAACCAAAAACATGCATCAATTCTTCTCAAAACTCTGACTACCACAAACAAGAATGATTAGTTTTGTTCCCAATTTAACTCTTTTTGTTCAAACCCTAAACCCTAAACCCTAGTTCTTCACCATTGTTGCAGGTTTTTTCGTGCAAATTTGTCTTTTAAAGGATAAAATCGATATTTCGCGTTCCCTGCAAATAACTCTACACTCTACCACCTACCAAATAAGTCTACCACCACTATAGTTTCCGAAACAGGAAACAAGTCTACCACCAAGTACTATAAGTCTACCGCTATCACAATAAGTCTACCAAATATCTAATGTGAAAAAAAGTCTACCGTAACTAGGTTGGATAAAAAGTCTACCATCACTAGACCTAGGTAAAAACAAATCTACCGCTGCAGTCGCTAAAAACGCATAAGTCTACCACTATTGATCCTAAAAAAATAAGTCTATCAGTCAACGGTTGGTTTCGTTGACCGAAAATACGGAATAAGTCTACCGCTCTTTATAAATCTACCACTACTACAATAAGTCTACCACCACTATACACAAAATAAATCTACCACCGCCATAAATAAGTCTACCACTAACTATAAGTCTACCGCTACTAAAATAAGTCTACCGTCACTATCCACAAATATAAATCTACCGCTACTATGACTAAAAATCTACCACCAAAGAAAACAAATCTACCGGTAAAAAAAAATCTACCATCAAAGAAAAATAAATATACCGTTCAAAATAAGTCTACGAAAATAAATCTACCATTCGACTAATAAGTCTACCGCAAAAAATAAGTCTACCATTAGGTAAATTTAAGTCTACCGCTCAAAAAATAAGTCTACCATTCGGAAACAAATCTACCACCAAAAGAGACACAATAAGTCTACCATTCAAAAATAAGTCTACCGCTCGTCAAATAAGTCTACGGACAAAAAAATAAGTCTACCAGATCAGTAATAAGTCTACCATCACTGAGCGGTAGACTTTTTTTTTTAGGCAGGAACTTTTCCCGCCTACGCGGCCCGTTTCATTAATGGCATTTTCGTAAATACGGTTTTTGTTATCAAAGGGAAAAGGGTAAAACGGACTAAAAAATAGCCTCAGTAATTAAAATCTAAAAATGATGTTTGAGTCAATCCGAGATGTTTTAGTAAGTCTCCCATACATTTATCGTACATTGATAAATGTGGAAAAAGAAATCGTTGAAAGATGAACACATGGTTTGTCGAAAGTATTGCGAAAGACGAACATTTGAAGTATTTATTACATACTTTTTTCGTCGAACAATATGCATTATAGGCGAAGTTTCATACTAATTCCTTTTCTTTTTGGGTTAATTAGACTAATAATACATTTGGTGTTTATAATTAGGTGAGTAACAAGACTGAAACATAATTTAAGTAAGTAACAAAGAGAGAAAAATTTCGGACGAAAATACCCCTACATTATTTCTGAGGGAATTAGTGGGTAAAATATAGTTCATCATTGTAGTTCACAACACAGGTAAAAAGTAATGTAATACAGTGAATTATTTCTGTGATAGTTGTAGTATGATAGTGAACTATTTCACTTTACAAAACATAGACATATAGTTCATCACTGTAGTTCACTACACGGGTAGAAAGTAATGTAATACAGTGAATTTATTTTTGTGATAGTTGTAATCTGATAGTGGACTATTTCACTTTACAAAACATAGACATATAGTTCATTGTACTTCATTACACGGGTAGAAAGTAATTTAATACAGTGAATTATTTATGTGATATGTGTAATATGATAGTGAACTATTTCACTTTATTTCGAAACTAATGTGATAGTTGTAATAAAGCCAACTATTTCGTGCTTATTTACAGTAAATAGTTGGTTATCTTCTTCTTTTTTAACTTTTGAAATAAAGAAGGTATAACTGGAATAACTAGTGGTCAGAATGTTAGATATTAAATTATGTTTTATCTTATGTTAGATACTAAATATTTGGTACAAAGAGTATTATTCATTGCAATTACTCTTTCTTTTTACCGATTTTTTCTTTTTTTTAAAAAAACATGGCGATCTAATAACTCTATACCATTCGACTAGACGAGACGACCAGTCAGTCGCCTAGATGGCTAAACACGAACATATTGATGGTTACATTTCATTGACAATACGACACTGGGATCTTAGAAAGATCAAAACTACACAAGTTGCAGAAAAAAAAGGAATAAAACAAGAAAGACAATTAATCATTTGCTTCGATATGATTAGTTTATCCAACAAGGAATTGTAAAATTATAATCACCACAAGAGTTGTTCTCTTTCTTCTACTATAAGTCTATAACATATTTATCTTTTCTCTATATATGATATCTTATAAAAACAAAATTTATACAAAGATTGATGGTGACAACCATTAAATTGCTATCTCCAGTTCTTCTGGTTTAAATATCAGAAAACAAGGATAATGCAAAAGCTGGAATTTTATTTTCCAATGAACCAAGTTGCCAAATTGTCATTTTGATGAGCAAAATGTAATGGAATTTGGTTCTGATTCTGATGATAATGTTAACTATATTGTTGTTTCAATGAATCTTTCTTAAAACTGAAAACCGAGGCTAGGTGTATTGTAGAGACTCTGTGATTGAGTTTCCCAGCTTGCAGATGGCTGAAACAGAAAGATACAAAGAAACATGTTACTTCCCACACAAGGAACATAAAAATGTTTTAGTTTCATATATGTATATTTGCTTACAGCTTCAATAGATATTGATTGGTTTGGGTTTATAACCGATAAATCTAGAGATCCTTGTTGATCTAATGGAAATAATGGTACATCAATCATTATTGATGGCTTTGAAGCAACTACTACTGGAAGATTTGTAAAGTAAGCCTGAAACTGAAATTTCATAACCAGTAAAAATCAGATTATTACAACTTCTTGAAATAAGAATAATTTGATTTTGAGGGTCTAGAGAAAGTGTGTGTTCTCAGTTCTCACCTGTTTTACAGATAAATCTTCCATTGCAAGCTCGAGTTCGGGGTTTATAACAGCGAGTTTCATCGATAAGAACTACAAAAGTTTGTCACTCGAAGAATTAGACTTCTCTCTTTGATTAATAGTGAAAGTGAAGTTATAGAGAATCATGGTTTCATTACTTACCTCAACTTGTCTCTGGAGAGATTGAACATAATTGATGATCTCGTCAAGCATACCGGCTTTTCCAGTGACTTTGTTGCATCCAGGAACAAGATCTTGAAGATATTTATATTTCTTGCTGATCTTCTCTCTTCTGGCCTGCAAATCAAAATCCATTTTAAAACCCTAGAATGATTTTGTTCCTTGTAATGCAATAAACTTCTTTCTAAAACACTTTTTTTATTACCCTTTCTGCTAAACTGTGTCTGTCTGTGGCTTGGCCTCGACGAGCTCTCACATGTATATAATCTAATTTCTGGTTCTCTGAAACTCCTTTAGATGTCTCCTTTGAAGTATATGAAGATGCTTCCGTGTTACTCAAGTTTCCTTTTCCTTTCATGTTTGACTCTGTCTCTGCCTCTACTTTGATCTTCTTCTCCGTCTTTTCCTCTTCCCTTGTCTTAACCTGAGACATTAGTTACAAAATAATAATCAAAACCCATGTTTCAAGACATAGTTTTAACTCAAAATTTGATATAACAAAGTAACAAACCTCTGATTTTCTTTTGTTCTTCAATGTGTTTTCTTCACTGTTCTTCAACAAAGCCCCCATTGCATCCACTGGTTCCATCTGGCAGCTACTTGTTCTTGAAATGCAACCATCCATTGCTTCATGTGGAGGACCAAAACCTATGTTATAGTTTGGTCCAAAACCAGATCCAAGCATTTGAAAATTGCTGAAAGTACTCTGCAACAACTCATCATTGTTGGTTCCATGGAACTGAAGTATCTGAAGAAGTTCAGGTGAATTATTACTGCTTTGAGACACAAGTTGTTGATGTTGTAGCCATTTAAGCCTTTCAAGTACAGACATGTCCATGGAGCTTTCTGCAGAGACAAGACCTTCCAACATTGTCTTCTTTAGAAATCTTTCAATATTTATGATCTTTAAAGTGAGACCAAAAGTACAAACAGAATAGAGAAGGGATATAAAAAAAACTCTTGAAGTACTTTTTTTTTTGGGTGGGTTAAAGGCAAAAGAGGATTTGCTATAAATGTATGAAGAAGTAGAGATTTAGGTTTATGTAATGTTGTGTTGGTTTGGTTGCTTAAAAGAGATGAAAGAGGTGGGAGAAACTAATCCATTGATATCATTCTACTTAGCTTTAAATAGAAAGCAACATTGACCCACACATATTGGTCCCCTACTTCTAATGTCTTCTATTTTTTCCTTTTTAAATGTTTTATTTCATTTACTTATTTGTTACCTCTTAGCTCTACTACACATAAATACTCCCTTACCAATTCAGAATGGTACCACAAACATTTTTTACGTAAACTAAAAGAATAGTCAGCAATAACGATTTTTTTTTATGTGGTTGTTCTGACATAACTGTAGTAAATTTGTCTTGTAATGCATTTGCGATCCTAGTTATCAGAAATAGATATTTGTTTTCAGGGCCGGCGTTGGCATGGTGCACGAGGTGCATTTGCACCATGTCAATGTGATTTTCGTAATTTTTTATTGGGTTTTAGAGCTATTTTTTTAGAAAATAAGCTATTTTTACGATTTTTATAAGATTTAAGGGATTTTTTGCAATTTTGGCACTATGTATCTTATTAGTTTGCACCGGGCCTGTCTGTTTGTTTTACTAGAAGTTTCATTTAACACTAGTTTCCACATTCATTTACTTATTTGTTACCTTTTTAAATGTACATTGAAATCGTTTACCGTGATTCAAGAAAAAGTATAAAAGGTTCCTTTGTCAGCATCTTATAATCAATTAAAACAGTTCAGAAATTCACTATGATGGTATAACGTTGACATGAAAGATGTCATGCGAGTAAAATTGGCACTTGGTTGTAGAGTTAGAGAACACTCAAACAAAACATGATTGATTGTTTCTTCCGTTCCACACTTGACACATTATGTATCATAGCTTATTCCCCTATACCACAAATTTGATGTGACCGAAATACATCCCGATAAAGCGTGACATGTGAAGTTTTAATTCCGCAAGGCACTTCAGTTTCCATGAATATGCTTCTAAAGACCGGACGTCTAGTCCCATGGAACCTTCCATCCAGTCCTAGTCAAAGAAGTTTATGCTCCGTATGATATCTTGATATAACCGTATATTTTCCTAATTTTGTAAAGTATCATCAATCCGATAAGTGGTGCCTAACATATACTTCAAATCATTGAGATGAGCATACCTCAGTTCAATATTTTTGTAAGCGGGTAGTCTATCAGATGATTGACCATGAAAGATGAGTAATAGTAATTATTACTCTTGCATGTTGCTGGCTTCGGATGATTAGCTGTTATCCAAAGATCATTTCAAAATGAAATAGAAGTTGAAAATGTTTATGAAACGAAAAGAATATTTTTTGAAGACAATAATGTAACTACAACTATTACAATATCTTAAAATGAAAGTTGACACTTGACAGTTAGACAGATTAAGAGTTAGTGTTAGTGGATAAAAACCGGGTCCAGTTTCTAGACACTTGACTAAGACTCGGGGGAAAAAGAGGCTCAAGAACAAATTGCACAAAATAGTAGTAAAGATTCGGTATCTAAGGAAGATTGGGACATAAATTGATAAAAGTAAAGGTTGGCAACAAAGAAGGTGAGATGAGAAGGTGTGGGGTCGAAATGACATAACCCACACCATGTGGGCATGTCCTTATGAACACTAAATTTAGAGGTTCTTTATCCCTTCTTGTGTTGTGTGTGTTATGTTTTTTATTTGTTTTGCCCTTTCAAGTTTGCGAGAGGAAACCAAGTGGTAGTGGTCTAGTGGTTCCCACTTGAGGAGGAATTGCTTGGTCCAGGCCAGGGATCGATTCCCCTCAAGCGTGGAATTATCTAATCATTTCCATTTGGCCACCGGAGCATTCACATGGCTCTTCGGGCCCCGGGATTAGTCGGATCTCATGGCCCGTTGACCCGAGAATTAGCTAGGGAATAAACATCCCTGCGACCTAACTCGGAGCTCATGGTGTCCGTTGAACCGGATCACCCGAGTTATCAAAAAAAAAAAAAAAAAAGTTTGTGAGAGGAGCTTATGAGGAAAATAAACGACGAAATAGACCTTATTACGTATGGGAACTATTTTGGATTGGATGCTTGACTATAAGATTATCATATTGATCGAATTTAACCCATTTAAAAAAAAAAAAAAAAATTATAAATCGTGATTTAAAAAAAAATTTAGGTAAATAACCAAATTGTAAACCGTGATGAGTATTAGTTCTCATGTTTTGATTAAACTACTAAACCTCTTGCATTTTGCATAGTCATGACCAAGTATTTCGTTTAAGAATATTATTTACCTCAAGTCACCATTTTCTAGTTTTATAACATTACCTATGAGTTATGATTGATCTCCAAAAACTAGTAGAAAAAAAATGTAAATTCGCTAGAGAGAGGGGTCGAACCTCTGACCTTGTGGTTAACAGCCACACGCTCTAACCAACTGAGCTACTCCAGCTTGTTGTTAATATAATAATCTATAAAGAATAATACCTATATTTTGAAAAAGGACATAAGATCATGAAAAGATCTTGTCATCTTGGGACCTTCCATAAAAATATTATATGAAAACCCATAAGTAGATAATACAGCAAGACAACAAATAACAGTATTACCAACAATTGAATATTTTAGAAATTAATTTTATAACATGACAAGTTAATAATTAAAATGGGACATAAAAATATAAATAAAAACAATGGGTTGGAAGATAAGTGATTGGAAGGTAGGAGACCATTGCTTTTGATCAGAGTGTTGGTACTTCCTCCTATACCCACTCAAAATCTTATGTCCCTCTCTATTCACTGTGGAATTTATGTATATTCAGATTTTATCTAGAAAATAATAATAATGATATCATCTTAAATCCATTTCCTTTAAGCTATTATAATTCCAATAATTCATTACTCATTAGATGAAGACTTCTTTAAGTTATTATTCACAATTACCAGAAAAAAATCTTCTTCCTAGACGACTAGTATTTCTTCAAAGTCATCAAACTTTAGAGGCTCCATTTTGAATAAACATCCACTATGTTATTCGTTTCATAACTGCTCAATTAAACTCGGTGGAGCACTGTTAGGATTTTTGTACTGATGTTAGTTTAGCACTTGATCATAGACTTTAGAGATGAAGTAGAAACTTAAATACAAAAATTTGATCACTAAGTTCTCCGAAGGTACTTCTCAAGTGGAACCGTCTACCATAACTTCACTATCAATGTGCCATATGTTCATTGGACTTAAACCTAACCCACATGCTCCAAACCTTGTCTTCCTTGTGTGTTGATTTTCTTGGCCCATAAAGCCTATGTAGATATCAAATGTTGACTACTAAGTTCAAAATCCATCAAGCATTCGACCCCGACTGCGAGTAATACACGCTGAAACACCCAACCCATAACTGAGTTTGAGTTCTACAAGAGGTTGGTTCTTGATAAGAAAGAATTTGTTTTCGATAAGGTGAATCTAGTTAACAACCCTTGTCATCTTCCTATAAATATGTTTTCGAACATTTTGGTGCATCATCTTATGTTTCATAAATATGTGATCAAACCAATTCTATCATATCGCCCTTGCCTCAATAAGTCGTTTGATCTCACCCTCGGATCAAAAATAAAATGCAAAGAAAGATTGTGAAGAGTGAGTAAGGGAGCTTCTACGAGATTACATAGGAGAACAACCAATGCAAGATAAATCATGCGACAAATTCATGCTGTACTTTCTCAAAAAAAAAAGACAAATTCATGCAGTTGTTTCCGGTTTTGATGAATCAATCAATTAAGAAGGAGTTGGATTTTTAGAGGTTTATGTAAGCTATAATTTGTGATGGTGACTTTGAATTCTCTTAACTTTTTTGTTGTTGTTGTTGTTGTATTTTTGTTTTGTGCGAAACTCTAATTTGAATCTTATCTATCATAACGGTTTACATTTGTTAATTTTCTTTTTGTTTTCTGACTACTACAAAAACACTTATTTCATAACATCCAACATTATTTAAACTAGGTGACTTTCCATGCTATACGCAAGAATTATACATTACAAACAAATTCAAAGAAGTTTTATATTGTGTTTAGATGATATAAATAAAATTTTCTATTTACTGTGTATTTTTTTCTTTGATCGATCGGATCAAATTACTAACACTAAGAAATTTAAACAAAAAATGGGCCCTAAATTCATCATAGTTCAATTCTTTAGAATCCAATTGTGAATGTACCAAGTCCAAAGACTATAGCTCAAAAGGAGAAACAAGAAACTGATTTAGTAGGACCAAAACATAATGTTTGTAATAGTGTTGTTGCTATGTTACCACCTGGATTCAATCTTACATAATGCACATTATTAACAGAAAAACCAATTTAGAAAATACTAATAACTGAAATTTCATATGGCCCAACATTAATAGATCACAAAATCAGGGTGTTACTCTCATACATATAATCCGGTTAAAATAAGTCGAAAGAATTCGAACTCGCATCGTTACCGCTCTTACTCGTATCTTTTATCGACATCACTATGTCTTGGCCGGTTGGTTCACCGGGAAAACACAAGAGCGGTTTTATTATAACTATAACCGATCTGTGATCATGAACCAAATCCTCTGTTCAAGAAAAACGAGTGGTACTATTTTGTTCTTAGTACAAAGAGAGGTGGCACATCACATGGAAGAGCATTGGTGCAAAATTTCCGATTAGTCAAATTTTAAGAACAAAAAAGAAATTTGTTGGTCACACTCACACTTATGAGATCTTTCCTTAAATCAATCCATGAATTTTATCCAATTGTTCTATTTCAAATATATTAAATAAAAGGTTCCAAGTGGAAATCGAGTTTTATTTGGGGTGATTTCCAAAATAACCCAAAATTTGAAGTCAATTACAAATCTATACCCCATTTTCTCTCTCATCAAATTGTTTTCAAAAAAACCAAAACATTCAACTTATTTACGGAAATGCCATTATATCTGAATTTTTTTTTTTTTTTTGAAAATCAGACATTTGATTTCACAAACAAACACCCAATTATATCAACTTATTTACGAAAATGCCATCGCCATCAAGTTTCACAACCACCATGAACAACCAAATTGAAGCTCTTCAATGCATCTACATCTGATTTTCGTGCATAAATACATCACAAACCAACTCATAACTTCCTCAACTACCATTTCATCTCCAATTTGATCCAAAACACTATGTAAATGAGCATTTGAAAAATTCTCTCACTCACAATCTCTTGAATTTTCGTGGTTTTTGCTAGATAATGTCTGGGCTTCGTAGTAAACAGTTAGAATAAGGATTATGTGTGTTTAAACGAGCTAAAAACAGGGATCTACGGCGAAACGGAGCTAAAAACCGTATTTTCCGATCTGGTTCAGAAGAGTAGACTTCGTCGGACGTCTGCTGGTCAACGAGAGGTTAGATTTGCAATTGACTTTTTTCAGATTTTTTACGTAGACTTCTCATAGAAGTCTGCTTGTGCTCCTTTATTATCCTTTGATAACAAAAAAAAATCAGTAGACTGCACGGGAAGTCTACTTAAAAAATGGGTTAGTTTCGCATTTGACCAAAATGTTGACTTTTTTTAGCAGACTCTGTACGCGATTCTATTAGCAGACTTCCCTCAGAGTCTGCTCGATTACGTTTAGGTTATTTTTTGCAATTGACTTTTTGTTGACTTTTTGGAGTAGACGCTATTTAAAGTCTACTCTATACGGTGAAGTTAGTTTTGCGATTGACCAAAATTTCGAACATTGACTTTTTGAAAATATTTTGAGTAGACTTCCCCAGAAGTCTGCTGCAAATTGAATTTTCAGCAGACTTCTGGGGAAGTCTACTCGTTAATTAATTCGATATTAATTCGATATTTGGTCAAACACAAAACTAACCTGTTTTTTAAGTAGACTTCTTTTAGAGTTTACTCAAAAAGTCAAAAATAAGTCAATTGCAAATGTAACCTCTATTGTTCCAGTAGACTTCAACCGACAGTCTACTAAGGTGCGTAGACTTCCGTTGGATGTCTGCTAGATATTTATGGTATTAGAAGTCTACCGCGGAAGTCTACTGAAAAAGTCAAATTGCAAATATAACCTATTTTTACAGCAGACTTCTGGAGAAGTCTACTACTAAAAGTCAACATTTTAGTCAAATGCAAAAATAACCTCGGTAGACTTCAATTAGGGTCTACTACGCAAGAAGACTTCCGTTAGAAGTCTACTAGGTTTTGCCGTAATTGCAAAAACTAACCCATTCGATAGACTCCGACGGAAGTCTACTAGTGAACGTTAAATTCAGTCTTCTGGCGCAGACTGCTGGTGAAGTCTGCGTTTTTACGTTTTTTAAAAACGAATTTATAGCTTTTATATAATACATTTTCAAGATTTTCTTGCTCTCACATGTGTGTTTTCTAATATGTGATCTTCTGTATGGGTTTGAGATATTTAAATGCAATATTTATGGTGTAAATCAATTTTCTTGTTTGAGTAGTAATTAGCTTTTCACGGTAGACTTCTTCAAGAGTGTACTAGTAGACGGCATGGGAAGTCTGTGTTTATGTTTTTAGTAAAACATTATTTTAAAATTATGTATAACGAAATTTTAAGATTTTATTGGTTTCAAATGTGTGTTATATTATTGATGTTTTTATGTACTAGTTTGACATCTTCAGCTGTAATGAAACCATTTATTTTTGATTAATTAGTCTTTCGCACATTTTAGTAGACTATCGTTGAAGTCTGCGAGTAGACTGCGTATGAAGTCTGTATTGTTAAGTTTTTTAGAAATGCATTTGTAACTAATTTATGATGGTTTTTTTGTATTTTCTTTATCTCACAGATGTGTTATCCAATGTGTATTTTTCTGAATGAATTTGTCATATTTAGGTGTAATATTTATGGTATAAATCAATATTTTTGTTTGAGTAGTACTTAGCCTTTCAAAGTAGACTGCTTATGAAGTCTATTCGCAGACTACTAATGAAGTCTATTCGCAGACTACTAATGAAGTTTATATTTCAAATTTGAATAAAAATATGTTCAAGTACATGTCTAAAGTTCAATATCTATTTTCTAAAATTTTACTCACATCACATCATTTATAAAATTCTAAGAACCTTATTTTGTCTTACTTTTAATTCCAAGTATAGGATTTAGTTTATCGAGTCTTACTTTTAGTTTCAAGTATAAGATTTGGTTTATCGAGTCTGAGTGATGTTTTGCTGAGTGATGTTTCTTAAAGTAGTGAAGTGAAGTTGTTGAGGTTCCAAAAAAATAGTAGAAGTTGTCATGCATATTTTTATTTACTTTCCATATCACGAATCCTACTATTAAGACGACGAGTATTGAGTTTTTGATATTATGAATTTTTCATCAAATTGAATCACAATAGGTTTGAGGAAAAACACAATGGTTGGATTATAACAAAACAAAATCTCATTCTTATTTCCCAACAAATGGAAGTGATTGAAGTAGCTAACAAGACAATAAACATTTAGCCTTCTGGTAAAGAACAACAAGGTTTCTATCGTCAAATGGAGATTACACTACACGACCATGACCATATAAATCTTAGTTTTGCTAACCAAGACCTGCTGCATGTTGAACAATAAGGAAGCATCACATTCCACAATCTGCAATAAGAAAAGATAATCATTAAACATTAAAATGAGGTGCCACTCAACACCATCCATACATGATGAAAGAGAAGTAATTGGACCATTATCTTAATGGAGAATCTGATATTAATCTAATCATTAAAACACAAGTAAGAAAGACGAAAAAGTACCGATTTTGATTGAACTAACACGAAGACCACAAGCTTTAAGAAGAACACCAATACCACTTGTTGTTACTCCTTTACCTAAGCCACTCAAAACGCCACCTGTTGCAAGCACATATATAATCGTGCAATTCTGATAGTCCCTCTGATGAAGTCTACTTTCCGAAAATTTAGATATCTACTCCTATCTACTAAACATGCTCACCCGGTATAATAGTCCCTCGACAAGTAACTGTCCTTCAGAGGACCAAACTAGTCAAATGCTCTCCTGAGATCTTCTTGCCTGCACAAAAGGAAGAGAAGATGTAAGAAGAAACTTAAGATTTAGAGCCTCATTAATGGAACTAAAAAGTGTTTACATAACCACTGAGTCTGAGGACTAGATAGATACCTTGTGTTCCTCGTGAAGTTGGTGTAGAGCAAACGAGCAACAATTTGTTCAACAGGCTGCAAGATTATCGACAAAACAAAGGATTCAAGAACAGTTTTTGTTTGATTTTAGCGAGAAATCGAGAGAGAGAGAATGGAGGTTACCAGATCTGTGGAGATTTATGCTCGTTCGAAGTGGATGGAGAGATTAATGGGCTACATCTGTGCTGGTTGTAACTACTAGAAAAAGAGAAAGATTAGAGAAAAATATACAGACTATGACAAGGAGAGAACGATGTGGTTGCTAACCTAGGCGGAATTGGAGGCGGCAACCGCATAGTGTTCGGTGAGATCGACGAGCATAGAGAGAAAAGAGAGAGGTGGAGAAACAGCTTGATTAAAGATTTTTTTTTAACAAAATTAGGGTTTTTCCTTTATATAAGGGGACCAAATTTCCGGTTAAAATTATAATTTTCGGTTTAGTAAACTTTTTCGGTTAAATATCCGGTTTAGTAGACTTCCCTTTGAAGTCTACTATACCCTAAATTCTCAATGAAACCCCAAACATTGAGTAGACCTCTGATGAAGTCTACTCTACTTAGTAGACTTCTTATAAAGTCTACTTTCCGAAAATTTATATCGATTATTATTCAAGACTCTAAATAAAAGTTTATATCATACATTCAGAACGTTTATTATATTCACATTAACCTTATATCAAGCATTCAAGAATGCAAATTTGACATTTTAAATATAAAAATGCAAACTCTTAATCTAACCCTAAAACTAATAACATGTTTTCAACTTATAATGTCAAACCATTACCCATATTTTGGATTGTAGGTCGAACATATACGCTACTTCAAAATTTAACATCACTTTATAGTTAATTCTACTTTAAAAATTAAAACCCTAACCTAAAATTTCTAAAACTAAACCCTAAACCCTAAACCATAAATAATAATCTAATTCCTAAAACTAAACTACTACAACCGTAAATAAACTCATAAAACCTATAAATATCAAACATTAAACTACCAACATATAACCACATCAATATTTAAACAAATGGTTATGAAGTACCTTGTTTGGTAACTCTTTGTTTAGTATAGTATGTATTCATTCATAACCTAATTTGTCTTTGTAAGTTTAATTTGTGAAATTTTATGAAATTTTATTTTTCATACTTCACAATTATTTATAGTTTGGTCATCAACCAAAATTTTTTATCAAAATATTTTTTGTTAATTTATAAATTTAAATTTGAAATATAATTATATAGTAGACTTCTAGAGAAGTATACTATACCACAAAGTAGACATAATTTGTCTTTGTAGGTTTAATATGTGAATTTTTATGCAATTTTATTTTTCATACTTCACAATTATTTATAATTTGGTCATCAACCAAAATTTTTTATCAAAATATTTTTTGTTAATTTATAAATTTAAATTTGAAATATAATTATATAGTAGACTTCTATAGAAGTCTACTATACCACAAAGTAGACATAATTTGTTTTTGTAGGTTTAATTTGTGAATTTTTATGCAATTTTATTTTTCATACTTCACAATTATTTATAGTTTGGTCATCAACCATAATTGTTTATCAAAATATTTTTTGTTAATTTATAAATTTAAATTTGAAATATAATTATAGAGTAGACTTTCCAAAGAAGTCTACTGAACCCTAAAGTAGACTTTACATAGAGTCTACGCGTTGGATTTCGTGTGGAAGTCTATGAATAGACTTCCACATTACGTAGCAGATTTCTCTAGGGCTAAAACAGTTATTATGACCTGCGGGTTTTTTTTTGGTCATAAAGGTTGTAGTTGTAATTTCACTACCCCTTTGGGTTAGTTTTCACAAACATGAGATATGTGGGTTACCCATGTAGTTAAAATCAAATTATGGGTCAAACCAAGCAAATTCCCCGTTTTATTTAAGTGGGATTATTTAGGACTACTCTTTCTCTCATGCATATCCGGCTGAATTTTTCAATTGTTGCCAGAAACCCAAAATCCGTCGAAATTTTTCTGATTAATTCATTCCATCGGAAGTTTTCTACAAATTTTATAAACTATTTATTTTACTCATTTTGAAAAATTAAATATATATTACTTTCAAATTTTTTGTAAACATTAATTCTTAGAAGTTAATTATTATTTTATTCATAAGATATAAAATATACCAAAATAACATACTCTTATATCCGGACAATTCTGTTTTCTACTCTCTTTGTTTCAAATTAGTTCTCGTTCAAAATCCTTTCACACAAATTAAGAAAAAAATTGAAATTTTCTGTTTTACCTTTAATTAAGATATTATTTTCTTTAATATGAGTAATTAATAAGCTAAAACTTAGGGATAAAAAAGAAAATTAATCATAAATTTGAATAGAAAAACTAAAACGACAAATAATTAAAATAAAATATTAAGTGTAGAATTAACAACTAATATAAAATAGAAAAAATGTTTTTCTCACGAAAAAATTCACGAGAAAAAGTGAATAAAAATATTAAAAAATTAGAATAAAATGGGATTCTGGACCAGATATGGTCATAAATAAATGCAAATTCCTTTGCATTTCCAAAAAAGTTGAAGAACTTATTGTGTCCACAGTCCTCAGTCAGGATCATAGAGCCACAATTAAAATCTCTGTTTGATTCCTAGAGTTTTTTTTCTTCTCTTAATTAAGCCAAGAAATAAAAAAAGAAAAATTGTTCAAATATTTATAGTTCAGGTTTTTCATCATATTGGTCAAAGCCAGTGTCCAAAGATCTAAATTTTATCAAAATTATATTATTGCTTTTGGTACAGAAAATCCAATTAACTACATTTTTTCCAGAGATCTAAATTTTATAATTTTGTTTTGAACTTGATGATTTTGTATGAAAAAGGTGAACAAGACTTTTCATAGTCTTTTCTATAACGAAAACTAAGATTACAAAAATATATTTTCTCCATATATTTGATAATCCTACTTGTTAATTTGTACATAAATATTTATGTTTGTCGACAATAAATTTAACATTTTAAAAAATAATACATATATATATATATATATGTACTGCATAATTCAATTTTTTCATATAAAATTAAATGTTTTAAATTTATGTGGGTAGATGAGTACGAGGGAGCATCTTCACAACGTCGAATGTGAAACATTTTTAAAGGGATCATGTAAAGATTGGAATCTAATCACATAATATAAAAAACCTTACTTTATCATAGCGAATATTGGCCCCATTTTATAGGGCTATAGACCTAGTAAAATGTTCACAGTATTTATCATTTATTTGTAATTGAAATTAAAGACAATATGTTTCTTCTTTGAACACTAGTTCTAGAGTCTAGACTCATGATTGTTAATTTAATGTTTCTTCTATATAGTATCATGATCGAACTTACAATGCAGACTTAACATGCAGTTTGTTTAGAATGTGTGAATTGTAAATAACTTTGGTTGTCAACTTGTCAACAATAAAATTAGTAGTTTCAAAAAAAAAAAAAAAAAATTAGTAAAATCTTGTTACGTAGTTTCTTTTCTTCTAAATGCTCTTTATATTGCATTATCAATAAATTATATGCGTTTCAATATAACATAACAAAAAAAATTGTCTTTGTTTTTATTGGATATAAGGATCATAATATCATAGTTTGATAAGGCTTAGACTTAGTTAATATTTATCTCTTAAATTAAAGGAGTTTTGTATCTATCTTAAGTTAAGATAATTGTATATAAATAGTTTAAACATATGAATTAATAAACAAGTTGGTTCATTATCCAATTCTACATGGTATCAGAGCAGGCGATTTCTAGGGATTTAAACTAAGCTTCCGCGGAAAAAAAAAATCATGAAGACGACGAGTGTTGAAGACGGTGTTGATAATGATGATCTGGACGATAATGTGAAGCCGTCCACATGATCGTGTGTTTTTCATAAAATCAAAGGGTTTGTGGTTCTGTTTTGGATACTTCTAATTATAAGTTATGAGTCTTGGTTTTTAATCTTTATTATTTCTATGGGATTTATGGTTTGGTTTTCATGTCACTATTTTAAGATTTGATTTGGGTTAGTGCAAAAGATGTCGGGAGATCACTGTGATATTTTAGTTTTAAAGGTTTGGGCTTCCTTCATTTTTTTTACGGGTGGTTATATTATTTTTTGAGATTTATTTCTAAAATTTAGGATATCTCATGAGTTTGTGTTTTGGCTTTTCCTAGTACGGAGGAGTTCGGTTATAGTTTTAGGGAGTTCTAGTTGAACGCTCATGTTCTTTAGGTCAATTTGTTTTTTAGTCAGATGTATGGACTGTCCGAGACAAGGACGATTGTTTATGTAGTTGCAAGTTACACCCACATGATGTATTCTCTTTATCAAGACCAAAGACGAGCTGAAGTTTCATCCCTATTTTGAAAATTGAAGTTGATACCGGAGGAGTTTGTTGACCTGTTTTGTCCGTCCTTGACGAGATGTCCACGACATACGTGCTTTCCTTGATGATTATGCGTACCACATTTGTCGTGCGGGGGAGTATTGGATATAAGGATAATAATATCCTAGTTTGATAAGGCTTAGAGTTAGTTAATATTTATCTCTTAAATTAAAGGAGTTTTGTATCTATCTTAAGTTAAGATAATTGTATATAAATACTTTAAACATATGAATTAATAAACAAGTTGGTTCATTATCCAATTCTACAATTTTCGTTATTGGACCATGGATAGAGGATCTATTTAGCACAAAAAGTCTTAAGAATCTTTGAATTCGACCACTACACCACTATTAACCTTATATATCCCTAAGTGCTCACAGATCTCAACATCATACGCAAAAGCAACAACCCATGATAGGATAAGTCATGCGAGGAAAGACACAAGGTATCATATTACACCAGTTAAGCAATCGCGCTTGCTTTGATAATATGTTCTAGCTAGGGAGTTAGAAACGTGAAACCTAACCCACACGTGAATTCGAAATCTTGTGGTTTCCACTAATATTGTTATCGTGTTTACTTACATTCCAAATTTAGCATGCGGTTCGTTTAGGGTGTGTGAATTGTAAAACAAACACTAATCAATGTTGGTTACACCGATAATTTGATTAAATATCGTTTCTAGATTTATGTTCTACTCATAGACAGCCGTTGCTAGTTTACGTTGAAGCAAATCCAACGCTAATTATTGACGTTAAAATCTCTCTTTTTGTAGTGCTAGCTCGGAGCTAGAGACTTAGCAAAGCTCGAGTTAGAGTCTAAGAAACATGAGATAGCTCGTCTCCAAGTAGTGGTTGCATCGGCTCGCGTGAAATGGTCAATTTGTTTTTGTGGTCTTTATAATTTTGACACCGACTCTGATAGATCAACGTATATGAATATAACCGTATAATTCGAAAAATGATACTTCCTTTCGGGTTTTATTTGTCATAAACACAAAATTGTTTCTAGACCATAACTTCCTGGAAGTCGAAGTATCTGAGGATTGAACAATGTTTACAACCAAGGAACACAACAAGCGTAGGAAAGGCGCAGAAGATCTCTCGAAGATAAGATCCCAATATTTTGGAATTTGTCCGATTCTCTTAACCATGTTCAAAGGAGAAAAAAGAAGACAGGAACACCTGAATATTCCCAACAAATGTTGCTTTTCCCGTTTCTCATTTTGATTAAGTTTATGCAACAACAAAACCCCAAGAGATCAAAGAGCTCGTAAGAAAAACTAGTTTAGAAGATGATGCACCCAAAAAAAACTATTGGTTTTCATTCCTTGATGTGGATTGGAGAATCATCTTTATTTTTAAAAAAAATTAAGTTAATAACTAACCAAAAATGCTCTATGTGACAAAATCATCTAGAGGAATATTTGGTTAGTTTCTTAATTATAGATTTTTTTTTGTTGGTTATATATAATACAATTTCCCTTTTAAGAAATCAATTTTCAAAAATACTATTTTTTATAATATCGTTTATAATCTACTTATAAACATTCTTTATAATATAACCTAAATGGTACTATAAGTATTATTTTAGAATTTCCACTTTTTCATCGTCAAAGAATGCTATTCGGTGGCACGGAGGGTTGTTAGAGAGTTAAAATAACTCATTATGCCAAAGTACAAAATCTTAAGTGTACTGTGTGTCGTCTGAAATTTGTCTTATTGTCTAATAATTGGAATCATGTTCTGACGTACACCTACATCTACTAGCTAAAGCATCGGACATAAATAGGGTTTAGTATTCACGAAAAGATCGTCCTTACTTTTTCTATAGATGCTCAATATAAACCAGTAAATGTAAAGATTGCCTGAAGTTGCTCAAGGAGCTTGAGACCAATAATGGCAATATTCGCTTCTTGTTGCAATCCTACGATGGAAAGGTGAGATGAATAAATATTTTGATAGATCGCTAATCAGACAGAAAAGACATATCATTTAACTCCTAAATCCAATTAACTCAATAGATGTTATTTCATAATCACACAAGATTGAAACCGAAATAAATATTAAACACAAACTTAACAATCACATGCTTTTGAGTAGCATCCAAAATAACAATCACATGATACTGATAGGGGTTAAATTAAACTCTAATGATGATAAGATCCAAAATGCTTAAAGAAGTAAGGGAGGGTCCAATAGTTTTTTGGTTTAGTGTACGGATACTATCAAGAAAAGGAAGCATCCTAATTTTTTCTATAGCAATGATCAAGGAATCTCATTCCAATTAAACCTTTATTGTGTCCTTTAAGGGACTAGATCTCATGATGATCATCATATTAAAGCTTCTATCAAATTTTGTTGTCCCTTCACTAAAATTTAGAGCATCTCTAACCGGGGGTCGCCTTGGAAATATATGGACCGCAAGTAAAAAAAAATTCGGACGTATAAATTAAGAAACTAAAAAAATATCTATTGTTGTAAGTGGTGATATTCGAATCAATTCAACAAAATGAAATTTATACCGAGAAAATACCAAAATACTATTTATTATATTAAGGGCCTCAAGCACATGTTTGTTTCGCTTGTCCTCAGGACTGACTCAGTATCTAACGAGCGTATCTCGTTAAAATACTCTTACAAATTTATCACTAATATGATAATACTAATTTAAATATAACATAATTATATCATTATTTTTACGTTAGAAAAACAAATTAAACTAATCACAAGACAAATGTGATATGGGCATCTCATTTGAAAAACTCTTACCATGCGTTTCTCGTTCTCTCTGTTCCTCAATCATGTTTTTATTATGTAGTTGTTAAAAGAATGGTCACTCTAAAAATCTCTCCTTTCAAAAGTTATATTCTTACAACTTGCTTATATGCTTTTCCCCTCCTACATATAAGGAGCTCCACACTCTCTTCGACTAAAACCAAATCAACACTCTTCATTATCAATACAAACCAAACTTCTCAATTCCTTATTTGATTTGATCATACACTTCCACATTTTCACTAATGGCTTCCAACTCAATCAACACTTCCAAGAGCTCTAGCTCATCATGGACAGCTAAACAAGACAAGAAATTCGAAATGGCGCTGGCTACATACGACAAAGACACTCCTGACCGTTGGCAAAACATTGCAAGAGCAGTAGGTGGGAAATCGACGGAAGAGGTGAAACGACACTATGAATTGCTCCTTAGAGATGTCAATGACATTGAATCAGGACGCTATCCACAACCTAGGTACCATAACACTAATTAAAACCATCAAGATTCTTCTGGAAGGAAAAAAAACTACATGTCTTGCAACCAGAAGAAGACATTGATTAAGAGCATCTATGATTAAGAAAGAGAATTTGATATTATTGCTTATATTCTATTGCCTTTTTTCTTGTTTTTTCCATTTCTGTTTGGTTCTCAATGTAATAAGCTCTCAGTTCCATCCTTATCTAATCCAATCAATTTGAGTTCTTATAGTAATTGTCTCGGACCAACACTCAGTTCTATGGATTAAGCATATTAATCAGAGAACATGCTAGATTTCTTTTTGCACCCACCTCCGAATTCAGCTTAATTCCGAATTTGGACCATGATTTCTCCTAGGCATTTAATTCGAACACCATCAAAGTAAGTTGCATAGTATGAGATCAGTAAACATAATATTGACACGGAATACGACGAAGCAATCAACTCGTAAGAATCTAGCATCCATTGTCCTAGTAAATAAACTCGAAGACATTCTTAGAATTTCTTTTTGACAAAGAACGTAACTTTCTTGGAATTTTATTTTGTCAATTGGAAGAATATCTTCCATTTTATAGCAAACCGATTTAGATTATTGTCTTTAACTCCAAACTGGGAGGGCGAGTTCATCGATACAATACCAAATTTCGTTAAAGTATCGGCTAAAGAAAATTTCGAGTTAGGAAAAGAAAAACAAAAAGATAGAAGTGAAATCTTCACTAAGACAACGAATGTCATGAAAAAAGATTTCAACTCATTGTTCACGCTGTCTGAATTGAGAATCTCTATGTTTGTATCCATTGACTAACCGTTACATACATGTTTCTCTTCATTGTATGTAATTAAATTTCAATGAACGTTTTGTAACGCCAGTTAGAAAAAAACCAAAAACCCGAAGATAGCTTTAAACCAAACACAAATTTCGTTTTATTAATTATATTAAACGATAAATCGCAAATAGAAAAACTTTTCCAAACCGAATTACATATTGTTTTCAAGTTTTCATATTTAGAGTTATTGTAAAACCAATAAACCATAAAATGTACTGAATAACAACCAATACATACCTCCTCTCATCATCTTGAACATCAGACGTCTGCAACATCGTTAACTCTAAGAAGCCTTAAAGACAATGGAAAGACCTCATAGCTGTTTGGATTAGATGGTTCTCGCTTAAAATCATTTTCAAATATTGCAATCTTGTTTTCCCTCTTTTTTTTGTTTGCCAAATTTACTTTATTGTAGGTTGTGCTCTTTTGTATTATCTTAACCATTCATTTTCGAAATAATGGGTCCAATTGATAACCGAAAACTGTACAGCTTTTTTAGCATAGTGTAAAGTTGTATAAAATAGATTTATAGAAAAGTTGTACAAAAAAAGCTGAGTGTAACACTGTTGATAAAGCTTTTGGTATAACTTTTGTAATTTGTACAATTTAAAACGTTACAAATCAAATTGTAAAATGGCTATAAGATTATTAATACGGTTACCAATATGAGCCAATATTTTACGGTTTTAGCAATAAACCACAAAATCTAAAATCCAAAACCAAACAAAAATATTCGGTCAAGGTATCAAAACTTTTCCGATGAAAGGAACTATGGGCCTAACCTGGAAATACAGGCCCAATAAAATTATCTCAAAATTTGTAAAAAGATCCAATTATTTCTTGAAAATTACCATTTAAACCCTAGCCACCGTGGGGTTTATGGTCGTGCCACCGTGAGAACTAAATCTTCTCCGACGTGCTTCCCCATTTTCACGAAACACCGAAAATGCTTTGAAAATTCAAGGGTTTTTCTGGGTTCTTGATCGTATAATCAAATTCAATGGCTGCTTCTAGATTATGTTCCGCTGCTGCTATAGCTGCTACTTTCACTTCAATGTCGATGTCGCAGAATCGTGTTTACGCTGATTCGAGGTTTCGTTTTCCTTTCTACTCTTCTTCACCGTCTTCTGAATCTCCAACGGATCAGACTTCGTCGGAATCTAAACCGGAGACTAAACCGGAGACTGATGATGAGACTAAAGGATCTGGTTTTGATCCTGAGTCGTTGGAAAGAGGAGCTAAAGCTCTTCGTGAAATCAATAAGTCTCCTCATTCGAAACAGGTGTGTGATTTAATGAAGATATTGTTTGATGTGTTGGGATTTTTGCTTACTATGATCTTGTGCCCACCAGGTGTTTGATTTAATGCGTAAGCAAGAGAAAACTCGTTTGGCTGAATTAGATGCAGAGGAATCGAAGAATGAAGCTGTTAAAGCACACAAGGACATTGTGAGTAACTTGTTTCTCTTTTACTGTATCGGAACATGGAGGTTTTAGCTGATGTTAATGGTACACTATGTCTTGCTTTGCTAATGTTAGTATAGTTGAGGAGGATCAGTGGACTGTATTAGGTTTTAGCTGATGTTAATTTGATATGATGGTTTTCTGATTTCATTGAATCTATTCAATGTGCGTTCTTCTCTCTGCTCTTGGGAGTTCTTGCAAGTTACTATCTAGAAATGCATTTAGGGTGGTCTTTATTCCTGCTTCAAATTGTTGCTGCACATTGGTTGTTATCTACATTTCACAATGATAGAAACAGATTTTAGCGTGAAAGTGATAAGTATGATTGTTTTATGGGGATTTGAATGGGGCAGGAAAGACAGCGGAAATTGGCTGAGGATCAGAGAAATCTAGTGCAGCAACAAGCACAAGCAAAAGCGCAACATCTTCGATATGAGGATGAGTTGGCGAGGAAGCGACAGCAGGTACATTTTAAGAAAGAAACTGTGAACCTATGTTTAACAGATTTAAAGAGAGTTCTTTAATGAGAAGTCGGTGACTTACAAATTTTGCAGACAGATCATGAAGCTCAGAGACGGCATAATGCTGAGTTAGTTAAGATGCAAGAGGAGTCATCTATTCGTAAAGAGAAAGCAAGAATCGCCACTGAAGAACAGATTCAAGCACAGCAGCGCCAGACTGAGAAAGAGAGAGCTGAACTTGAGCGAGAAACAATTCGTGTCAAAGCCATGGCTGAGGCTGAAGGTCGAGCTCATGAAGCCAAGCTTAGTGAGGAGCAGAATCGAAGAATGCTTCTCGATAGGATAAATGGTGAAAGGGAGAAATGGCTTGCAGCAATCAATACCACCTTCAGTCACATTGAAGGTATGGAACTTATAACGCATTGTTCCTTAAATAGACACATCTTGTTATGCTTAGAGTCTCTCCCTTTTCTAGTTTGCCATTTACATATGTAGTTCCCACTAATTGCTCTGAAATGAGGAATTTTTTACAATGTGGCATCGTATTCACTTGTTTCTACACTGAACTTAACAGGGGGAGTCAGGACCTTATTAACTGATCGAAGTAAGCTGATTATGACTGTTGGAGGAGTTACAGCATTAGCTGCCGGAGTTTACACAACTCGGTATGCATCTCCTTATTACATAATTTATTTCACATTTTAAAAACATGTATAGCTGTGATATAAGAAGCCTAATATAAACCTTTTTTATGTGGTTCTTTTACGACAACAGGGAGGGTGCTAGGGTTACCTGGGGTTATATTAACAGAATACTTGGTCAACCATCACTTATCCGAGAATCTTCCATGGGTAGATTTCCATGGGCAGGATCAGTGTCTCAGTTTAAGAACAAAATCTCTAGGTTTAGCACAGCTGCAGGAGCAAAAGCAGCAGAAGGAGAAAAACCCCTTGACAATGTAATTCTCCATCCTTCTTTAAAGAAAAGGATCGAGCATCTTGCAAGAGCCACTGCGAATACTAAGTCTCATCAAGCTCCATTCCGTAACATGATGTTTTACGGGCCTCCTGGTACTGGAAAAACTATGGTGGCGAGGGAAATTGCTCGAAAGTCGGTGAGTTATTAGTGTATCCCTAGTCTATAGTTTTCTTTATACGAATGCAAACTCAAGCACCGTGAAAATCTCGAATAGATTGACTCATTACAGCTTCACTTATTTACACCTGTTTGATTATATTGTGCTGCAGGGTCTTGATTATGCTATGATGACAGGAGGAGATGTTGCTCCTTTGGGTGCTCAGGCTGTTACAAAAATCCATCAGATTTTTGATTGGGCTAAGAAATCAAACAAAGGCTTACTGCTTTTCATTGATGAAGCTGATGCTTTCTTATGCGAGTAAGATCTTCTCACCTCTTTTCTAATGCCTTTCGATATTCTGTTACTTATTGTTTACTAGAACCATTTTACTAGAATCATATAAGATAGAATATAGGTTGAATCAACGGATTGCAATTTATTACCAACACAAGGGCAGAATGTAGTATAGTCGAGCAGGATCAGTGGACTAGCCATTGACTAATCCCTTATCAAAACTAATTTGTTCACAGTTAAGCTCATTGTTACTTCTACTGTATTCTCGGAGTTGAGTTTAATAGTTGATAAAATTATTGGTCTTTTATCGCAGACGTAACAGCACGTATATGAGCGAGGCCCAGCGCAGTGCTCTAAACGCATTGCTCTTTCGAACTGGTGATCAGTCACGAGACATTGTTCTTGTCCTGGCCACAAACAGACCTGGTGATCTCGACAGTGCAGTCACTGACAGGATTGACGAAGTTATCGAGTTTCCTCTCCCTGGTGAAGAAGAACGCTTCAAGCTTCTTAAACTCTATCTCAACAAGTACCTAACTGGTGAAGACAAAGACACAAAAAACACTAAATGGAGCCATTTGTTCAAGAAGCAATCACAGAAGATAACAGTCGAAGGAGACCTAACCGAGGAAGTGATCAGAGAGGCTGCAAAAAAGACAGAAGGCTTCTCTGGTCGTGAGATTGCTAAGCTCGTTGCAGGTGTTCAAGCTGGGGTTTACGGACGACCGAATTGCGTCTTGGATTCACAGCTTTTCGAAGAGATTGTGGATTATAAAATCCAAGAACACCACCAAAGAGCCAGACTTGCCACTGAAGGTGGCCAATCGTTACCTTAAACTCTACTAGTCACTTTTTTTTGTATGGTTTCTCTTAAAATGAAATAGTGACATTGCTTGAGTTACCGGTTAAGTTTCGGTTCAATAATGTGTCTGATTTAATTTAAGGCTAACCGCTTTATGTAAACCGCTTTGGGAACATCTGATTTCTGTTTGGTCTGCGAGAGGAACACGGTGAGACCTGTCATGTAGGCCACGTGGAGACAAAACCGCATCCTTGGTTGACACGTAACCTCGTTTAACCACGTGGCGAACAGTAACCGCTTCTCGGGAAGACCATTGGTCTTGGATTTAGACTTTCTTTCTACAACAATTATAACTTCCGAGAACATTGGAACTCGAAATCAAAACATTTTGAAAATTAAAAACAAAAACAGAAACTGGTCAAAGCAATTTCGAAGGTTGAAAGAGATGATGATGGGGAGAAGAAGAACGGCAATGGCATTGCTGGTGGTTGTAGTGGTGCTAACGTGGCAGAAGGGTAGTTTGGGGAAATGGGCAGAGACGACGGCGAAGGACAAGACCGCTTCATGGGCTGGTTGGGTCTCCGACAAAGTTACTACGTAAGTAATTTTGTAAACCAACTTCTGACTGAATCACTCGGTTACGTTGGTTATGGTCTTTCAATGTGTGATCTCATTTGGATTATAAGTACATTGTGAGATTGGTAATGTCTCGTTGTATTTTTGGAGTTCTTAGATTTGATCACTACTTTGAATATTAATGTGCATGTAATTAGCCGTGGTTAGGAGAAGGATTGAGATATAACGTTTTAATTTATTTCCAGTGGACTTGGTGTCAAGAAAAAGGAACCAGAGAAACCAGTCCAACGCGCGGTAAACTATGCTTACGACAAGGCGCAACACGTAAAGGACTCGGCTTATGACAATGCAGGTTACGCTAAAGATTTTGCCGAGAGGAAGGCACAACACGCAAAGGATTTTGCTTACCACAAGGCTGGTGATGCTAAGGATATGGCCTATGAAAAGGCAGGAAATGCAAAAGATATGGCTTACGAGAAAGCGGGCAATGTAAAGGATTTTGCCTATGACAAGGCAGGGGATGCGAAAGATATTGCATATGAGAAGGCAGGCTATGCGAAGGACATAGCCTATGATAAGGCAGGTAATGCCAAGGATATGGCGTATGATAAGGCGGGACACGCGAAGGATTATGCCTATGATAAGGCAAGTAATGCCAAGGACATGGCTTATGATAAGGCGGGACACGCGAAGGATTATGCCTATGATAAGGCAAGTAACGCCAAGGACATGGCGTATGATAAGGCGGGACACGCGAAGGATTATGGCTACGATAAGGCAGGCAATGCAAAAGACATGGCTTATGAGAAGGCGGGACAGGGAAAGGATTATGCCTATGATAAGGCAAGCAATGTGAAGCACATGGCCCATGAGAAGGCGGGACACGTGAAGGATTATGCCTATGATATGGCAGGCAATGCAAAGGACATGGCTTACGAGAAGGCTGGATACGCAAAGGGTTTTGCCTATGATAAAGTGGGATCTGCTTATAAAAGTGCGCAAAGCATGATGGATTTTGGCTATGATAAGGCTGGTGATGCAAAAGACATGGCAAATGAGAAGGCTAGCATTGCAAAAGATATGGCCTATCAAAAGGCGGGCAATGCGAAGGATATGGCATATGAGAAGGCGGGCATCGCAAAGGACATGGCCTACGAGAAGGCTGGCCATGCAGAGGATTTTGCCTATGATAAGGCTGGCCACGCGAAGAATTTCGCCTATGATAAGGCTGGTGATGCGAAGGATATGGCCTATGAAAAGGCGGGCGATGCTAAGGACATGGCCTTTGATAAGGTAGGGTGTGCTTATGGCAGTGCGCAGAAGGTCAAAGATTTTGGCTATGAGAAAGCCGGTGAGGCCAAAGACTTCGCCTATAAGAAGGCTAGCAATGCAAAGGACATAGCTTATGAAAAAGCGCAAGACGCAAAACACTTTGCATATGGCAAGGCGGGTTACGCGTATGACAAATCCGGTGATGTGATTAGGATGGCAACAGACAAGAGCGGTGAAGCCTATGAAGGAGTCAAAGAGAAGTCAGAGAATGCCAAAGATATAGCAGCTGATAAAGCCGAAAATGCAATAAAGTATGGTAAAGACAAAGCAACACAAGCAATGGATGGATCAGTTGAGTATATGCAAGACAAATCACACAAAGCCAAAGATGGAGCAACCAAAGGATTCGGAGAAGCCATGAACAAGGTCAAAGAATCGACAAAATACGCATATGAAACCACAAAAGAAAAGGCTTCTCAAGTCGCTGGAGAGATCAGAGAACGTTATGCTGAACTCTAAAACCAATTGTTACACTTCTGAATCTAAATCAAAATCAACTTTCAAAATGTAAAACACTAACGAAAGTTGAGTAGTAAAAATAGTACATAAACTTAGTCTCTTACTCTTACAAGTCTTTCTTCTTCCCTGCTTGCTTATTGTTATGCATCCAAACTTTAAACACTTGTCTTTTCACATTAATCTCACGACAAAACAGATTCACTTGTTCATCTTCTTGTTTTGTCATTCTCCAACCAATCTTCTCAGCAAAATCCATCATCTTCTCTTTCTGTTCTTGATTAAACTTTGTCCTAAACCGTTTCTTGGGATGGTATTGATGAAACTGATCAACTCCATTCTTACCACTAAAAGATTGATGATGGAGCTTGTTAAGATCCTCCGTTGATGACTCCGCCGCACCTCCTCCTCCTCCGAAGCTCATCATCATCGGAGACACGTGGCGGCTAACTAGTGGTCTCTGTGAATGACCAAAGCTATTGAACTTAACAACAAACATACCATCGACTTCTTTCCTATGGAAGCTCCGGTGACAATCACAAGCCGCGCAAAGAAAAGACTCCGCCGTGCCTTCTTCACCGGAAGACATAAACTCGCCGCATCCGTCGACTACGTGTCCGCCGGAGCTCGCCGCGTGGTTCTTTTGGCATTCTCTATACCTCACACTCCTAGCGTATGACCTTGGAGCTGGAGCTATGGGAATTGGGTTGGTATCAAGCTCCGGATCCGGATCCGGGTCCGACCCGGTTCTTTTGGTGGTGGGTTTTTCTTTGTCGGTGGTTTGGGAGTAAGTATACGGAGGAAGATTTGCTGATGAGTTTTGCTTTGACATATTCTCCATTTTCTCCATCTTCTTGAAGTTTCTTGAAAAAATGAAACCCTAATCTCTTTTTTAACTTTTGTCTTAAACAAAGATTAAAAGTTTTATTCTACTCTCTCTCTCTCTCTTTTCAAAGCCTAGCTATGATATTAGATTAAAGAAATAATCATAGCTTTAGCTTCTTCTAATAAGTTAATGATAAGCTATAGTAGGAAGCATGAAGATGATGATAAAATATCTCTTGCAAAGTTGTTCAAAAGTTTGACTTTGACTTCTTCATCTTTGTGATAGCCCACCAAAACCTACTAATCTCAAGTCTACAAGCAATTAAATTAAAGGAGATTATTGATATAACCCTATTTAAGAAGAGATTAAACCCAACAAGAAACAGAAGATAAAGCTAGGTCTTTACTACTCCCTCCGTTTCATTTTAGTTGTCGTTCAATTAAGAAAATATTTAAAAATTCTGTTGTACCTTAATTAATGTGTTTTTCATTTGATATATGTAATTAATAAGCTAAAAAAGTATGAATAAAAATGGAAAATCAATCATTGAAAATGTAAAATGATAACTAATTTGATACAAAATAAAAAGCGTAGAATGACAATTAATATGAAACGGAGGGAGTAAAAGAGAGAGAGAAAAAGGTGAGAGAATCGCATAAAGTTTAATGGAATTTGTGTTTCTTATTGCCCATCAATTTCCAAGAAAGAAAGAAAATCTAGTAATTAAGAAATGGGAAAGCAAGTGGGTTTGGTCTGTGCCAATAATAATAAGAGAGTCCACTAAGAAACAAGAGATGTGGACTTGTTGTAGCAGACAGTGCCACGTTGTTTCTTCTATCATACAGTGTTCCGCACATTGGTCGTAATACTCGTAATTATCTTCTTCTTCTTCATTTAATTAACTCCAATATTTGCAACTTCAACAATTAGTATAGTTGATGCCATTAGTGATTTGTTTCGGAAACTGGAGATAGCTCGGCATAAATTATATTTATGTTTATTATTATGGAACCATTTCGCACATATCATATTCCATATTGTAATATTATTTAGAATTTATATATTCTTAGAAAATAAACTTAAATAAAAAAAATGGTGGATGTTTTTAGATACCACCTTACTAATTGTTAGATAAAAAAACATTTACATTGTATCACTCTTATAATGGGTTTGATTGATAATATACGACGGTATAACAAATTTTACAATATGCAATAGCGCTATAAAATGATAGTATAGTTTGTAAAAATACGAAAATCTTTTTTATGCTAAAAAAAATACGAAAATCTTGACGATAAAAAGCAATGTTATCACAACTCATAATGCTATGTATTTGTTATTTCACTAATTAATTACATGGATGGATGGTACAAATTGTAATACAATTTTTGTTTTAAATGTTGTCAATCATAAGTCATAACCAATGTCTTCACTAAAATTTAAACGTGCTAAATGCGTCTAAAAGTTATGGAAAAAATACAATAATATAAAAATGCACTAAACTACATTGTTTTGGCCGGTTTCGTGTTTCAAATGCAACCCCTAGGGTTCAGAAAACTTTGCTACACTGAGAGACACAGAAAAGACTTGGAAGTGACGAATCTCTGCAATATATATAAAAATCAAAACGAAAAAAGAGGACGAATGATGTTTCCACATGACATGAGCATAGCTCGCACATATATCATATATGTACATACAGTAGAACCTCGATAAATTAATACTCGATAAATTAATAAACACCATAAATTAATAAATTATCCCGATCCCGAGTCGGGGCAATGTAAAAATCAACTCAATTTGATAAAATGATAAGATAATAATTTTTTTGAAACTCCTATGTAAAATACGGTCCCAATAATAGCATAAATTAATAATCATATATAATTATGTATATATATATATATATGATAATGTACTAAACATGGTTTTAGTGATTTTTGTTTTGCCTTAAAAATGAAAATCTCATTAGACCTTATCTTTTAATTTAAGTGTTACATCAAAAACTTTTATAATTGTTTTTTCGGTCTTTACCATAAACTTGTAAAAATTCTAGGCAAAATAATTGATTCTTTATAATAACGCTTTCTAAATATATCCATAGATTCATTAAATTCCATAGTATAACATTATTCGAAAAAACAAATTAAGAAGAATCTTACCTAAAACGGATTTCTCTATAAATTAATAATTATTAATTTATCAATAAAATAATATTCTCTCTAAATTAATAAATTATCCCGGTCCCAACATTATTAATTTATAGAGGTTTTACTGTAATTTAAACATAAAGATCTCAAAAGTAACAGCATACCAAGGGGTAAATTATTGTTTGATGGTTATATAACTTATATTTATAATATAGAGCTGCTTGAAAAGGAAAGCCAAATTTAATGGTAACTTTTTTTTTAAATACAATAAGTATCAAATTTCAACTAAATTGTCTAACAATTTAAAATGACATGTATATAACTACTACGTTCAATAATTTTTGTTTTCCCTTTTTATGGATCAACATATTTATTTTAGTAACATAAAAAAATTAATTATAGACCAATCTAAAATTATGAATTCTATTTCTATGAATAAATAAAAAAAACTCAAGGTTCAGCTCTATCTCGCTTTGTAGACTAATAAACTAGCACTGTAATTGAAAGAATGAAAAATTAAATCAATAATACAAAAAGTAAAGCTCGACTCGAACACTAAAAAAAATATAGATAGGATGATAAGTTCACCATTTTGATAATGAAGAGATCTCTTCATATGATATGTAATCCACTTCAAAGAGAAGAATGTTGATTATTTGTTTTATCAATGCCCAAATAAAAAATGGCATCTAATTCGACATGAAGAGAAGTCTTTTTTTTTTATGAATCTTGGTTCTACCATTGTTATACTTTCAGTGAAACATATATAACCAACCCGAACTTGAGAGGTTGTTTTCAGTTTCCACTTTCCACTTTCCACTTTCCAGTAATCATTATTCTCTTGACATTTCAAAGACGTTTGAAGAAAAACCAAAATTTGTAGCTCCGGCCTATCCCTTCCACATCCGGTTATAAAAGTCTTCGTTCCCATTCACACAACATGTGTGTTTAAGACAAAATTAGCAGTCAACCAATTTTTAAAACAATTCACCTAAATATATCAGCAATAAATATAGATTTCTACAATCATAACCACTTGCAATTGTTGTGCCGTATCAAATGTAATCACAATTTAGATAGAATATATGTGTTTCGTTAGATTCTCTTTTATTGATTTTGTTTTTGTTTTTTGCTTTTCCTTTTCCTTTTCTATGGTTTCTTGTATCCTCCACTTCATTCTTTCTTGGATCTTTTCCAAAAATAGTTGGGTTCTTTAATTTCCTTATTAGTACTTGAAATGCTATAGCTATCTTTATTAGTATACCTGGTGGCGGTGAAAATATCATTTATATTCTAAGTTAATTACACAAATTGCACTTCTAGGCATCAAATTATAACCTCATTTTGACTCCATAGTCTATACCAAATGGGTATTTTCTAACTATTATGCCTTTATTCTTTTTGTATAGCATTTTTTATTTTTTATTTTGAGGAGACTAGTAGCTACGGAAAAAATCGTTAAAATTCCTCCAAAACAAGTAGTCAAAATTACAAACAGAGATGGCAAAAGAAATAAGATTGGAGTTGAAGGAATAGTTAAAAGTGTTTATATTTGGTGGGATGGTGAACATTCTAATAGAAGATGATTAATGGTTTTTTTCTCCGCTCCACACCTACGACATCCTTTTAACTCAAAAATCCCAATACAATGGGAGGATAGGCGTTGACATGATGCCAAGCAATCCGAAATACATTGCCATGAACAATATTTCGTGTTGCGTGTTGTTTTTAGTATCTATGCTAGTGCTAAAAAGGTAGTAATCAATTATTGTAAATGATAAAGATTGTAAAGTTAAACAAACTATGTTTTTAGTCATGGTTGATTTCTCTAAAATGGAGCCAAAAGATCACTAGACCATGATGGAGAAGCAAAATAAGATCGTATTGCTTGATGACATATTGGATAATTATAATTTATGTAGTTGAACAATTATAATTAATTGAAATGTTAGTCTAGATACATGTAACTATATGAATAGCTCATGTGCGACATGTCTCATCCCATATGCTTCTCCTTTCGGCCACACGTTCGGGGGAATCTAACTCGATTTTTTTACAATCAAAAGTGCTAATTATTTCGAGATTCTAAAGTTCAATAATGCCTAGTTTTTTAGAAAACAATATTCAAACGATTAGGTGGGAAGAAGAAAACGCATATTGTTGGGTAATATATATTTTCCGGCGTAGTATCGGGTAGTATAATTTTAGTGCAATGAATTCTCTTAATCGGTTTGAAATTCGTAAGAATTTGGTTATCGATCGAGAGGGCCATATCGTGATTTGAGAATAATAGTAGTTCGTGATATTTTAGAATAGTATATGTTCATTTGGCTTCTTTTTCTAAAAAAACTTTTTTTTTTTGACTAAGCAAAAATTTAATCCATTTGTTTAATCTCAGAATCCTTTTCAGTCTACAAAAAAGAACAAAATAAAGTCTTGATCCGTGAGGATTCCTTAATTTTTTGGGCTTCTTTATATGCTCACTCAATTAGATTTTTTTGATAGATCAATTGATTCCATTTGATCTCAAATTGTCGACATTTTGTCAAAAATGAGTGCAGTATATGTCCTTGTATTTTAGGTCTGTTAAAGGTATTGTTGTTTACCGTTAACATTATTAATATAATTTTGAATTCATTATACGTTGTTAGAGTAGTAAAATCTCACTAGCTTGTACGAGTATAATGAGTCAAATAGGATCATCGGAAGCAAAACAAAAAAAAACCTTTTTCGTGGAGTCAATATGTCTTCCGATCCATTGACACTTTGGTGACAGAGCCGTAATGGAAGTTAGGCCCAATGGATAAAATATCCTCTCATTCTCTTTTTCTTTTTGGGTCGAAAGATGAAATTCTCACAAATGAAAACTAAAATGTATTGGTTACACATAAACCGGTAATAACCGGAATTAAAAATAAAAAGGTCTTGGCGAGTTCATCGGCTCTCGTGTTTTGATCGCGAGAGATAAACTGAAAGATCACCGATCCGATAGTTCTTGCAAGGTTGTAGATGTCTTGTAAGATCCAGAGGATTTCTAGTTGTGAGGATTGTGTGTTGATGAGATTGATTAGGGTTTTGCAATGCGAGGAGATCCGGAGATGTTGAATTCCTTGGCCATTTAATGTCACTATTCATCCTCTCATTCTCTTAATTCATGGAAAAACGTTTGCATTGGTGTGGTGACATAAAATTGCAAGAGCACCGAGAGAAATATTATTGCACATTTGCAATGAACCATATATTATTTGAAGAAATATGAAAGGTTGTATAGTGACATAAAATTGAAAAATCATGGAGCGGAATGTTATTGCAATGAATTATTTTAAAAAACATATCAGGTTACATAATTTTTGACATAGGTTTGACCAAAAAAAAATTGACATAGGAAGAATTAGGACCAAAGAAAAATAATATGAATATACATATTTCATGTAGATGTTGATGATCATACATGTATTAATTTAATGTCCATTCAGTTACATCGACAAATTTTAATTTTCGGAAGAAACTGAAGTAAGAAACTTTTTGAGACGTCTATTATAGACACAAGGTCTCTCCAAATGTGCCAAGTGACCTGCTTTTTTAATACAATCCATTGTTGCATTTTCGCCTAGTTGCCTTTAAAACAGAATTGAAATGAGAATGTATATCAATAATAGTAGTGCCTAATAGTTTCAATAAAAATAATTATCGTATTGAAGCTTACTCTTTCATGTTTTTCGCCAATTCAAGGTTAAAGAGTTGATCACTTTCTCCCCATAAAAGATGTATTTTCTGCATAACAATTTGATGTGTTATGTGGTCGTGCATGTTTTAATGTTTTTTTTTGTGTTGTTAAGATTGAAGTGTATTTTATACTTTAAGTTCTCTAAACGAACAATTCCGTATACTACCTGTTGAAAACGAGGGATGGTCACATCTTTGTTACTGACGATCAAAGCTTCTAACAATTCTGCTCTTTCCTTCCTATTGGTAATCATCACCTTCACATTTTACAAAAAAACATATATATCATCGGGAAATTTGGTTGTATAACCAAGAAAAAAAATACCATTTAGCAACTAATCAAAACCCCCCTATGTGGCATAATTATGGCCATTATATCTAGGAGTTTTGGTTAGTTATTATGTTTTAATTTTTTTCTTGGTTCGTAACCAAATTGACCCTATATCATCAACCAAATGAGAAACAAAGAGCAATGGTCGAATAACTTTCATCAGAGGTTGTCGCATATAATAAAGAGCAAACTCTACTAATTCGGTGAATTCCATCTAATATCCTTTTAATTATTAAATTAGAATAAATTAATATTGAAGCCCATAAATCATAAAAAATTGAAATATTGTGTAGGTACCTCAAGATAATCCTTGAATAGCCGGTTCGGGAACCACATGGGTTTATGAACAGCAGTGGTGAAGAGAGTCTTGAGTCCCTTAACCGAAGTTGGTAACAAAAGATCCGCCGACGACTTATATCCTAACCGGTTCAAATTCGACTCACTGACTGATTCAGTCATCACAAGAATTGAACCTGATACAGAAAGAAGTTCTTATTGTATGTAAATTTAAGAAGAGGTGAGATTACAAAGTACTAATATAAGAGAATGAAGTTCTAAAATAATTTACGAGATCTTGTAATTAGTAGTATGATTAATATAGAAAAATATGGGTGTATATTGATTACTGTTTTGAACCGTGGGTTTGAGTACAAATCTCTCCATGTAGCGGGTTAGGGCTATTAGTTTAGAGGTCCATAGAAAACGGTTTCACAGGTTATCCAACTATAATACAGTTGATTAGGGTATCCAAAATATGGTAAAATACCTGACACAACCATGGCTCGAACCATCTCAGGGTACTCCTCGGCGATCTTGAAAGCCACCATCCCACCATAACTAAACCCTACGAGGAAAAACTTATCCACGCCAAGGATACGAAGGGACTTGACCAAACATTGGGCTTGAAAGGCTGGAGACCGGTCTGGGTTATCTGAGTAGGACCCACCGAAGAAGAGGAGGTCTGGTATATAGACTGAATACTTCTTGGCTAAAGATCTGACTTGGAATTGCCACGTCACGATTCCTTCGGCTGCAAAGCCGTGGATGAACAATATGGCTGGTTTAGTAGGTTTCTTGAGTTCCACGGCAGATTTTTGGTCGGATTTTTTTATTTTTTTAAGGGTTTCTTTGGGGATCCAGAAGTTCATCTTCGTCCCTGGTTCGATCTCTATGGTGTGTGGAACAACGCCGGCTAGTTTCATGAGACCGTACAACAGTGGTTTTGGTGTCTCTACTAAGTTCACCATTGTGATAATAATTTTTTTTTTTCCTTCTTTTGATATGTTTGGACTTTGGAGGGAGGGAGAGAGATGTTTGAAGATGATATTAGCAAATGGAAATGGAATGATTTAAAACTTTTGAATTAGGATTAATTATAATGTATTTGGTGTTGTGTTCTTATTTATATATATATATATATTTAAATTTAAATCCAACCATTTCTTGTCTTATATTTAAATTCATCTGGTCAGACTAATTAATTTGATTGATAACTTGCAAAATAGCATAACAACTTTGCAGATTTAGTAGCTCATGCAAATTTCTTGAAATACACAAAATCCGTTTTTTTGTCTTGTTTCTTAACAAAAAAAAAAAGATTTTCATTTTGCTTTCTAACGATCCCACCATTTCGTAACGTTACCGAACATCTTTTAAGTTAGATATTTTAGATTTTTTATACAAATTAAGAAAACTCAATTAATGCTCAACTATAAATGTATTGTTTTTTGTATTATAATAATTTTCAATAACATTCAGCCTATAACAATTTAATAATTTCATTTAATTTGTTTTGAAATTAACAATTTACCATAATTTTTTCATTAAAAATATATTGAAAAAGTAAAAAATCAATCTTTACAAAACAAGAAAAAATCTAGAACATCTAACAATAAAGAACGGAGGGAATATATATTATCACCGATAATAGTGCCTCATATAAATTAGAGGACATGCATGTGATGTTTTCTTCAACACTTAATGTGTTTCTTACTTGCTTGCATGATATACCTGAATCTCTAATCAAAGTTGGTTATCTACATATCCAAGTCTATATATGCTAGCACTTTATTTTCTCCTCTTTTCCCCCAGTACTTTTTGTTGGTAAATATCTTTTCCTATTAAGTTTCAATTTTTTCTTTTTTTTCTTTTCATATTAGTGTTTTCTGGAGTTTATATTTTTTAAACGTGTAGTTACACAAATATACCTTGATAGTCCTGTCCTGTGGCTGAATATTCCCCATTATCAATCAAGAGCCTAACTATTCAATTCTTGTGTGCGACATACATAGGTAGAGCCAAAAAAATATAACAATTGAATGAAAAATGGGCGGATTACTACAAAGGTTGTGCGTTTCCTAGTTTTATTTAGTGGGTTTTATTGGCACTGCATATATTGTCTGTATGTTTACAAATATAAAGACGAATTTATAAAATTCAAATTTTTGTATATGTTAGTAGAAAACATTTAACAACGTAGCTACTATAGAAACTCTTTTACTCTTAAAACTTTTTAACGTCAATTTGATGTCGAATAACATTGGAAAACATAATCGTTCAACATCTACAATTTTAATATTTTCTAGATTAGCATTAGGTATATCCTCAATTGGTTTCCTGAAAATATTTTATTTTGATTTAATGAGCTACGCAATAAGACGATTACGCACATTTACTATATAGTTTAATTACTACTCTCGGTGATTGATGATCCCCTTTTTGGACGCAACCATAACCTCCAACGCATAAGTAGTAAACGCGTCATCTTTGAGTGTTATAGACTTATAGTCACAATTTGTACCTAAACGATTATAAATTTAATATACACAAGCCCAAAATAACAAGACATGTACAAAACCTAACTACCTAGAGCAAAATAATATATATTATTTATAAAAAGTCATACCAAAATATTGAAGTTTACATTTCCATTAGTAGTTACTTTCACTCCATCACAAACCACCAACATCAAATAATTCACAAAATTTTAAACAAATAATTTCCTAGTTCAACTTGTATTTAAAGCCCTTCGTCTTCACTCTACACATAGCAAATAAAAAGGGAAAAAAAAACAAATAAAACCCTAAGATTTTTATTTAATCCTTTCTTCACGATCGACAATGAGCATTTTCAAGAGTCTAGTGATTATCTCCATTCTCGGAACATTCTTTATACCTCGTTATTCCGAATCCACAATATCTTGTAGTACTGTTACACAAGATTTGCAGCCATGTGTAAGTTACTTGACTAGCGGAAGTGGAAACCCTCCGGACACTTGCTGCAAAGGAGTTCAGAATTTAGCAGCCGCGACCACCACATCCGCCGATAAGAAGGCGGCTTGTCAATGCATTAAGTCATTGGCTAATAGTGTCACCGTGAAGACTGAATTGGCTCAAGCCCTAGCTACCAATTGTGGTGCGAGCTTGCCAGTTGATGCATCTCCTACTGTGGACTGCAAAACGTATGTTCGATATGCACTTGCCTCAATTTTTAAGCTTTTAGAAAATATAGTATATAGTAACTTTTGAATTTGTCTGTTTAATTAGGTTGAACACGATAAACTTTAAAAACTTAGATACAACATTAACTTGACAATTTTATTGGAATTGTTTGTTTGCAGGGTTGGTTGAGATATACTCAATAGCGTCCAAGCATCTATTCTTCATCTTACATATGCAATTTATATCAATAAAAGTCTCGTATTATAATTATGCGAATGTTTGTGTCAAAATTTTAGGCCTACTCATTGTAACGTTAATTTAATTTCGTAATGTATGGTGATATATACATGTTCATGTATAAGTAATCTCTCTTAGTGGAATCATTTACGCCAGTGGTTTGGATATTATTGTGAACTGAAGAGTGATGAAAATTCCAGCTTGTGGACCATCAAATTTATCAAAGTGTTATGTCTATTATGTATCATTGAATCAAAAGTAAACAATAAGTCGATGTCAGTATGGAAAGATTTATCTCGCCTTGTCCTGTATAGGATCTACCTAATACACTTATATGTTAGGATTTGGATTAAAATCCGATCGACAATTTCAAAATAACACACACGATTTATAGTAGTTCATTTTCGGAGTGAAAGTTAAGGCTAGACGAATTATCCATTAGGCCGCACTCGGTGCAGTATAGTATAGAGAAGTTCGCACTCCAACACCTAGGGAACAAATTATTGATGGGACTTCACATATCAAACTACGGATCATATTGGAACCCTATGGAATAGAACTTCAAAGTATATATTTTTTTTTCAAGCTATTAGAAAGGAGGGAAATACCACCGGTTGACCGATGCTAGTGACGCTAGAATTGTTGGATCAATTTTTTTTTACATGCCCTTACAAGGCTTCATTGTTTGTCAAAAATGGGGTGAATGCAAAAGAAAAGAAAAGTAGTCATTAGAATCATAGAAAAATTACATCATAATATAATTGAGAAATATATCTAGCCAAACAATTCGGAATTGAGATATGAATTTGAATTTGAAAAATAGATCATAAATCTAATGGGCCGAATTCGTTCTAGTCATGTTGTTAATTATGCTTAACACAAAACCATCTTTTAATCAATTTCAAATAAAAAAAAACGTGATAATCAACCGACGTTTTTCTTAACTTTGGTTTGATGAGGGAGCATGCAACCGACGTTGTTGTTGTTGTTTTTTTGGTTCAACATGCAACCGATTCATGATTTGATAAATCAAATCAATTTTGAAAAACAAATAAAAACATCTCCTTGATATGTACTCCCTCCGTTCCTAATTAATAGATGTTTAAGGTAATGCACGGTAATTAAGAAAACGCATTGATTTCTACGATTTACAGTTTTCAATAAAGTTTAACCAATAGTATTTCAATATTTGTTTTGGAATTTGTAAAAGTGCATAGAAAACTGTAAAAACTCTATTAATTTGGAACAAAATTTTTTTGTAAAAAATTCTACATTTAGGAACAGAGGGAGTACTTAAGAAAAACCTATAAAAAGGTAGCAACTTTTACTTTTCAAACACACTCATAAATTCACAAACTACTAAACTTTCCAACAATTTCTCATATGTTATTCTCTAAAAAATATAGCATAAAAGTTTAGTTAGTAGATTTTATAATTGAAGATCGATTATAGACTCACACAATTTTATTATGGGATTTAGAATCGCATAAATCTATCATATTATATGAGATTTTATGAACTAAAAAGAGAAATCACATCTCGACTTTGTATATTTTTTGTTTTCTGGGAAAAACAACTCCATGTATTTTTTCTACAATCGTTTTCATTCGTTTATTTTGTTTCCTTAATTTTCACTTTCCCAATCCAGTTTTTTTTTTTGGTTCTTACAAAAATCACCAGATGAAAAGAGATCAAGGTAGTTTTTGATATTTACCTCTGCAATCGCACTTGACCGGTGCCGTTTTTTTCTATTTTCACATTATGTCTTGACAAATTCTACTTCATTTGAGTAATAAAAACAGTACTACACTTTCTACCGCATCTTTACTTGCTCACAAACATTTATATTCTATTTTTTTATCTGTTGTATTTGTTATAGTGTATCTGTAAAATTTCTTCATATTTTATGATAATTATGTACTTTGAGTCTTTATTTAAATTTCACAAAAAAAAAATTTCTTTATTAAATTGTTTCTGTTCTTAATAAAAGTATGTCGAAATCCACTAGTAGCCACATAGACAACAAATGCGAATGCACTTTTTTTCCACTAGATATCCATTCCAATAACATAATTACTGAAACTGCACTTACAACAAAATTACACATCGAATTCCACTTCATATGAGCAACAAAAGATTTTTTTTAAATTTTTTAACATTTGAATTATTTTATTCCCAAGGAAGAGAGTCATATCCCGAAACATCTTAATGCCATTTATATTCTAATTTGGGCGTTTCTTTACCATGTGTAAAATAGAGTCCATCTGGTCTAGCATCCCAAAAATTCTTTTTACCATGATCAAATGCGCCACTGGAACCTTGATATGCTCTAATTCTCAAAACTGATACCCCCACAAAAGTACAATCAATTTTGTTCGTAGTAACGAATTCACCATGAAATTTGAAGCCGTAGGTTTGTCCAGGGGTCAAATCAATGGGCTTTAGAGATTTGTTATTGAATTTACAACCAATTGAGAGATTCTGACTAAGAGAGTTCGTAAAACATAAATAGTTTATTCCAAACAATTTCGCATTACCCAACCCAACACACAATAACATAACAAACAAAAAGCACGAGAGGGGATTCATAGTTTTAGTTAATCGATGTCGTCTTCTTTGTTTTGTTAAAGGTAATGTGTTTCTAAAATATACCTATGTCCATGTATATATAATGCAAAAATTAAGAAAATCTAAGAAACTATTACCAAATCTTGTTTTAAATATTTTTTGTTTGATGTTTCTTTTTAAAAACTAATAATTTATTATTTGAAAAAGGCGAATTTTTTAGTTATGGACCAATTTTTGTTTTTTGTTGAAATTTTAGTTTTATCTCTAAAACAAAATAAATACAAAAGAAGAAAGAATGATCCAATTTATTAGGGCAATATTTTAAAGGTTAAACAAAGATTCTTTTGATATGACTCTAGATTTTGAAATGATGTCAAAGCTTCTTTTAACAAAACAATTAAAAAAAAAACAATTATTTGGATCTTAGTGCATTTTGAATGGAGAGTTTGTTTTTTGTTGACAGCTAAATTATAATTCAAAATATGTCTCCATAATTGGTGAGCCAATTAGGTACAATGTTACGTACTTACATAAGTTTTTAGGGAGTTTCTTCTAATTAGAAAACAAAAATTCAGAAAAATATAAAAAAGCTGAGAATTAATTCTAACTTCTAATTAAGTCTAGAACTTCACGAAAAACTCATCTCTTGAACACTTATCCTTAGATCATTGGTTCAGTTTTTTTTTAATAACAAATAAAATATTCAATAGTTTAAAATAACAATTCTATAGTTTATATGTTGTCATTTTTATTTTTTTACTTTCTTATAAAGCCTAACATAAAATTATCTATCTATTAATTAAGTTTTATTGTTCCATTATGCACAAGTTTTTTTTTTCTTCGGAACCATTATGCACAAGTTTAAATATTAAATTTACTACTATCCGTTTCCTATTGACTCTATAGTTTATATGCTTTGTTTAACCATGCATAGTAGACTAGTTTTTTTTTTCATTTTTATTGCCAATTCAATGATACTCTCGCAGTCTCGCTACCACAATATAGCACACTTAATTCCGTCGTGAGCATTTGGTCGAGTTCTAGCAGAAATAGTATTATTCCTGTGTTATATTTTACCTAACGGTGTAAATGGTAGACACTGTGTTACCCAACACTGTGTGCGTAAATTTACATTTAAAAGATTTTTTAAAATCGGAGTAGAATGTTGTAAATACTTTTTCCAAACGTATGTAATGTAGTAGATATTTGCTTGAAACAAGCACACTATCGCTCACGTTGCATCCAAAAATAAAGTTGAGATATATCAAATATGTATCATGCATATACGGTAAAAGCAAGTGGAAACATCATGAAAAGGGTTACAAAACAGTACGTATATATATTGATATAACTTTCAGAAAGTCATGAAAAGAAACACAGGTAAGAAATAAAAAGAAACTATAATGAATTTGACCAAGACTGATTTACTTTGGGTGATAATATATGATAATTAAGACCATTCATCATCATCATCCATAACTAAAGTTTCTTCTTCATTTCGTCAAAATAGTGGAGAAGGCGATCGAGTCCCTACGTGACGTCAGTTCCAAGAAAGAAACGAGGCAGTCGTGACGTCATCAACGAACGGATATTCCATCTCCGGCGCCGGAAAGAAATAAGGAACTCTCTGTGTATTCTGATGACCCCACGATGGCGACGGCGAAGCATAGTGATGGTGATTGTAATAGTGACCACCTCCGTTGTATGGATTATCTGCCGGAACTTCTACCGCCGATGAACATCCACCGGAGCCGGAGGTAGAGTTTCTTGCGGTCGCACGCCTCTCTTCCTTCTTGAATCGGATTCCACATGCATTACATAGCGACTGGCCAAAATTTGAATCATTAATTTGTCACATCCAAAATTGTTGATTTTATTTAGTCATACTAGATAATAGATAGGGAATGATCAAAGTATAATTGACATCTTTAATTTTTTTTTTAAACTAGGAAAAATTAGCTAGATAAATGGAATACAAGTATACAACCTATTTTAAATATATAGATTTATGAAACGAAAGAATTATAAACAACAAAAAGTGTGTATGATGTGACAAAGTTTGATTAGAAATACTTTTACTTTCTAGGAGTATAATTTACTTCGATTACAATTTATATGTATATTTTTTTTTACTATATTGTCATCTCGGACATCGACACTTATCCACATTAATATATGACGAATGTATTATTAAATTACCTTAGGTCCTTTTGGTCCGTTTCTCCATAGAGGAGTAGAAGTGGTGTCGCAGCTAGCACAACGGCGAGATAAGTTGTGATCACCACTGCTCTTCTTGTACGACGTTGTTTTAGCATTTCCTCCGTGAAAGAAGAAGTCGCCGGAGATATTGTTAGAACTATTAGAAGAATATTTTCGGTGGTCGTCGTGACGAGTGGAGGGTGTTCCAAGTGAAAGAGTGCAATCTACAGAAGTTGATGAAGAGAGATTGTTATAAGGATCATAATTGTGGTGGTTTTCGTCGTCGTTTTCTGAGGAAAAAAACATGGAGAAATTAGGGTTTGTTTGGTATCCCATCATGAAATTTGAGGTCTAAGAGGGAGAGAAGTTATGAGATGTGTACTTTGTTTCGGTGGCTTTGTGTTTTTGTTACAAGTTACAAATTAAGGTATTGGTACATATATATAGAGACTGTTTGGAAACTTAACAAACAAAAGTGAAATGGTCCGTCATAACTACAGTTGATCCAATCTATTGTACTTTTGCTACTTTATCTATAGAAAGCAACAATTCTACAATGAATATTCTCAAATTTCATAGGCTTTAGTTAAATGTGTTTTTAAAAACCGAGTTTCTTGGTATGGAAGACAAATTATTCTAGATTATATTTTCCACGTCGATTTTATGTTACAGTGTGTAGTAAAATTTCGTTGGCGAATGTATGTCATAGCAACACTTCCACACTCACCTCAACCAACAATACTGTTTAATTTTAGGAAATGGAGCACCACAATTTATCTAAGTAATTTTATTTTTGTATGCACGTTTTTGCAATATATAATGCATGAAATTTGTAGTTTCTTTTTCATGTTTGTTTCAAATAAAAGTGAATAAAGCAAACTAGAAAAAGTTAGTTTAACATTGTTAAGCAAAATACAGTAGATTTTGCATTCATATGTTTTTAAAATAATAGTTTATGACAGTACGTAATAATGGGAAGTGTATCTGCAGTTTTAGTGTCGGAAGGGTTGGTCAAAAGAGGCCCACGTGAGTGACAATGTCACGGTCTTCTAAGGATCTGGTCTCTCTCCGATTACGAAGCCCCTTTCACTCATTGCTCTTTTAATTCCTCCGACTAAGCCCGAGGCTTTCCCGGTCGTCTAAAGTAATGAGTTATATAGCTATTTATTTTATTAACTTTTGCTTTATTTTTAAACCGTTGAAGTTTCGGATTTTAAACTGCATAAATCTCTTAATCTCTTTCAGTGTTCGGGATCAGTCGGCTGATTATAACGTGTTTAAATCGTAATTTATCTTTTTTTAGATAAGTTGAACTAGTAATTTTGAATACTCATTTCCAAATGATAAGTCAGCTAGTTAATTACTTTTTTTTTTTAATTCTCCGTATTTTAATAAAGATGATTTCAAAGTTTTTGTTTGTTTCATTTACTTAGAAGTTAGAACTACCACGTATACGAATACTATAAGTTTCAAACTCATTGAAATTCGTAGCTTGTCGTTTTAGAACAATGTTATAGCCTTGTACACTGGATTGGACCAAATACTGAAGCTTCTTAAATATAAAGGCGATATATGAATTTTATATGTAAAGATATAGCAGAATTAACAAGGAGAAATAGTACTGTTTAAGCTAGGAATGAAAATAAAAAAAAGGGTAAAGGTAAAGGGACTTCGGAAGTGAGATTCTTGGCAATGATCAAAAGCAACATCTTGTGTTCTTGCTTTGGCTTGGGGAGCGAGAGATTCAATTGATCAGTCAAAGAAGCAAACTCCAACTCAAAATATTTTTAAAGCAAAAAAGTACAAAATTGAAACGAATAAACTCAAATGGATACACCAAACACTCAATTGCCACTTCTTTATCTTTTTCCTTTGTTTTCTTTTTTCCTATTTTGGGTTATATACTTAGTTCGTTCCTCTCCTAAAGTACATGATGTTTTTGCCAAGACAAGAATAATAGTAAATATCAAAGCTAGCCTAAATCATCTTAACTTGAAAGCAAGTTCGCTTAACGTAAGGTAGCTGTCCCATGAAAATTTCGTTCTAATGAAATTATGCGTATGTGCATAAGCTATGATTTTAGATTATGCAAAACAAACAACAAAAGTGCAATGGACATATAACACGTCGATAATTTGAAAAATATATTGGAAATAATCTTAGACGTTAATTAATTATATAAGTTACATACAAATATATGCTTGTTTTGTCTATTTGAATCTTTACGTTGATTAATTCTATAAGTTACAAATAAAAATATGCTTGTTTCGTCCATTTGATTCTTTCTTTTCTTGGCGTACCCCGGAATATGAACTGATATATTATATATTTTAATCGGAAGATGATATCAAATAAAGATTCAAAGAATATCAAAGATTCAAGAGACCCAAAGAGAGAACGAGACAAGCTTTAAGCGAACAGAGAGAATAAAATCAGAGTTACCATTGGTGAACTCTTTGTTTAACTAAGAAGATTGCCGCTTTTAACAAAGATGTCTCTCTCTTAACTCTTTCTAACACATGCACTTTGTTTCATGGAGCAAGAAACCTAAACAACGATTAATATGTTCAACTTTAGCTTTGCCATTTAAATTACACACATTATATATTGTATGTGTCTTTACGAGATAAAACGATATTATATCTTCACCTGACTTTAAAACTTCAGTTTTGTGGTCGTTGAAAGTGCAATTAGTGCATTCTAATTATATTTTTAAATTGCATGGTTAAATTATCGAATAGTACGAATCAAACTAGTGTAAGAATTATGAAGTGTGTAATTCTGAAACAAAATAAGAATTCCTACAATCAGCTATATTTAAATATGCAATCTAAAAATAAAAAAAATCAAAGTATGATCAAGTACTTAAAATATGCACTTTTTTTGTCAACATGGCTTACTGGATTATTTTCTCAACCATTTAGATATGCAATTTAAAATAAACAAATCAGAGTATTATGCACTACCTAGATGGGCTAACCACAATGACACGTTGATGTCAAGGATACATGTATGAAAAACAAGTGTTTAAACTAGGTGATAATATGTCTTGTTTTCGGTTGTATCACAACTCTTAAAAAATGTTGAGGATAAAACAAAAACTAGATGATCAAACCACATTAATCACCGATTATATCATATTATAATTATAAAAACAATTAGTAATCACCGATTTATCACGCCAACTTTAGCAGTAATGGATTCGTACGGTATGATACGGTCCGTATCCAACACTCAAACAAGAGAAAGAAAGAACAAAGAGAATGACAGCAAATATAACAAGAAAAAGAGAAACATCCCTCAAAAGGATCAAGATCCGATTGGCCTAATCTTTATCCTTTATTTTGTTCTTATTTATTCTGGAGTTTGACCGTTTGACTCTCTAGAAAAATATACTCCCTCCGATCCTTAAAGATAGATGTTTAAGGTTATGCACATTTGTTAAGATAACGTATTGATTTTTACGAAATACATTTTCAATAAAGTTTAATTAATAGTGTTTCAGTATTTGTCTTGAAGTTTGTAAAAGTGCATAAAAATAGTAAAAACTTTATCTTTTTGAAACAAATTGTTTTTGTAAAGTTTTTATCTTTTAGGAACAGAGGGACTAGATGTTTTAAAATTTAATTAGTAATTTTTTCGTTTACTGAAAACTAACCATATTTTAGCATATTTACTCTCTTCATTTCATATTAGTTATCATTTTACACTTTTTTTTTCAAATTAGTTTTCGTTTTACATTTTCAATGCAGATTTATAATTAATTTTCCATTTTTATACATACGCTTTTACCTTATTAATTATATATATCAAATGAAATACAGTGGTAAAACAGATTTTTAAATATTTTCTTAATTGATGTGAAATTACCTAGAACGACAACTAAAATGAAACGAAAGGAATCAAATTTTATGTCGCATGTTCATCATCATATTCGGTTTCAGCTAGAGTAGTGTTTAGTTAGTTCCTTGTATTTTCATCTCAGATCTGTTCGGGATCTATTCATTTTGATTTGATTTCAATAGAGGTGGTATTAATCCGCCATCTTCAAAGTTTTTGGAGTTTTCATTAGATATCTCCCTGTTTGCCGAAGTATGAAACTTTGGTCTTTATTTTGCTTGACATGATAGATTATATGAGCCAAAGGTTTGAAACTCCAACTATTTATAAGAAAGAAAAGAAAAAAAAAGGTTGGACCTCTAAATTGAATTATGGGCTTTCTAAAATCACACTATTGGCCCATTAAGAAAATTACACTACTTCCAATATCTCTCGTTTTGATTTTAAATATTTTCAAGTCTCGATTACTTTTGTTTTGTGAATTCGAAGTAAATCTGAAAAATGGGATTATTAAGCATCATTCGAAAAATCAAGAAGAAAGAAAAGGAAATGCGTATTCTTATGGTGTATGTCAAATATTCCAAACTTTTTAAATATACTAAAAGTATATACAATCATGAATTAAATTGCGTTTTTTTCTTATGTAGTGGACTTGATAACTCAGGGAAGACAACAATTGTTCTGAAAATAAACGGAGAAGACATAAGCGTGATTAGTCCAACACTTGGTTTCAACATCAAAACCATTAGTTACCAAAAGTAAAAAAAATCTCTCTTTGAAAATTTTTGGTTCAGGAATATCATCGAACATGTTATGTGCAATGGTGATTTGTGTAGGTATACGTTGAATATATGGGATGTTGGTGGGCAAAAGACTATAAGATCGTATTGGAGGAATTACTTTGAGCAGACTGATGGGTTGGTTTGGGTTGTTGATAGTTCTGATCTTAGGAGATTAGATGATTGTAAGATGGAACTTGATAATCTCTTGAAGGAAGAGGTATCATGATTGCATTTTTAAGCTTTGTTGTTGTTGTTTGTGATGAAATGAGTTAATGGGTATTGAGGTTGGTTTTGTTGGCAGAGACTTGCTGGGTCATCTTTGTTGATACTAGCTAATAAGCAGGATATTCAAGGTGCTCTTACACCTGAAGAAATTGGTAAAGTAAGAGTGTATAGAAACTATATTGAAAGATTAGTGGATTAAGATCTGTGGACGTTGTGTTTTGTGAGAAACTGAGTTTCATCTTCTTGCTTGTGTAGGTGTTAAATTTGGAGTCTATGGATAAAAGCCGGCATTGGCAAATCGTGGGTTGCAGCGCGTATACGGGTGAAGGTTTATTGGAAGGATTCGATTGGTTGGTTCAAGACATTGCCTACAGAATCTACATGCTTGACTGATCTCTATGTTCCTCAACTACCACATTGCGCAACCAGAAGATTCTGCTCAAGTGTATTCACATCGACATTTAAGCTTTTCTTTCAGTCCTATTGTAATGTGATTCTACAAACAATACATCTATGTTTTGAAGACAAACACTTCTCATTGTGTTTAATCGAAAGAGACTTAACCACAAAATGATGTTTCATACATCCAAGTAAAACTTATTAATAAGCAATCCAAAATCTAAAACAGCAAACTTCTCTGCAAAGTAAGAAGGGAGAAGCATACATAAGAGCGATCATTTCGACTTCTTTCCTTGCTTCTTCTTGACGACTTCATCGATGTACATTATACCTTTCCCTTTATAAACTTCCGGAGGTTTGCAACTCCGGACTGTTGCAGCAAACTGATGCACCCTATGCTTATCAATCCCAGTGCAACAAACCACATTGTTCTTGAAACAAAACACACGAACCGCCGGAGGAACTGCAAGTTCCACTTCATGACTATAACCCAACTTAAGATACAAGAAACGCCCGGCTTCTTCAGCTCTAGCTTTGTATCCAACTCCAACAATCTTCAAAAACCTAAAGAACTTAGCTTCCATTTTTCTCCTTTTCCTACAAATAATAGTGCGTAGATATAATCTCATTTACGGAAACAATCCCAAAAGACGTGGATTCAAGAGATGAGTCATACAGGAAATACGTCGAACACCTTATGTGCAATACTACTAAAACAACAAAATCAAAAATAAATCTCCAAGTAACCACATTTACATGAACCCAGTAAACAAAGAAGTAACAGAAACACCAAAAACACCAAAAATCTAAAAATCACACAAAAAAAAAATAATCTCAAAATCATTTGTAAATAGTTCATCAAAATACCCATAAGAAGAAGAAGAAGACTAAGATAGTAAGAGTTCCATAGAAGAAACAATACATACCTTTTTCTACTTTCCGACAAAACCAATGCGACGGTTCTAATTCTTCTCCGGCGGATCCAGATTACAACTCCGGCTCCTAACAAAAATGGTTGACGTTTTTTACTAAAAAAAAAGACACGCTGTTTTATTTTCCTCCACCATAAAGCCCATTGGGCCTATTCATAAAGCCCATTGGTCTTATTCATAAAGCCTTTTTAGTGTCATTGTTTGTTTGCGAAGCTTCGAAGAATCTCACAACAATGGCGGATTCGATATTCAGAAAGCTAAGAGATGGTGGAGAAGAAGGAGAACTCTCACCAGCTTTAACCATAGAAGAAACTGTTGCTTCTCCTTTTGGTCTCGATGTTTCAAACTACCTTCTCTCGAATCTATCTTCATCGATTTTAGCTGGAAAATCTAAGTCACAGTACAAACTTAAAACCCTAATTTCTACTAAACTTGATTTCGAATTTGCTTCACTGTTTTTGGTGAAATCTTACTTTTTTGATGCAGGGGTCTCGTCTTGGTCACATTCTCGAGAAGCCCTTCGTTTTATATACAGTTTTTGAAGCAGAAAGGAATCGTTGTCTCTGAATCTTCTAAATGGTGATTTTGATTTAGCTTGTTGAGTATGTTTGCATTACTGTGATACTTGTTGATACTAATTGGTATTTGATTTGAAGGATTCGTATTTTGGATTGTTACACTGATCCATTAGGCTGGTTTGATCAATCTTCTAGTGGTTGGAATGAAGGTTCAAGTTTGATTAAGTTACATAAGTGTGTGAGTGACTTGAAAAGGATGTTTTCTTTGATCATTGAAGCAGGAAGAGGTAGTTCTTTGTACATTGGAACCTTTTTTCAATTGGAACTTCATTCATAGACTAAAGGTGATTACTTTGATGCAGAGTTGGTTGGAAATGGGAAGATGCGTTTCTGTGTTGCCATTGATTCGGTAAGCGAACTTTCGTGTTTTGAGGTTTAGATATTAACTATAGAATCGAGGAATGTTTTTTTTTATGTTTTAAACTTTGTATCAGGTGAATGAGCTGCTAAGACATTCGTCGATGACATTAGTTTCCGGTCTTCTAACAGATCTTCGAAGTCACGGTAACCTTCGCCTTCTTTGCGAAATGAACCTGAGCACAATCTTTTATCAGTTTTAGGCTTAATAACAAAGGTTGAATTTTGTTGTTGCAGCACAAGTTTCTGGTTTGTTTTGGTCATTGAATACTGATCTTCATCAAGAGAAGGTCACAAACGCGCTTGAATATGTATCGACGATGAAAGCCAACTTAGAACCGTTATGTCCAACTTCAGATGGGAAAAAGAATGCTTTAGAAAGCCTCTTCTCTGTTCATCAGGATTTCGGTAAAGGACGGTTCCATGTCCGGTTTAAGCTTAGAAAGGGACGTGTCAGAGTAATGGTGAGTTCTCTCTCGCTTTCTCTTTTCTCTGTACCCTATGACATCATCTCTTTAAGCGTACTTCGTTGACACTGTTGTAACTCTTTTACCTACAGTCTGAAGAATATCATGTTGATCAAACGGGAATAAACTTTTCGCCCATTTCCTCCGCGGATACTGTTATTGCACCCGCTAAAAGCCTTTTGCCTAAGGCAAGTTATCCTGTACTGCTTTTTAATTTCTGGTTCATAGCACTTGCGGTGTGATCTCTTGTTGTTATGGCCTCAGATTATTGTTTCTTTGGGTTCAGGTTCTATTCAATCTACAGTTGTCTGAGAAAGAACGAGTTGAGAAAGAAAAAGTTGTACTTCCTTTTGAGCACCAAGGTGAGTTATAACATCACATTTGGTGGTAAAGCCAGGGAATTTAAGCTTGTTAACGTCTGAGATTCTCGATAAACACTTTGTTCTGTTCTTCAGGTAATGGAAAATCGATAGATATCTATGACGGGCGGAGATCGCTTCTTGATGGCAAGATTGAAGCAGCACCATTGTCTTCAGGGGAGTTGCAGACCGATGTTGCTTCATCGGGTAAGGGTGGGGAAATTATATATTTCAGAGATTCGGACGATGAAAATCCAGATTCTGATGAGGATCCTGATGATGATTTGGACATTTAAGGTTCTTAAAATTAATCTTGTAAGACCAGAGAGAATCCATGGCTCTAGTTTTGTTTCAGTTTAGTAAAGAGAATTGGTCTTGGTCATCTTTTGTTAATGAACCAACCGTAATTGTAGGAACTAGACAGTCTCCATTATTTGTTTCCAAACAAAAGTGGTATTGTTCTAGTTTATCACCATTAGTGTTGTTGTCATAACTCTACGTTCCAATTATATCCACCCTTTACTGGGATGTCCCTAGCGAAGAGAAAGCTCGTTTAGTTGCCAAGTCCAAGCAGGTCACTACTCCCAGTCTCCCACTAATACCTCTACCACTTGAAGGACTGTCCATTGGGCATGTTGTCCATGGGTTCAACCCGGTCCAAAATATTACGGAATGTTCATGATGAAGCGGTCTAAATGAGCTTAGCCAAACTTCATTTGCTGTCTTCATTGGTCTAGGGAATTCTAATCTTCATTCTAATTTCACTTTTAAAAACTCACTTTTGTGATTGTAGTTCATTCTATTAAATTCTTTCTTTGAATCTCGATCTTCAATTTAAATCGGTTTTTCGTAATATTTATCATCGGTATATGTCTTTGATCACTAATTTACTTCGTGAGGACGTGAACATAGGGGATAGATAGGTACTATTTCACTTATTTAGATATTGACTTTTGTGTGATTTTTGATAGTTCTGTCTATGTTAATGGTTAACCTTTATCTTGATTTTTATTCTTTGAGCTTCTCCGGCCAAGAGAAAAACATTAGCTACTTTAATACTTCATTGCTATATTCACCTCAAATCTTGTTTTGGAACACTATTTGCTCAAAATTTGTGTTTGAACATGTTCAATGTTCATGCACGTATCACGATACTTTTATGGAAATTCTTTACTAGCTTTGGTTGGTTGTATGTGTCTTAGGTAGCCTAATCTTGTTTGCAGAATTGTTCTGATGAGGGTCCTGATTCTGATGAGGATCCTGATGATTTATGGACATTTAAGGTTGATAAAGGAATTTGTATATATCGATTGTAATAAATGATAATCGGATCAATGTTCGATACAAACACGAATCCGTACCTTGAAATTGCTAGATTCTTGAGCTAAGAATCAAATCTAACAAGAACAAGATCGAAATCACGAATCCAGAGTTTTACAGAGAAAAAAGAAAAGTTTCAACAACAATTTTTCGATTATGATCCAAGATATGTTTCTACATTCCTTTTAAGCATTTTCCTCTTCTGGCTTCATCTCAGCCGTTCATCTTCTGGCTTCATCTCAGCCGTTGAATCAAAACCATCCTCTCTTTTCCTATAACAAAGGTTTTTATAATTGATCTTGTAATACCTAAGAATCCATGGCTCTAGTTTTAGTTTTGAGCAAGGTATTTCGGTAATAATTGTTGGTATCTTCGTTATTAGATTTATCCAGCTTCTGTACACTAAGCATGTTCGTTTGTCCATCCATATGCTACATCCAAATGTACTCCTTGAATCTTGAAGTGATAGCTATGGCTTTTAACAAATATGCTGACACTTTGACCCCCCCCCTCCCTCCCCCAAAAAAAAAGAATAACACTTTGAATTTAAAAGAATTTACAAAATAGATAATTGAATAACAATGAAATTTGATAGAACTAAAATGTCCAATTATTTCAAAATCAAAATCAATTGAAATTAGGTTCCAATTGTCATGGACGGAATCGGAGATGGTTCATTTGAGTTTGACACACCCTTTAATAAGTTAGTACGTTTGACATGGTGGATTCCCTAACGTTTTCTAGACATGGCTAAACCTCATGCTGTCATGCAACTTATAGGTGGATTGGAACTCTTGTCGTTGCGGTTGTCTTCTCTTTAAGGATTTATTACATTCAAGGATACGAAGAAATCATCTTCCATAGTCTTTCGGTCTACATTCTGAATCTATTTATCGGGTTCACACACATTCCTGTTGAATCTACTATAGGTTGTTCTCATTACTCCTTTATGTCTATTATTCGCAAGCCTCCTGAGTTTGCATTTTGGTACTCAACGACAAAGGCTTTCTGCATTGCGCTTCTCTTGACATTCTTTTCGGTATTTAACATTCGTGTTAACTCTTTGCTATTTGAGCATTGCTTTTTCGTCGTTAACACTGGTCTCGGGTGTTATTCCATGATACGCACGATATCCCAAGTGAGAGAGAAAGATCGTTTAGTTGCCAAGTCCAAGCAGGTCACTACTCCCACTAAAATCTCTACCACTGATAGGGCTGTCAATGGGGCAGGTTGTCCATGGGTTCAGCCTGGTCCAAAATATTACGGAACGTTCACGGTGAGACACATATATGAAGCGGTCTAAATGGACTTAGCTAGGGTTTATTTTATCGATTCTAGGAAATTCTATTTTTCATTTTAATTTCACTTTCGAAAACTCTCATTTTTGAGATTGTAGTTCATTCTCTGAAATTCTTCTTTGAATCTCGATCTTGAATCGAAATTGGTTTTTCATATATTTTTATCATCTCTATTTCTTTGGATCACTTATTTACTTCATGATGACGTGAACATAGTGGAGATGTACTATTTTACTTATTTTGATATTGACTTTTGTGTGATTTTTGATAATTATGTCTATGTAAATGGTTAACCTTTATCTCGATTACTATTCTTTGAACTTCTCCGGAAAAGAGAAAAATATTACTACTTTAATACCTCACTTCTATTTTTCACCTCAAATCTTGTTCTGGAACACCATTTACTCAAAATTTGTGTTTGAACATGTCCAATGTTCATACACGCATCACAATATTTTTATGAAATTTTTTTACTAGCTCTCGTTGGTAACCGTATGTGTCTTAGGTAGTCTAATCATGCATGTTTGCAGAACTGTTTTTATACATATAGTTCCATTAGCATGAGAGAAAATCTTGCTCTGTAAAACTCTTCATTGACACTTGTAGCATTTTTCACTTTCATTCATCAAACAGTTTGGTGAAACATTATCTCATTTACCATTAAAAAATCGCCAAGAGAAACTGAGAAACACATTAAATATTGCTTTTATTATTAACTAGGGCTTTCTCCGCCCTACGGGCGGATATTATAATGAATTATTTAAATTTTATGTGGATTTTTTTTTGTTTGAATTGTTTTTTTTTAAGATTGGTGCTTTCTTTATATATTGATATTTGAATAATTTGTATATGTATATTTGTTGAATGAATTTTACTCCTAATGAATTGTCTCTTCTATGTTGTAATTTGTTTGGTATATTAAAATTTGAAGCTTTGTGTCATTCCAATGGTGAAAAAAATTGGACTGGTTTTTAACCATGGTTGTACTTATTATAGAACCATTGACCTTTTTCTTATTCTCGAATGAAATGAAAGGAAAACTTTTCTTGATGTAGATCCTTAATCATGGTGTTAGCTTTTTTATATATAAGTGTTAAAGAATTTGATGGTGTCAGATTTTTTAACATTGAACCTCTATTTTACTTATATGTTAGTTCTCTCTTTCTCCTCTTTTATTATGTTTATGTTTTCTTGTTAGAGAAAGAGAGTACAAAACATTTTTCTCATAAAAGACTACATCTTTTGAGTCGTTTTGCTGTATTATCAGAACGTTTTTCAGATTATCATGACCCATTTGAAAGCTGATAAGCAATTTTAGTGCTAAAATGAAAAATAGAGTCTGAATGTTATCTATCTTTTTGTCACTTGGATAGGGAAAATATAGAAATTGAACAACCGGAAAGTTTCTTGGTTTGGTTTTCTAATTTTTATTAGTAGTTTCTAGTTTCTATGTGCCGTTCTACTCTTTTTTTTTGTTTAAAAAACTAAACTTCTCCTTAAACTAAATCAAATGTGAATATGTAAAAAGTTAGCTTATTTCTGCTATAAGGGAGTATTTAATGATGTATACATATTTCTATACTAAGGTTTAGTTATTAAAAATGTTATTTTAACTTTTAGTTTTGGTTAGGAATTACTTTTGATTGAGTAATTTTTTTTTGTAATTTTGTTCATGGTTGTTCAATTATTAATTTGTTTGATATAAATTGTTATTTTTATAATATTACTTTTATAATATCTTTAGTAACTTAAAAAATGAGAGTAATTTTATATTTGACATCCAAACTCATATGGATGCCCTTCTTACCAACAATTACTCGTAGTTTCATGTATGCTACTATATGAACACATCACAAATATAGTTTTCGTAGATTTGATAATTTAATAACCCTTTCAGTTTTGGAACTCATCCAATATAATTAAGGAACTAAAAGTCATAATATTAAGGTACCAATTATTTAGATATTTTTGTCTTTATGCTCATGTCTAAGCAAGCCCTCTTAATAATGGACATGACTCCATACCCCAAGCAAGAGAAACTGGTTCATCGTAATCCGCATTGAGTTGGAGTACAAATTCAAACCGGGTCACTTGGTGTTGATGACGTTGTCGTAATCCCTATTGAATGCAAATTCAGACTGCGTCACTTGGTATTGATAACGTCTCTCGTATTGTTTAATCGTTCTCGTAGCATTTCAAACTTCTTACCTTCACCTATTTTTATTCTCACTTCCATCTAATCTTAGGTTTCATAAGTGAAAGGATTAAAAGAGTATTAGCGTTCAAATGAAAGTGAAATTTAAGTAGGAAAATCTAAATTGTACTTACAAACGAAGCATGGAATAACATCATAACAAACGAATAACTTTTTGCTTCAATGTATTGCTTCAGTGAGAGACAAACCATGCGTTTAACCCTCCAACACATTTCGTGTTATCTTTCAGATTGAAACATCCTACTCCTTGTTTGTAAATGCGTTATATAATTTGAAAAGAATTTGCTGAAGCTCGCCATGTCTTGGACCATTTCGACACATTTCGAAAGGAATGTCAAGGATGTTGTCCCACCCATTTAGTCGTAAACTTACCCGCAAGGAGCCGTTTTGTGAGACCTGTCCAAACTGCCCCTGAATATTTACACTCGGAGAACAATACGGTTCCTTGTTTCCACTGGTTGTTTAAAAAAAATACAGCCAGAGGAGAGGATGCTCCCATGTTCCATGTCTTACCTCATGCTCCTGTTAGTTTGAAGGTGCAACGACTCTTTGTCTCGACTCCTCTTCCCCACATGCATGACCGCGACACTATCGATCCGCCACCACCGCCACACATAACAATAATAAACAATGATGACTTGGTGTTGTTGATTCACCACAACTATACTCCTATTAATGGGTTATTATACCCTCCACTCTTGTCATATTGGATAAATTATCAATTAGCCAATAACCCCTATTAAGAAAATTGATAACCACCGAATGTCATAGACAACGTCACTATTGTTAAATTTACCTGGTTATAAGCCAAACCTCAAGAACATAGTTGTTGAATTTTAGTGAGCATATCTCTTTAATTTCTTTTGAGAAATTGAATATGTGAAAAAGGAGAATTATCAGGGATACCTTTTAAGTTCGTAAGACATTAATTTAAATTGATCTCTGACGCAGTTAAATGACATGCTAGATCAAATCACTTTGCCAATATACACGACAACATCAAAAGCACAACGTTAAACATATTTGAAAGCTAAAATATATATTGGTAAGGAAATGGAAACGAAGATCTCATCACCTTTGCTTGGTAAGATTTTTGCTCTTGATTTGGTGAGGAGTGATCGTTGGCCCAAAATGTTATGTAAAACATATAACCTTTGACGTAGTGTATATTTGCATTCACATACTTGTCAAACTCAAGTTGTGTTCCCTGTCCAAAAAGAAAAAGTAAAGAATTTAAGAAAAGAGGAAACCATTAGAAAGCTGAGAGAAATACTTGGGAAGAAGATGATGGCTCTCACATTTTTCTTCGTTTTCTTGTTTGGTGAGCAACTCGATTGCTTTTTTACCGCCAAGTTTTACATCGAAACATGACACATCTTCCATTCGGAGGGAGGGTAATGAAGTAGAAGTCCAACTCCAAATTATCCCAATCCATATTGTAACCTAAAATCATTAACGTATAAACACCTACCAAACATAAATTGAACATCTCATTCGTAACATCATTACCACATAACATATATGGGAACAGATCGAGACAATTTGGAGATCTACATAAACCCTAAAATCAAAGAAATATGTGAGAGGCGGAGAGGAAGATCCTTGGTAGCAAGCCATTCGGTTGGGAGCAATGAAAGCATGAATGGTAGTTCCATGGAGATGTATATAAACAAAAACTTAGATAGTAAATAACCGTAAAAATAAATATGACATTGACACAACAGAAGTCTGCTCAACCTAAGAATCAATATAATAAGATTTCTACAATAATCTTGCTACGTGAGTAGAAGATTTATCCATCTTTATAGACCACAAAAATCATCAAAGTTTGGAGAATCAACTGACTAATCTCTATAAACAAACATTAGATTATTGTAATTTAGAAATGTGTCAAAATATCATACATCGAAAAGTATATCATAGGAAACTCGAAATTCTGCACAACCGAGAGAAGGATCTCTTCTCATATCATCGAAACCTCGAGTGAGGGATGCACATCTAAGATTGGGACCCTATCACTCAAACTTCTCACAAATCTCAATGGTAGTGCAACGGCAAACGCCAGATCCTGAACTGGTCTCTTGTGCATTGGCCCACCGAACTCAGTGAACCTACGTGATACATATCACAATACAAAGGATAAACAAATTACCGATCTGAAGATGGTAAATCCATGTACACATATGAAGTAAAAGCAAATGAGAATCTGTACCATCCACTCCATGCTTCTGTCCATATCGTAGGCTTGTATGGCTTGTTCGGAGCAAATGAATCACAGTATAAACCATTGCATGTGTTTATCTGTCACCAAAACCAATCAGTTTCAATACCAAAGACATTCAACCGCACCAGACCAATTAACTAACCAAATCTCTACTAAGCTAATACGATCAAGAAACTCACCACGGGGTCAGGAGCGTCGTCTTCTTTGCACATGACCCAAGGGACATCAGTCTCAGTTGCTATAGCCATTTTAGCAGCCCATGTCATGTAGTTGTGACCTTCAGCACCCAATAACTGACCTTGTCTTCCATACTCATTCTCAATCTACATTCGAATAAAAGATAACACCTTCCTTTTAATTCACATAGATCCAAATAGAACATAACTGCATTATCACTAATTTAGATTATAAATCTGTTCCATTACTATTATCCTTACCTGAGAGAGGATAATTGGACCACCCTGAGACTCAAACAAGTTCTCACTCTTCATCAACTCAACTATTCTCTCAGTGAATCATTTCATAGCTCTCTGCAAAACATTACCCAAACAAACAACACTCTCAATGACTACAAATTAAAACCAAGTAAAAATCCTTAATCATCACAAGCTTCTATCTACTAATCAAGTCCAGGGTAACAAAACAGACCTTGAAAGGCTCATTATCTGTTCAAAAGCTAATCCCAGGAACATACTTCAACCAAACAGGGAATCCTCTGGCCATCACAAACAAAAACAACAACTTTAGAGATTAGAAAACAAAAACTGTAAACAGACAAATCTAGAAGCTTAAGTATTTACCCAAAATTCCACTCAGCACAAACATAAGGTCCAATTCGAAGATGAGCATATAAACCAGCTTTATGTATAGTCTTCACAAATCTCACCAAATCATTCCTCCCTTGAACATGCGTGCGTTCTAAATGAGAATCTGAAAGCAAAAAAATCTCAACTATTGTGAAAACATTGAATTTAAATAGTGAACCGTAAAGTAAAATATAAGAGAATGCTTGAAAGTTGACCTAATTTTATGAACTTGAAACGACTCGGTGAAGGAGGAAGAGGTTTGGCTAAACGACTTAGCTATATAGGCGACGAATGGAAGGTCATGGAGGAGTGGATATTGGCCATTAAAGCCATTGAATTGCAGTGACTGCGATGAAAATAAAGATGACGACGTGGGTATGAATTTTGGGAAGAGGGATCGTGAGAGACTGGTAACTGTTTTTATTTTTTCTAGGGTTTAGAAGGAAAATAACAATCGTGAGGAAGAGGACGTTAGTTAGCAAAATTAGACTGCAGTTTTGGGCTTTATTGAATTGTATGAGGATTAGTTCGTGGGCTTTATGGTTTTAGTATGACTAAGCTTTTACTGAATTACAAAACGAAATTGTTGTATATAGTGCATTAATGACGTGGCAGTTTGATTGGCCACAAAAATTCAGCTTTTGGCCCATGTGGCATGTCTTAGAAGCCTCTATTTCTTCCCTTTTTATATAAAGGAGATTTTAACATCAAACTCGTATTATATAACCTTTAAAAGTGCATAACATCAGTTCTAACATGTTTCGCTGGTACATTGATGAATATCACATTTTTTTAATTTTGCAAGATTCAAAACAACTATTTTGACAATCATCATCTTTAACGCAACTTCCAAAATATTTGATATTGATGGTGCATCGGCAACAGTAGACATGCTCCATTAACACACTCCACATCTCGTGGATGAAATGATTTTTTTTTGGTATTTTACATGGTTTAGAGATTAGTCCGAGTTTTTGATACGAGAATAAAATTAAAAAGAAAAAGTAAATACGAACAATAAAAGAGAGACTAACATGAGAAAGTAAAGATGGGATAGCCATGGTTGATGGAGATTTGGAAGAAAAAAAACGGATAGTGTAAAGTTTGTGATGATAAGTGAGTTTAGAGAACAAATGTTTTAAAGATGAGTGGAAACCAAGGGAACTGAAAATAAATCATGTCGGATTTTAGATATAACTGTAACACTTCGATTTATGAGAATATGTGGTGCATGTACAGAGATTTTAAAGAATTTATTTGGCTATATATGTTACCAAAGTGCATTTATATTTCCGGTTACTTATCTTGAGAGAACTCCAAAGTTAAGCATGTTTGATCTTGAGTAATTGACCTACTGGCTACTGGGAAATCATTTCCAGTACCGTGTGAGTAAGGAAAAAACACGGAAAAATATCGCGTGGTGATTGCAAGGTTAGTAAATATTCATTTCGAGTCTCCCGGACTAATGCACCGACCGTGGAAAAATTTAGGCCCATAGGCCAAGAGTGGGCGTGGGGCCTACAACAGAGCGGTCGGGGCATTATAATAACAACTTGACTACTCATCTTGGTCATCTTCGTTTTCGTTGGCTTCTAAATGATGCATCTGGATGTAGCATTCAAATATTGTTTGTTTTTAGTTTCACTTTTTACATATAGATGCAACATTTGGATGCAAGTTTGTTTGTTTTTAACGTTTATAGTTTACGTCTAGATGCTACTAATAAAAAAAACTAAGAAGACATGTTTATGTTAATGATTTTGTTAAGATCCAAATTATTTTTAAAGTTCTTTTTTGTCAACAATCTTTAAAGTTCAATTATCATTCTTTAAAGTAACTTAAATTTAAAAACAAAATTTAATATTTTCTTAAAACTTGAACTTTTATAAAATAATACTAAATCAGCTTAGATACTTTTAGATTTGAAAATTTTAGAGAAATTAATGCCAATTTACAAAAATGTTACACTTCAAAAATCTTTTAAATGTCACTAAAATAATATCATTTACTCAAAATATTATTTAGATTTGGATTAATTATTTTATGTTAGGGTTTAGTTTTAGAGTTTGCTAAAGGTCAAACCCATTTTTTAGGGTTTAGAATTTTAGGGGTAAAAGCCTTAATTAGGAGAATTTTTGAAAATAGATATGATGGTGGCAGTTTTGAAAATCAACAAACCAAAAAATGGTATTTTTGCAATGGTCTCTATAAAATTTCAATTTTTTTTCAATTTTTTAAATGTTATCTAATTAAAAATCATACACGATAGTAATATAGATAATCTTAAAAACAATATGGTTAATAATTACATAAGTTCTTATACATATTTTAGACATAATGATTCAAAGTTACTGATGAAAAGATTTAAAAAATGATTTATCTGGTTTTTTTTACTGAGAAGAAAAGAACGCAAAGCGAGCGTGAAGCCCTATTGAAAACATTTTGGAATGGCTCCACCATGTTATCCATGGTGAATAAAGACTGTTGACCAAAGTTTTGAAAATTTATACGGTCCAGCAATTTTTCCTAAAAACTAGTACTAGGCTTTCTTTCTTTATTAGTCTTATCATTTGTCGTATAATTTACTTACCAACTAATAAATGCAAACATTAAATAACATTTGTCAATTATCGAATAATTAATTTGTTTGATGCTAATTTTCATCACTTTTTAGTTTTTACCAATGAAATTGGTTTCTTTATTGCATAAAATCACTTATTTCCAATATTTTAAAAACACTTTTTTAATATTTCCTTTTTTAATTTAGTCAATGTTTGAACCATTGCATGTTCGAATAAATCAGTCGATATATGTTCGAACATGCAATCGTTCAAACATTGACCAAAATAAAAAAGGAAATATTAAAAAATTATTTTAAAATTTCAGAAATGAATTCTTTTGTTCTAATAAAAAAATCAACTTCAGTGGTAAAAAGTAATAAAATTAGAAAGAAAATTGATTAAATATTCAATAACTAACAAATTTTATTCATGTTTACATTTATTTGTTGTTAAGTAATTAATTATAAAGTAAGTGGTAAGACTAAAAAAGGGTTTTTAAAGATTGAAACTTGAACCGTACATATTGTTTAAATTTTGATCCAACGGTCCTTATTTATCATGATGTAAACGTAGAACCATTTCAAATGTTTAAATAGGGTTTCACGCTCTCTTTGCTTTCTTCACACTAAAAACAAAACACATGATTGGTTGGGGTTTAAGTAGTGTCATAAGACTTAATTTTTTCTATTACACTAATTTTTAACCAATTGTGTTGTAGCTTTCTTTTTTAAAGTTACATCTTTATTTTTATTTTTACCAATCATGATGTAGTTTTCTTTTTAACAACTAAAGGCCAAACAAAAAAGACTATCTTTTGCTAGTTGTAACATGTAAAATCTTAAAGCCATATTTTTGTGGTTTTAAAAGCTGTAACTAAAAATACTCAACATGCATTTTCGATTTATGGACAGAAAATATTAAAAAGGAAAATATTGAGAAATACCTAATTAGTTTATGGAATTCTCATAGATAAAATTAATATTATTATAGTTTATTTCGCTAAAAACTTATAATTTTCAATGCTTTTACAAGGTTTTTTTTTATATTAGATATTTTTGGAATTTTTTTTTTGAAGGATGTTATCAAATTTTAAATTTGATTTAGAGGTCTATTATTTATTATATTGGATAACATAATTTTTTAAAAATATAACACCATTTTTATTTATGTTAATTAATTTCATTAAAACTACAACCTAAATTTTATATTTACCAATCATGTGTTTATTTTAAAATAGTTACATCTTTTTTTGGTCAAAGAAAAAATAGTTACATCTAAACCATTACAACTACAACTTATATATCTACAGTAAACAAATTTGCAATGTACAGTTACAACCAACACACTTACAACAAAAAAATATACACCAATTAATTTACAGCCACATCCGAACCATTCACCTACGAAATCTAATAAATTATTTATTTATTTATTTCAAAGCATTTTCATTTCGAAATCAAACAGAAACGATAAACAAAATTCATAACAATCACGGAACAAATGAATTGAAAAAAGCATGTAGAATAGCTTACACAAACTGAAGACAATGATAACGACTAAGAAACGGTGAGAATCCTCATCTTCTCTGTAAATCTTCTGACGAAATGGTTGACGACTAGAGAGAAATATTAGATCTAGAATTTAAGGAGAAGGGGCGGCGAGGGGTTATTAATATCCTACTCTTAATATTTAGGGTTTGAAAGTTTATTTCTTTTAATTTATTGAGGGCATTACAGTCTTTTAATAAATTGAGTTGTATACCTTGAACTAAACGCACCGTTTTTAGACATATGTAGTTTTAAATATTTCAGAATCAATTTAGGAATTGATTATACTTAGCTTCTCCATATAAATCTAAAAATGACTTAAAAACAACTTCTAGTGTATTTACATCCAGATGCCCAAGACCGGCCCTGAACCCAAGTAGCATAAACTTGGGTTTGCGGCCCAAATTTATATATGTATTTTTTTCGTCCATTTTTAGGTAAAATATATTTGTACTCTAATAGATAAGGTTCTTAGTTTTCGGGAAGGAGGTTTTGAGTTCAATTTTACCAACTAATATAATGTCTTTATTATTTTTATTAACAGTTAGACTTCTTTTTTTCTTGAGTTTGCGGCCCATCTTACATGGCTGGCTTTGCATATGTTGCGTCCAACTAAAGAAACAAAATGAACAAGACCTAATGCTCTGTAGAGCTATCATGTTTAAAGGTGAGTTTAGTAATCTTGTAGCGATAGAGAACAAAACATAAGAGTTATACATCTGATTTAGAGTAAAGAATAGTTGATATGTGAGTTTTTAACACCATTTTTGGAATTGAGAAATTTAATTTTTAGCTCATCTTATCCTATGCAAATCTGTATTTTAACAAAATTATGAAGATTGAAAGTTGGTTGAGAGATCATGAGGAATATGATGATGAGGTTATTCATGAAATGCTAAGAATATAGTGTTATTGGTGCTCAGTGCCGTGCGTAGCGTTTACGGGGCCTAAGGCGGCTTTGACATTATAATTTTTAAAATTAGAAAAACAACATAACGTATATAAATATCTATGATTTTTAATAAAATATATTTAAAATGCATAAAAACATAGTCAATATTTTTTTTATAATATATCTCTTCATTTTTTTATTGGTAACCAAAAACGTTATATTTATTCAGCGGTAAGTTTGAGTTGTAAGCTGTTAACATAGTGCAAAACAAAAATAACTTTAAATTTAAATTGTACAAATAAAGTTGAGTGTAAAACTTTTTGTATGGCCTTTGTGATTTGTACTATCCAAACATTACAAATTGTGAAATGACTATAAACTTAATAAATTGATTACTAATCAAGTCATAATTGTAAAGTTAAAGATTTATATAATACTGTAGAAAATATAAAATCAAATAAGTTAGAAAATTTGTAGTAAAATTATTGAAAGGAGACGGAAAGAAAAGCAAAGTTAAGGTGTTGACTACTCCCTCCGTTCTTTAAAGATTGATTTTCTAGACTTTTTACACATATTAAGAAAACAAATTAATGTTTGACTAAAAATGTATTGGTTTTTGTACTAAACAATTTTCTATAAGTTTGACCCAATAACAATCCAATAAAATCAATTAATATGTCTTGAAGTCTACAATTTATAATTATTATTGCATAGAAAATGTAAAAAATCAATATTTTTAAAACAAATTTTTTTTCTAGAACATCAATCTTTAAAGAACAAAGGGAGTATTAAGTAAACATTTAGAATTTAAAAGCCCATTAAAAAAATGTTAAAGATGAGTCATATTAGCCCAAATATCTATCTTGGTAACAAATTATTGTTATGACATAAAATCAAAACGAGGGTCCTAAATAAACTATTTTTTTGGGGGCCCGAGGCGACAACCTTTTTTTCCTTGTGTTGTAAGCACGGTTGGTGCTATTGATGTGGTTTTAGATATGAGGGTAAAATTAATGTTCCTAGTGTATTGCTTCACTACTATTTATAGATGCATCATCCACTTGTGGTCAATTAGGCATACCCTTCTTTACATAACATTGTTTCTTACATAATCCGCATGTACATCCAGTTTTTTAGCCAAAAAGGTCAGTAAAGACCTAGATCCTTTTTTTATGTTTATAGTGATTTGATTTTTGAATAATGAAATGGTGTTCTGACAAAGTTCACATAAATTTAATTAGGAGATGAATTATATAATTGTAATTTTTTTGATATAGCCAATGGTCATATACTTTTCTTTTTTTTTGGTGAATCCAATGGTCGTATACTTTAATCTAGGAAATTAATTTCATCCTTTTAATTCTTTTTTTATTTCATGAATAGATAAAGCACGACTAGTTACATACATTCTAATGCCTTGACCAAGGTAAATGTTTAAATAGAAACAAGGATATTATGTTAAAGTTCTTAAGTTTTGATTCATTTATTTTTATTTATAATAAATTAATAGTATCCTGGATTTTTAGTGATATAAAACAACTAAACAAAAAAAAATTTAAAATTTAAAATCTGAGTATATTTATCACAAAAAAATACATATGTATATTTCCATTATCATATTGATGAAATGAGATTTTATGAAAATTTTATTATGAATTTGGTATTTTCACTTGCATGATTTTTTTTTTTTTTATTGTGGTCCTTCAGTTAAAAGAAGAATGGATACAATGTTCCCTGTCAAATAATTCTTTTTTTATCAGAATGAATTCAACATTAGTGAATTCATCATTGATCAAGATTGCATTCTAAAAGTTAAAGGAATTTTGTAAGAGTACTTATAAACAAAATATATAAATAGAATCCTCATGTAGATTTCTCCTTCTTCTACAACACCAACAACAAGAAAAACATTCACTTTGTTAGTTTCGCTCATAAAAAGGTATGGCTATTTTCAGAGTCGTGCTTGCTTCTCTTCTCATATCCCTTCTTGTCTTCCACCTCGTCCATGCCGATTTGGTGGTACAAACAATCAAAATCTTATTATTATTTGAATTATTTTTTGCTCTTTATATATACATATTCTAATGTTTTAACAATGGTATTTTCGAAATATTAATGCAGACGTTCAACGCCGATAAAATCGGTAATTACATAGTAATATCTACATGCATGTTAATTTTATATATGAAATCCAGAGGATATTTTCTGATTAGAAATTGTAATTGCATTTGTAGATTGTAAGAGTATGATAGGTCCATTAAACGATGAAAACACAAGAACTTTGCTTAATGATCGTTATGATCCTCTTTATTAGGCTATTGTCTCTTATTTATAGAGAGAGCTTGGAACCAATCGGTTCTTACATAAAGGAAACATCAAATAAGAAAAGTAACAATAACTTAAAAGAAAAGATAATTAAAAAGAAATATTCCTAATTCATAGCTTAATGAAAATCAATAAAATAGAAAACTATGACTTGGTCAATGTATTTTGACTTCTTTCACACGTTTAGGTTTTCTTTCCATATGTGTTGACTTTGAGATCATCAGAGTAGGTGTCAAGAAAGGTGCCGGCGCTCGAGTAGACCGAACCTTTGTCATCGAGCGTGCGTGACTTGTTGCGCTAGGTGCAACTGTGTGCCGCCTGGCACTTATGGAAACTACGACAAATGCAAGTGCTATGCTAGCCTCACTACCCACGGTGGTCGCCGCAAGTGCCCGTGAAAACAATAACTTTCAATTACTAACGAACATTTGTTGGTATTCCTATTGAAAGAAATCGAATGTAAACAACATAAAGAGAAACATATTTTATACATTTATTTTTGTGTCAGTGCCGGTCTAACGGATGCCTTAAGCGAAAAATTATGTCTCCTTATGTTAATTTCAAATCAGCAACTAGTTTGCAAAAACAAAGTATTAAAAAAATAGTTTTTGAAAAAAAAAACATAACATAAAAGAAAATTTATTGTAATTAAGTAAGAAGAATGTCTAGATCAATCTCTTAATTTTTGTCAAGTATTAGTTATGTTCCGATCTTCATTCGCCTTAGAGACAGATAAGCGAGTAGGCAATAACCGAAGATCATGACAACGAGTGCGACCACTTCAGTTAGTCCATTGTCTATTCTCATACCATCGATGGAAGGACCAGGAGATGAATACCGGCACTTTCTGCAAGAAACAAACCGTGGAGCTCAGAAACCGAGGAAATCATGAAGCCCCAATAGAATTACCGAGACAAAGAATCCTCCGGCGAGCATGAATGCCATGACAATAACTGAAGCCAAAGTAGACGCTTTGTTTATATCCATTAAAATAGCACCAATAGCAAGTCCAAGTCCCTAGCAAAAAGAAAACACAATCAAAATATTACATATTTTTCGGTATAAAATGTCGTTTTCCCCCATCCGAAACATACCTGAGCTGCAAGGATGCAAAGAAAAACGGTTAGAAAGGCCAAGAAGAAAGGATATGGGATGACTCGAAGATCGGTCATGAAATAGACGACTAGAAGGAAGAGAGAAGGTAGAATAAAGTCTAAAGGGAGATCACTCGTGGTCTGAGCCATGAAATACGCGCTTAATTTATTCATATCCGCTGCTCTCTCCTTATTCAGCATCGCTCGTTAAAATCGCTGTGAAAACAGGAAAAATCCCCAAAAAGAAGATCAAACCGGCCTACAAACAAAAAAAAAAAGCATAAGAGTTTCATTTTTATTGAGTGTGCATCGAACCAAAAAATTTCAAACCAAACGTTAACAATGTACCTGATCTTGTAGTCCTCTTATAGTCCGAATATCTGACCGCCACCAAAGAAGAGTAGAAGACCTAAAATGACAGCCGTCGAAAGAACTTGCGTAAGAGGCAACCAGCTAAAATACTCGTGTCGCCGCTCTTTGAATCCTCTAGAGAACAATGTGCAGTATTTCTCCCACCAGCTGACTCCTCGTTTTCCACGCAAAACTTTTCCCTTAGCTTCTTCGTCGAGTGGCACAGGATCAAGTAGTTTCTTCTTCTCATATGCCTCCACTAGATACTACATATAATGTTCCGATATACATATCAGAATTAACTTTGGTTTTAGTTAGATAATCTTTAGCTTGTCAGAAAATGTTATTGGTTTTGCTGTTATCTCTTGAACAGAAGATGGCTTCCCAGTTTGGAATTCTCTGCCTGAATTGCCATTTTGAACTCTATCTTCTAACTTAGAAGGCACAGAGATATCGTTGATGTTATATCGAGCAAGAACTCAGCAGGATTCATGGGTATAAGAGGAGACCTTCCAATGGAAGAAAAGTAATCCAAAACTTCTGATGATTCCCCAAAGTAGAGAAGATTTCCTTTTCCCAACAAAATCAGCTTATCAAATCTATGGAAGAGCCTACTCGGGGGCTGATGTATCGTTGTGATCACGGTTTTCCCTGCCTGTTCCAAACACATCAAGATTCAAGACAAAGAGTAGGTGTCATGAAACAAATAAAGAGACAAATAGTAGTTTCGGGTCTGGGAGATTACGGGCTTTAGTCCAGACAGAACCTCCTGGTAATTCAAAAAAAGAAAGAGACAAACAAACCTTGGTGATATCAAGGAGCATTTGAATGGTTCTTAGAGCAGTGGTGGAATCTAAACTGGAAGTTGGTTCATCAATAAATAACAGAGAAGGATTGATCATTATCTCATTTCCAATAGAAACTCTTTTCCTCTCTCCACCTGATACACCTCGTACAAATGCTCCACCAATCATAGTATATTGACACCTACAACAAAGCAATCCAAGTTATAATTACAACAAAGATCATTATTAGTTATGTTTTGGAAACATCTACAACATGCAATATACCTCTCCAAACCCAACTCTTGCATAACATCAAAAGCTCGTTGCTCCTTCTGTTGCCTCGTAAGAGTCTTAGGTAGACACAAATGAGCAGTGTAAGTTAGCGTTTCCTTCACGGTAAGATGAGGAAACAGAACATCGTCTTGAGTCACAAACCCAATCCTATTTCACCAAAACCATTTTTAAAAACCTCATTTGTGTATATTCTTACAGTTTTGGGTTTCATGTGTATACTTACTATTTAGCAAAAAAAAAAAGTGTATACTTACTTGCTTTTCAAGAGTTTAGGATGACTGAGAGATTCGACCGCCGAGTACGCTAAGACGAGTTGTTTTACCAATCCCTGATGGTCCCATGAGAGCAAGAACTTCACCAGGATTCACACTTCCACTTATCCCACTTAATATAGTCAATTTCTTTCAGTGGGGAAGACACGTTGTAGAATGGGAGGTCAGATGAACCACCTTAATTTATATATTTTGTTAAGTTAAGCATATGTACAAGTAGTTTCAGTAGAAGATTTGGGTAGTTGTTAAACCTAGGTTCAAGCCTTATAAACCTCTAATTTTTCCCTCTTAAATATTGTTTTCCTCTTGTTGGGTCATATCCCAATACAATAATGCTGAGTTTTATTTTATCTTTATAGTTTTACTTAAGAATATTAATATGTAATTTTGTAATCTATTATTTCTGAAAAATAATTTTAGATTCGGCACTAATTTCTTTATCGACACTTTGTATGTAGCTTCCCTAAACTGCATCATTATCACACAATAGTGTTGAGACTAACTCATTCATAGTCATAATGAAACCTATATTCATAAATCTTATTACACATTTTCCACTCATGTTTTCAGGACTTGGACTCAGATACATATTTGACACACATCCACATCGCTGATATGTCTTCGCTAACGTTCTATATTCGTATGATCACATGGTTCATGGCTAACCAAAGAAACACCTTAACCCTTTCCGGTGCCATGACTCTCCAAACCCGATTGAAAAGACCAGTCATATTCGGTTGTGGTATCCCCTCATATGATAATATCTTGTATGCTGAAGACACTGTAAACCTCCCATCAGTAGTACTCGCCATGCCATTTGTTGGGGTCGACGTTCAAAGTTATGATAGACAACGAGCATATTTCAACAAGCAGAGATAATATGGATCCTAAGTCATTTCACCTACAAGAAAGGGTGAATGACTCTTAAAAACCCCTAAGTCATTTCACCTACATGAAAGGGTGAAGACCTCTTGAAAACCACTAAGCCCCTTAAACCTTCTACCTGGTGAAGGAACCTTCGAAGCCATCTTCACCTCAGGAGAAGTCATGAATGCAGCGTCGGAAAGGTCACAGAGCCAACAGGAGGCGCTGCAGAGACCAAGGCTGCCTGGCACCGATGTCACTGAGCAGTGACACCAATTACAGGCAGTGGCACTGATGTCACTGCCCAGAGACACTTATGTGCCTGGCCTTATCGGCGTCCAGGCAGCTGACATCGGTGCCCAGGCTGCCTGACACCGATGACAGGCAGCTGACATCGGTGCCTAGGCTGCCTGACACCGATGACAGGCAGCTGACACCGATGACAGGCAGCTGACATCGATGACAGGCAGCTGACATCGATGACAGGCAGCTGACATCGGTGACCAGGCTGCCTGACACCGATGACAGGCAGCTAACATCGGTGCCTAGGCTGCCTGACACCGATGACAGGCAGCTGACATCGGTACCCAGACTATTTCCATCGGCTTCAGGTCCTTCGTCGCCCGTCAGAACATCAACGAAGGTTCCATAAGGTTCAACGCGTTAAAGCCCAGTAACGAAGCCCACATAGGCTCGACCGACATAGGGGAAAAAGGCAATCCGCGAAGGTTTAGGAAAAAGGCTTAGCCGACTTAGGGGGTTATATATAGGAATGCAAAGACACTTGTAAGGAGACATTCATAATTTTTATCACACAAGCAATACAAAGCAATTACAAACCCTAATTTCTCTCTGCTCATCATTGTTCTTCATAGCTTATCTTCAGAAATCTCTGTTTCCTTTCGAATTCCTTACAAATCTAATTGTGCGATTTCCGGCTTCCACAATTTGGCGCCGACTAAGGGGAATTAGAGAATTTCTTACACAAAAAGCTACGTTACGAATCAAAGATGGTGAGCGGCGAAGAAAATACGTCTCGCAGAAACAACCAGGAGAAAGAACTTTCGGTCGAGGCTACTGCGGCCAAAGCTCCTGCTCAAGGCGACATAACCGAGGTGAAAAAGATGCTCGATACCTTCCTCACCGAACAAAAGAAACAAGCCAAAATCCTCGAGGCAAATTCGAAGGAACTGAAAGCTCTTTCGAGAAGAAAGGGCGGAAGACCCGACAAAGCAAGACTTACGGCGCGCGTCGACCCTCAACGCCTTGATTTCTCCGCACCTCGTACTACTCGGGGAAACCCGGAGGATCTACCACCACCACGACCACGTCAGGAAACGGACAAGTCTCCCGAACGCGTCGTGGATATCTCAGACCGAGAAGAACTAGCTCCTACAAAGCGGGCACGCGCGGAAGGTGCGGAAGGCGACAGATAAGAACCACGCACCTATGATACTCAAAGCGCGTCAGGCTCTTCCAAGACAGAGATTGTGAAAGACACCTCGGAGTACACCAACTACTCTAGCGAAGAACGGAACAAAAAGGAGCAAGAGCATAGAGCGTTCAAACGCTCTTACGCTGCAGAGCTCGCTGCAGTAAAGGCTCAGATGGATCGGATAACCTCAGACCTAAAACGTACCCAATCGCAGATACACCACGGAACAGGGAAAGCTCCTGCCATCGCTCAGGTACTAGAAAAAGCAAGGAACACACCCTTCGACGAACAGATCGCAAGAACGAAAATCTCCGATCCCGGAAGAATCAAGTTACCAATCTACGAAGGAACTACAGACCCGTCGGATCACCTGATGGAATTCGAAGTGGCCTTAGGAAGAGCAAACTTCAAGGAAGCGGAAAAAGACATCGTCTACTGCAAGCTGTTCGTAGAGAGCCTCAAAGGACCTGCCCTTCAATGGTTTTACAAGCTGGAGAAAAATTCAGTTCACACTTTCCTACAGCTTTCCGAGTTATTCGTGCAGCATTACAACATCTTCATGGAACGAAAGATCTACGACTCGGAACTATGGAATAACAAACAAGGCGAGACCGAGAGTCTTCGGTCTTTGATGACAAGGTTCAAGAACACGCTGTCAAAGGTCGAAGGTATCAACAACAAGTCAGCATTTGAAGCTTTGCGATGAGCACTTTGGTGTCCATCTCCATTCTGGCAAGAGATGAGCCTCAACACGCCAACAACAATCCAAGACGCCCTCCACCGCGCTACTAACTTCGCTCGAACGGAGGAAGAAGTCCAAGCCAGGAAGGGCGGAAAGGCAAAACAGGCAAGTGAGCCAGCTCACGCTTCGAATCCCGTCTACATCCAATACGAAGGAAGATCCGGAGGGGTCCATAACTACCAAGTGGAATCATTGGGTTACGAAGGACCAAAGGAGTACGACGAAGAGCTATATTGCGACTTCCACAAGGCAAATGGACACTCAACTATAAAGTGTCAAGAGTTGGGGCGGTAGCTCATAGCCAAACTGACCGAAGGCACTTTGAAAGGCAACGTTAGCCTGTCAGACTTCAAGCCCGAGGAGAAAGCTCCTGCTAACACCGAACAGACTATGGAGAACCCTAGACGCCAATGTCGCGATGACGATGTTGAAAATGGAGACCTCTATGAAAGTATCAACATGATAATGGGGGGATCGCAATATTATGCTGACGACGTCACTGCAATCGAAGCATATCAATGACGTGCTGACATCTGCGCGAACATAACAGCACCTGCAAAGCCAAGGCTATCCAGCGATCTTATCACCTTCGACAAGCAAGACACTGAGGGTCTCAATCAACCACACAACGATCCTCTGATAATCAACTTGACTGTTTACGACTTCAACGTCGCTCGCGTTCTCATTGATACGGGAAGCTCAGTGGATGTCATCTTCAAAAAGACGCTGGAGCAAATGAAGATTGATTTCTCCACAATCAAAGGGCAGCCTAAGCCGATAACAGGTTTCTCCGGAGAGATCACCATGACGATGGGAACGGTTCGCCTACCCGTCCAAGCTGGCAACGTTAAAAAGATGGTTGATTTTACAGTCTCTAATCACCCAGCCATCTACAACATGATCATGGGAACTCCCTGGCTAAACTAGATGAGAGCGGTGCCTTCAACATACCAATTATGCTTTAAGTTTCCTACACCCATCGGCGTAAAAACAATATGGGGCAACCAGAAGGAGTCCCATGTATGTTTCATGGCAGAGCACAAGCTAAGGAACACCGAGAAAAAGAAAGAGGAATCTTCACCTCAAGAATCACGAAAAAGAACAAGGACAAGCTCCGAACATGTCAAAGATTTGACCGACCTTCTATAGCAGTTACAACTCGCAGAAGCTACTGAAAACGCAGAGCAAATGCGTCTGCAAGTAGCAAGGTCTGCAGCCTTTCACGACCGCGAACTTGCGTCACCAAACAACCCACCACACCACTCCCTAGTGGTTTGCAAGGTACTCGAAGGGTACTGCCACTAGTACCGCTTAAGGCCTCTGGAACGAACTACGAGGCGATTTGATCCCTATAAAAGGGTACGTAGGCAGCTTATCTCCAGACAAGTTCAGTTGCCCTCCTCCGTAAAAAGGGGGGGGAGGGGTGGGGTACGTATACTCATATACTCCAATCCTTTACTTCCACCATGCCGGAAAATATCAAACATCCTTTTCTGGATTTATGAGACAAGTCTCGAGCACTTCGTCTACGTCCTTCTCAGGATTCACTTGACACAAGTCTCATAGACTTCATCAGTTACATCCTCTATGGATTTTTCAAAGCCTTTTTCAAGCAACTTCATCAGCTACATCCTCTATGGATTATTCAAAGCCTTTTTCAAGCAAGTTCAATCCACTGTCGTTGCTGTTGGCCACAACAACAATGTGTGAACCTGAACACATTGACATCCATCATCAGATCCTAAGCGCGCTATATAAGTTATAACGATCAGTTTCTGGCTTTTGACCCCGGCTGATTCTAATGTTCAGATCCTTGGCTGTTGACCCTGGACGTTCATTCAAGAAACCCAACAGCACCGTTGGTAAAAAGCAGTTGCCAATGATTACTTAGGTTTATACACCGAATAATCATTCAGAAAACCCAACACCACGTTGGTCAAGTCAAAAGGCGTGATCGCTTCTGAACAGACGTGTTCGGAAAGCACCGCCATTCTACAAAACCCAACAACAACGTTGGTAAAAGAGGAGCGTAAACGCATTTACGATTTCGCTACCCTACAATCACAAACCCAACAACAACGTTGGTAAAAACGAAAACCCAACATCAACGTTGGTGGAAAAGGCGCAAAAACGTATTTCTTATTTTTGCTACCCCACAATCATAAACCCAACAACAACGTTGGTACAACCAGCCAAAGGCGTTTCAAGTGTAAACGACCTTAAACCTATACTAAAGGCTTGGTCAGCAAAACAAGTATCATTACTCTCATGATCTATCAAAGACAAAACAAGAAAGGCATAAAACGAGAAAGTCAATCAGTCATCGATCTCCTCCTTGCCACTGTCATCATCATCATCATCTGCCTTGACATCGTCTTCGTCTGCCTCGACGTCATCGTCTGCCTCGACGTCATCGTCTGCCTCGACGTCATCGTCTGCCTCGACGTTATCTTCGTCTGCCTTGACGTCGTCTTCGTCTGCCTCGACGTCGTTATCGTCTGCCTCGACGTCGTTGTCGTCTGTGTCGACTACCTCGACATCCCCACCTTGCCGAACGGACTTTGTCCCAACGTGGACATGCGCTCCAACCAAAGACTCCGGCGAAGTAGTCTCCGCAGCAAAAGGTTCACCAACCTCGCTCACCTGCTTCGCCCGAATAACAGAGACGTCTATTCATCCTTCCCTCTCAACACTAGAGGCTCGCCAAACAAATTTAGAGGAAGAAGGCGACGACAGTGATGCATCGCATGACCAGGCGGGAACCCTGGATCCTCATCGCTAAAAAACCTAGTCGGGTCGAGACCATGGGGGTTCATCGAACCACCGATCAGCACATCATGTACCCTGGTCCTCGTCGATATGTCGATGCTTGTCGGTCCCACCAACACGTCGGTGCCCGAAGTCCTTCTACGTCAACAGCACATGAAGACCTTGTTGCGACACGGGTACCCGAGGTCTCCATCAGGTCATCAATACCCGACGAACTCACCACGGCATTAGCGCTTGAGGACTCCGTCGTGACCTCGGTACCCAAATCGCCTACCTTGACATTGGTGACCCCGATGTGCATCAATACCATCAGGGGCCTAGGGTCCATAATGAACGGACATATCGCCGATGTTTTATCCGTGCCCATCGTGATCAAGCTCCAAAGATAAACCAAGTTCTTTCGGACTCATCATCTAATATCACCTACACCAAATCAAAATCAAGACCTAAGACAAGGGCTTTTCACAACAAAAAATAAGAAATCTTCTCCGCCTGTGAGACGAAGCCTTCTCCGCCTGCGAGGTAAAGTCTTCTCCGCCTGCGAGGTGATGTCTTCTCCGCCTGCGAGGTGAAGTCTTCTCCGCCTGCGAGACAAAGTCTTCTCCGTCTGCGAGGTGAAGTCTTCTCCGCCTGCGAGGCTAAGTCTTCTCCCCTGACAAAGGTGATCCTAAGATTTCTTCACTGACAAAGGTGATCCTAAGTCTTCTCCTCCTGCGGGACGAAGTCTTCTCCGCCCATGAGGAGTCTTCTACGTTGACAAAGCTTCAACAAGCAAAGCGCGAAGTCTTAAAATCTTCACGAAAACATGAAGTCTTAAAATATTCATCGTCAGCTTCGACAACCGAAGCGCGAAGTCTTAAAATCTTCAAAAAAAAAAAAAAAAAAAAAATGTGAAGTCTTAAAATCTTCATCATCAGCTTCGACATGCGAAGCGCGAAGTCTTTAAATCTTCGGCAAGGTCTTAAAATCCTTAAGTACAAAAACCATCGTCAACAGTAGACGCTATCAGCTCTCGCGAGCAGAGCACGAAGTCTTAAAACCTTCGAAGAACAAAAAATAACTTTTACAGTGTTATCAACACTAAGGGTTCAAGCCTACAACATCGTAACTTTGAACAGCTGATTTTGACACCCAATGGTACTTAAACTCGATAGTATTATCACTAACACTACCGAGCTGAGGGGCTAACTGTTGGGGTCGGATTTCACCCGCTGAACTTCGACGTTCAAAGTTATGATAGACAACGAGCATATTTCAACAAGCAGAGATAATATGGACCCTAAGTCATTTCACCTACAAGAATGGGTGAAGGACTCTTAAAAACCCCTAAGTCATTTCACCTACATGAAAGGGTGAAGACCTCTTGAAAACCACTAAGCCCCTTAAACCTTCTACCTGGTGAAGGAACCTTCGAAGCCATCTTCACCTCAGGAGAAGTCATGAATGCAGCGTCAGAAAGGTCACAGAGCCAACAGGAGGCGCTGCAGAGACTAAGGCTGCCTGGCACCGATGTCACTGAGCAGTGACACCAATTACAGGCAGTGGCACCGATGTCACTGCCGAGAGACACCGATGTGCCTGGCCTTATCGGCGTCCAAGCAGCTGACATTGGTGCCCAGGCTGCCTGACATCGATGACAGGCAACTGACATCGGTGCCCAGGCTGCCTGACACCGATGACAGGCAGCTGACATCGGTACCCAGGCTATTCCCATCGGCTTCAGGTCCTTCGTCGCCCGTCAGAACATCAACGAAGGTTCCATAAGGTTCAACGCGCTAAAGCCTAGTAACGAAGCCCACATAGGCTCGACCGACATAGGGGAAAAAGGCAATCCGTGAAGGTTTAAGAAAAATGCTTAGCCGACTTAGGGGGTTATATATAGGAATGCAAAAACACTTGTAAGGAGACATTCACAATTTTTATCACACAAGCAATACAAAGCAATTACAAACTCTAATTTCTCTCTGCTCATCATTGTTCTTCATAGCTTATCTTCAAAAATCTCTGTTTCCTTTCGAATTCCTTACAAATCTAATTGTGCGATTTCCGGCTTCCACAATTTGGCGCCGACTAAGGGGAATTAGAGAATTTCTTACACAAAAAGCTACGTTACGAATCAAAGATGGTGAGCGGCGAAGAAAATACGTCTCGCAGAAACAAAATAGATAATTGAATAACAATGAAATTTGATAGAACTAAAATGTCCAATTATTTCAAAATCAAAATCAATTGAAATTAGGTTCCAATTGTCATGGACGGAATCGGAGATGGTTCATTTGAGTTTGACACACCCTTTAATAAGTTAGTACGTTTGACATGGTGGATTCCCTAACGTTTTCTAGACATGGCTAAACCTCATGCTGTCATGCAACTTATAGGTGGATTGGAACTCTTGTCGTTGCGGTTGTCTTCTCTTTAAGGATTTATTACATTCAAGGATACGAAGAAATCATCTTCCATAGTCTTTCGGTCTACATTCTGAATCTATTTATCGGGTTCACACACATTCCTGTTGAATCTACTATAGGTTGTTCTCATTACTCCTTTATGTCTATTATTCGCAAGCCTCCTGAGTTTGCATTTTGGTACTCAACGACAAAGGCTTTCTGCATTGCGCTTCTCTTGACATTCTTTTCGGTATTTAACATTCGTGTTAACTCTTTGCTATTTGAGCATTGCTTTTTCGTCGTTAACACTGGTCTCGGGTGTTATTCCATGATACGCACGATATCCCAAGTGAGAGAGAAAGATCGTTTAGTTGCCAAGTCCAAGCAGGTCACTACTCCCACTAAAATCTCTACCACTGATAGGGCTGTCAATGGGGCAGGTTGTCCATGGGTTCAGCCTGGTCCAAAATATTACGGAACGTTCACGGTGAGACACATATATGAAGCGGTCTAAATGGACTTAGCTAGGGTTTATTTTATCGATTCTAGGAAATTCTATTTTTCATTTTAATTTCACTTTCGAAAACTCTCATTTTTGAGATTGTAGTTCATTCTCTGAAATTCTTCTTTGAATCTCGATCTTGAATCGAAATTGGTTTTTCATATATTTTTATCATCTCTATTTCTTTGGATCACTTATTTACTTCATGATGACGTGAACATAGTGGAGATGTACTATTTTACTTATTTTGATATTGACTTTTGTGTGATTTTTGATAATTATGTCTATGTAAATGGTTAACCTTTATCTCGATTACTATTCTTTGAACTTCTCCGGAAAAGAGAAAAATATTACTACTTTAATACCTCACTTCTATTTTTCACCTCAAATCTTGTTCTGGAACACCATTTACTCAAAATTTGTGTTTGAACATGTCCAATGTTCATACACGCATCACAATATTTTTATGAAATTTTTTTACTAGCTCTCGTTGGTAACCGTATGTGTCTTAGGTAGTCTAATCATGCATGTTTGCAGAACTGTTTTTATACATATAGTTCCATTAGCATGAGAGAAAATCTTGCTCTGTAAAACTCTTCATTGACACTTGTAGCATTTTTCACTTTCATTCATCAAACAGTTTGGTGAAACATTATCTCATTTACCATTAAAAAATCGCCAAGAGAAACTGAGAAACACATTAAATATTGCTTTTATTATTAACTAGGGCTTTCTCCGCCCTACGGGCGGATATTATAATGAATTATTTAAATTTTATGTGGATTTTTTTTTGTTTGAATTGTTTTTTTTTAAGATTGGTGCTTTCTTTATATATTGATATTTGAATAATTTGTATATGTATATTTGTTGAATGAATTTTACTCCTAATGAATTGTCTCTTCTATGTTGTAATTTGTTTGGTATATTAAAATTTGAAGCTTTGTGTCATTCCAATGGTGAAAAAAATTGGACTGGTTTTTAACCATGGTTGTACTTATTATAGAACCATTGACCTTTTTCTTATTCTCGAATGAAATGAAAGGAAAACTTTTCTTGATGTAGATCCTTAATCATGGTGTTAGCTTTTTTATATATAAGTGTTAAAGAATTTGATGGTGTCAGATTTTTTAACATTGAACCTCTATTTTACTTATATGTTAGTTCTCTCTTTCTCCTCTTTTATTATGTTTATGTTTTCTTGTTAGAGAAAGAGAGTACAAAACATTTTTCTCATAAAAGACTACATCTTTTGAGTCGTTTTGCTGTATTATCAGAACGTTTTTCAGATTATCATGACCCATTTGAAAGCTGATAAGCAATTTTAGTGCTAAAATGAAAAATAGAGTCTGAATGTTATCTATCTTTTTGTCACTTGGATAGGGAAAATATAGAAATTGAACAACCGGAAAGTTTCTTGGTTTGGTTTTCTAATTTTTATTAGTAGTTTCTAGTTTCTATGTGCCGTTCTACTCTTTTTTTTTGTTTAAAAAACTAAACTTCTCCTTAAACTAAATCAAATGTGAATATGTAAAAAGTTAGCTTATTTCTGCTATAAGGGAGTATTTAATGATGTATACATATTTCTATACTAAGGTTTAGTTATTAAAAATGTTATTTTAACTTTTAGTTTTGGTTAGGAATTACTTTTGATTGAGTAATTTTTTTTTGTAATTTTGTTCATGGTTGTTCAATTATTAATTTGTTTGATATAAATTGTTATTTTTATAATATTACTTTTATAATATCTTTAGTAACTTAAAAAATGAGAGTAATTTTATATTTGACATCCAAACTCATATGGATGCCCTTCTTACCAACAATTACTCGTAGTTTCATGTATGCTACTATATGAACACATCACAAATATAGTTTTCGTAGATTTGATAATTTAATAACCCTTTCAGTTTTGGAACTCATCCAATATAATTAAGGAACTAAAAGTCATAATATTAAGGTACCAATTATTTAGATATTTTTGTCTTTATGCTCATGTCTAAGCAAGCCCTCTTAATAATGGACATGACTCCATACCCCAAGCAAGAGAAACTGGTTCATCGTAATCCGCATTGAGTTGGAGTACAAATTCAAACCGGGTCACTTGGTGTTGATGACGTTGTCGTAATCCCTATTGAATGCAAATTCAGACTGCGTCACTTGGTATTGATAACGTCTCTCGTATTGTTTAATCGTTCTCGTAGCATTTCAAACTTCTTACCTTCACCTATTTTTATTCTCACTTCCATCTAATCTTAGGTTTCATAAGTGAAAGGATTAAAAGAGTATTAGCGTTCAAATGAAAGTGAAATTTAAGTAGGAAAATCTAAATTGTACTTACAAACGAAGCATGGAATAACATCATAACAAACGAATAACTTTTTGCTTCAATGTATTGCTTCAGTGAGAGACAAACCATGCGTTTAACCCTCCAACACATTTCGTGTTATCTTTCAGATTGAAACATCCTACTCCTTGTTTGTAAATGCGTTATATAATTTGAAAAGAATTTGCTGAAGCTCGCCATGTCTTGGACCATTTCGACACATTTCGAAAGGAATGTCAAGGATGTTGTCCCACCCATTTAGTCGTAAACTTACCCGCAAGGAGCCGTTTTGTGAGACCTGTCCAAACTGCCCCTGAATATTTACACTCGGAGAACAATACGGTTCCTTGTTTCCACTGGTTGTTTAAAAAAAATACAGCCAGAGGAGAGGATGCTCCCATGTTCCATGTCTTACCTCATGCTCCTGTTAGTTTGAAGGTGCAACGACTCTTTGTCTCGACTCCTCTTCCCCACATGCATGACCGCGACACTATCGATCCGCCACCACCTCCACACATAACAATAATAAACAATGATGACTTGGTGTTGTTGATTCACCACAACTATACTCCTATTAATGGGTTATTATACCCTCCACTCTTGTCATATTGGATAAATTATCAATTAGCCAATAACCCCTATTAAGAAAATTGATAACCACCGAATGTCATAGACAACGTCACTATTGTTAAATTTACCTGGTTATAAGCCAAACCTCAAGAACATAGTTGTTGAATTTTAGTGAGCATATCTCTTTAATTTCTTTTGAGAAATTGAATATGTGAAAAAGGAGAATTATCAGGGATACCTTTTAAGTTCGTAAGACATTAATTTAAATTGATCTCTGACGCAGTTAAATGACATGCTAGATCAAATCACTTTGCCAATATACACGACAACATCAAAAGCACAACGTTAAACATATTTGAAAGCTAAAATATATATTGGTAAGGAAATGGAAACGAAGATCTCATCACCTTTGCTTGGTAAGATTTTTGCTCTTGATTTGGTGAGGAGTGATCGTTGGCCCAAAATGTTATGTAAAACATATAACCTTTGACGTAGTGTATATTTGCATTCACATACTTGTCAAACTCAAGTTGTGTTCCCTGTCCAAAAAGAAAAAGTAAAGAATTTAAGAAAAGAGGAAACCATTAGAAAGCTGAGAGAAATACTTGGGAAGAAGATGATGGCTCTCACATTTTTCTTCGTTTTCTTGTTTGGTGAGCAACTCGATTGCTTTTTTACCGCCAAGTTTTACATCGAAACATGACACATCTTCCATTCGGAGGGAGGGTAATGAAGTAGAAGTCCAACTCCAAATTATCCCAATCCATATTGTAACCTAAAATCATTAACGTATAAACACCTACCAAACATAAATTGAACATCTCATTCGTAACATCATTACCACATAACATATATGGGAACAGATCGAGACAATTTGGAGATCTACATAAACCCTAAAATCAAAGAAATATGTGAGAGGCGGAGAGGAAGATCCTTGGTAGCAAGCCATTCGGTTGGGAGCAATGAAAGCATGAATGGTAGTTCCATGGAGATGTATATAAACAAAAACTTAGATAGTAAATAACCGTAAAAATAAATATGACATTGACACAACAGAAGTCTGCTCAACCTAAGAATCAATATAATAAGATTTCTACAATAATCTTGCTACGTGAGTAGAAGATTTATCCATCTTTATAGACCACAAAAATCATCAAAGTTTGGAGAATCAACTGACTAATCTCTATAAACAAACATTAGATTATTGTAATTTAGAAATGTGTCAAAATATCATACATCGAAAAGTATATCATAGGAAACTCGAAATTCTGCACAACCGAGAGAAGGATCTCTTCTCATATCATCGAAACCTCGAGTGAGGGATGCACATCTAAGATTGGGACCCTATCACTCAAACTTCTCACAAATCTCAATGGTAGTGCAACGGCAAACGCCAGATCCTGAACTGGTCTCTTGTGCATTGGCCCACCGAACTCAGTGAACCTACGTGATACATATCACAATACAAAGGATAAACAAATTACCGATCTGAAGATGGTAAATCCATGTACACATATGAAGTAAAAGCAAATGAGAATCTGTACCATCCACTCCATGCTTCTGTCCATATCGTAGGCTTGTATGGCTTGTTCGGAGCAAATGAATCACAGTATAAACCATTGCATGTGTTTATCTGTCACCAAAACCAATCAGTTTCAATACCAAAGACATTCAACCGCACCAGACCAATTAACTAACCAAATCTCTACTAAGCTAATACGATCAAGAAACTCACCACGGGGTCAGGAGCGTCGTCTTCTTTGCACATGACCCAAGGGACATCAGTCTCAGTTGCTATAGCCATTTTAGCAGCCCATGTCATGTAGTTGTGACCTTCAGCACCCAATAACTGACCTTGTCTTCCATACTCATTCTCAATCTACATTCGAATAAAAGATAACACCTTCCTTTTAATTCACATAGATCCAAATAGAACATAACTGCATTATCACTAATTTAGATTATAAATCTGTTCCATTACTATTATCCTTACCTGAGAGAGGATAATTGGACCACCCTGAGACTCAAACAAGTTCTCACTCTTCATCAACTCAACTATTCTCTCAGTGAATCATTTCATAGCTCTCTGCAAAACATTACCCAAACAAACAACACTCTCAATGACTACAAATTAAAACCAAGTAAAAATCCTTAATCATCACAAGCTTCTATCTACTAATCAAGTCCAGGGTAACAAAACAGACCTTGAAAGGCTCATTATCTGTTCAAAAGCTAATCCCAGGAACATACTTCAACCAAACAGGGAATCCTCTGGCCATCACAAACAAAAACAACAACTTTAGAGATTAGAAAACAAAAACTGTAAACAGACAAATCTAGAAGCTTAAGTATTTACCCAAAATTCCACTCAGCACAAACATAAGGTCCAATTCGAAGATGAGCATATAAACCAGCTTTATGTATAGTCTTCACAAATCTCACCAAATCATTCCTCCCTTGAACATGCGTGCGTTCTAAATGAGAATCTGAAAGCAAAAAAATCTCAACTATTGTGAAAACATTGAATTTAAATAGTGAACCGTAAAGTAAAATATAAGAGAATGCTTGAAAGTTGACCTAATTTTATGAACTTGAAACGACTCGGTGAAGGAGGAAGAGGTTTGGCTAAACGACTTAGCTATATAGGCGACGAATGGAAGGTCATGGAGGAGTGGATATTGGCCATTAAAGCCATTGAATTGCAGTGACTGCGATGAAAATAAAGATGACGACGTGGGTATGAATTTTGGGAAGAGGGATCGTGAGAGACTGGTAACTGTTTTTATTTTTTCTAGGGTTTAGAAGGAAAATAACAATCGTGAGGAAGAGGACGTTAGTTAGCAAAATTAGACTGCAGTTTTGGGCTTTATTGAATTGTATGAGGATTAGTTCGTGGGCTTTATGGTTTTAGTATGACTAAGCTTTTACTGAATTACAAAACGAAATTGTTGTATATAGTGCATTAATGACGTGGCAGTTTGATTGGCCACAAAAATTCAGCTTTTGGCCCATGTGGCATGTCTTAGAAGCCTCTATTTCTTCCCTTTTTATATAAAGTAGATTTTAACATCAAACTCGTATTATATAACCTTTAAAAGTGCATAACATCAGTTCTAACATGTTTCGCTGGTACATTGATGAATATCACATTTTTTTAATTTTGCAAGATTCAAAACAACTATTTTGACAATCATCATCTTTAACGCAACTTCCAAAATATTTGATATTGATGGTGCATCGGCAACAGTAGACATGCTCCATTAACACACTCCACATCTCGTGGATGAAATGATTTTTTTTTGGTATTTTACATGGTTTAGAGATTAGTCCGAGTTTTTGATACGAGAATAAAATTAAAAAGAAAAAGTAAATACGAACAATAAAAGAGAGACTAACATGAGAAAGTAAAGATGGGATAGCCATGGTTGATGGAGATTTGGAAGAAAAAAAACGGATAGTGTAAAGTTTGTGATGATAAGTGAGTTTAGAGAACAAATGTTTTAAAGATGAGTGGAAACCAAGGGAACTGAAAATAAATCATGTCGGATTTTAGATATAACTGTAACACTTCGATTTATGAGAATATGTGGTGCATGTACAGAGATTTTAAAGAATTTATTTGGCTATATATGTTACCAAAGTGCATTTATATTTCCGGTTACTTATCTTGAGAGAACTCCAAAGTTAAGCATGTTTGATCTTGAGTAATTGACCTACTGGCTACTGGGAAATCATTTCCAGTACCGTGTGAGTAAGGAAAAAACACGGAAAAATATCGCGTGGTGATTGCAAGGTTAGTAAATATTCATTTCGAGTCTCCCGGACTAATGCACCGACCGTGGAAAAATTTAGGCCCATAGGCCAAGAGTGGGCGTGGGGCCTACAACAGAGCGGTCGGGGCATTATAATAACAACTTGACTACTCATCTTGGTCATCTTCGTTTTCGTTGGCTTCTAAATGATGCATCTGGATGTAGCATTCAAATATTGTTTGTTTTTAGTTTCACTTTTTACATATAGATGCAACATTTGGATGCAAGTTTGTTTGTTTTTAACGTTTATAGTTTACGTCTAGATGCTACTAATAAAAAAAACTAAGAAGACATGTTTATGTTAATGATTTTGTTAAGATCCAAATTATTTTTAAAGTTCTTTTTTGTCAACAATCTTTAAAGTTCAATTATCATTCTTTAAAGTAACTTAAATTTAAAAACAAAATTTAATATTTTCTTAAAACTTGAACTTTTATAAAATAATACTAAATCAGCTTAGATACTTTTAGATTTGAAAATTTTAGAGAAATTAATGCCAATTTACAAAAATGTTACACTTCAAAAATCTTTTAAATGTCACTAAAATAATATCATTTACTCAAAATATTATTTAGATTTGGATTAATTATTTTATGTTAGGGTTTAGTTTTAGAGTTTGCTAAAGGTCAAACCCATTTTTTAGGGTTTAGAATTTTAGGGGTAAAAGCCTTAATTAGGAGAATTTTTGAAAATAGATATGATGGTGGCAGTTTTGAAAATCAACAAACCAAAAAATGGTATTTTTGCAATGGTCTCTATAAAATTTCAATTTTTTTTCAATTTTTTAAATGTTATCTAATTAAAAATCATACACGATAGTAATATAGATAATCTTAAAAACAATATGGTTAATAATTACATAAGTTCTTATACATATTTTAGACATAATGATTCAAAGTTACTGATGAAAAGATTTAAAAAATGATTTATCTGGTTTTTTTTACTGAGAAGAAAAGAACGCAAAGCGAGCGTGAAGCCCTATTGAAAACATTTTGGAATGGCTCCACCATGTTATCCATGGTGAATAAAGACTGTTGACCAAAGTTTTGAAAATTTATACGGTCCAGCAATTTTTCCTAAAAACTAGTACTAGGCTTTCTTTCTTTATTAGTCTTATCATTTGTCGTATAATTTACTTACCAACTAATAAATGCAAACATTAAATAACATTTGTCAATTATCGAATAATTAATTTGTTTGATGCTAATTTTCATCACTTTTTAGTTTTTACCAATGAAATTGGTTTCTTTATTGCATAAAATCACTTATTTCCAATATTTTAAAAACACTTTTTTAATATTTCCTTTTTTAATTTAGTCAATGTTTGAACCATTGCATGTTCGAATAAATCAGTCGATATATGTTCGAACATGCAATCGTTCAAACATTGACCAAAATAAAAAAGGAAATATTAAAAAATTATTTTAAAATTTCAGAAATGAATTCTTTTGTTCTAATAAAAAAATCAACTTCAGTGGTAAAAAGTAATAAAATTAGAAAGAAAATTGATTAAATATTCAATAACTAACAAATTTTATTCATGTTTACATTTATTTGTTGTTAAGTAATTAATTATAAAGTAAGTGGTAAGACTAAAAAAGGGTTTTTAAAGATTGAAACTTGAACCGTACATATTGTTTAAATTTTGATCCAACGGTCCTTATTTATCATGATGTAAACGTAGAACCATTTCAAATGTTTAAATAGGGTTTCACGCTCTCTTTGCTTTCTTCACACTAAAAACAAAACACATGATTGGTTGGGGTTTAAGTAGTGTCATAAGACTTAATTTTTTCTATTACACTAATTTTTAACCAATTGTGTTGTAGCTTTCTTTTTTAAAGTTACATCTTTATTTTTATTTTTACCAATCATGATGTAGTTTTCTTTTTAACAACTAAAGGCCAAACAAAAAAGACTATCTTTTGCTAGTTGTAACATGTAAAATCTTAAAGCCATATTTTTGTGGTTTTAAAAGCTGTAACTAAAAATACTCAACATGCATTTTCGATTTATGGACAGAAAATATTAAAAAGGAAAATATTGAGAAATACCTAATTAGTTTATGGAATTCTCATAGATAAAATTAATATTATTATAGTTTATTTCGCTAAAAACTTATAATTTTCAATGCTTTTACAAGGTTTTTTTTTATATTAGATATTTTTGGAATTTTTTTTTTGAAGGATGTTATCAAATTTTAAATTTGATTTAGAGGTCTATTATTTATTATATTGGATAACATAATTTTTTAAAAATATAACACCATTTTTATTTATGTTAATTAATTTCATTAAAACTACAACCTAAATTTTATATTTACCAATCATGTGTTTATTTTAAAATAGTTACATCTTTTTTTGGTCAAAGAAAAAATAGTTACATCTAAACCATTACAACTACAACTTATATATCTACAGTAAACAAATTTGCAATGTACAGTTACAACCAACACACTTACAACAAAAAAATATACACCAATTAATTTACAGCCACATCCGAACCATTCACCTACGAAATCTAATAAATTATTTATTTATTTATTTCAAAGCATTTTCATTTCGAAATCAAACAGAAACGATAAACAAAATTCATAACAATCACGGAACAAATGAATTGAAAAAAGCATGTAGAATAGCTTACACAAACTGAAGACAATGATAACGACTAAGAAACGGTGAGAATCCTCATCTTCTCTGTAAATCTTCTGACGAAATGGTTGACGACTAGAGAGAAATATTAGATCTAGAATTTAAGGAGAAGGGGCGGCGAGGGGTTATTAATATCCTACTCTTAATATTTAGGGTTTGAAAGTTTATTTCTTTTAATTTATTGAGGGCATTACAGTCTTTTAATAAATTGAGTTGTATACCTTGAACTAAACGCACCGTTTTTAGACATATGTAGTTTTAAATATTTCAGAATCAATTTAGGAATTGATTATACTTAGCTTCTCCATATAAATCTAAAAATGACTTAAAAACAACTTCTAGTGTATTTACATCCAGATGCCCAAGACCGGCCCTGAACCCAAGTAGCATAAACTTGGGTTTGCGGCCCAAATTTATATATGTATTTTTTTCGTCCATTTTTAGGTAAAATATATTTGTACTCTAATAGATAAGGTTCTTAGTTTTCGGGAAGGAGGTTTTGAGTTCAATTTTACCAACTAATATAATGTCTTTATTATTTTTATTAACAGTTAGACTTCTTTTTTTCTTGAGTTTGCGGCCCATCTTACATGGCTGGCTTTGCATATGTTGCGTCCAACTAAAGAAACAAAATGAACAAGACCTAATGCTCTGTAGAGCTATCATGTTTAAAGGTGAGTTTAGTAATCTTGTAGCGATAGAGAACAAAACATAAGAGTTATACATCTGATTTAGAGTAAAGAATAGTTGATATGTGAGTTTTTAACACCATTTTTGGAATTGAGAAATTTAATTTTTAGCTCATCTTATCCTATGCAAATCTGTATTTTAACAAAATTATGAAGATTGAAAGTTGGTTGAGAGATCATGAGGAATATGATGATGAGGTTATTCATGAAATGCTAAGAATATAGTGTTATTGGTGCTCAGTGCCGTGCGTAGCGTTTACGGGGCCTAAGGCGGCTTTGACATTATAATTTTTAAAATTAGAAAAACAACATAACGTATATAAATATCTATGATTTTTAATAAAATATATTTAAAATGCATAAAAACATAGTCAATATTTTTTTTATAATATATCTCTTCATTTTTTTATTGGTAACCAAAAACGTTATATTTATTCAGCGGTAAGTTTGAGTTGTAAGCTGTTAACATAGTGCAAAACAAAAATAACTTTAAATTTAAATTGTACAAATAAAGTTGAGTGTAAAACTTTTTGTATGGCCTTTGTGATTTGTACTATCCAAACATTACAAATTGTGAAATGACTATAAACTTAATAAATTGATTACTAATCAAGTCATAATTGTAAAGTTAAAGATTTATATAATACTGTAGAAAATATAAAATCAAATAAGTTAGAAAATTTGTAGTAAAATTATTGAAAGGAGACGGAAAGAAAAGCAAAGTTAAGGTGTTGACTACTCCCTCCGTTCTTTAAAGATTGATTTTCTAGACTTTTTACACATATTAAGAAAACAAATTAATGTTTGACTAAAAATGTATTGGTTTTTGTACTAAACAATTTTCTATAAGTTTGACCCAATAACAATCCAATAAAATCAATTAATATGTCTTGAAGTCTACAATTTATAATTATTATTGCATAGAAAATGTAAAAAATCAATATTTTTAAAACAAATTTTTTTTCTAGAACATCAATCTTTAAAGAACAAAGGGAGTATTAAGTAAACATTTAGAATTTAAAAGCCCATTAAAAAAATGTTAAAGATGAGTCATATTAGCCCAAATATCTATCTTGGTAACAAATTATTGTTATGACATAAAATCAAAACGAGGGTCCTAAATAAACTATTTTTTTGGGGGCCCGAGGCGACAACCTTTTTTTCCTTGTGTTGTAAGCACGGTTGGTGCTATTGATGTGGTTTTAGATATGAGGGTAAAATTAATGTTCCTAGTGTATTGCTTCACTACTATTTATAGATGCATCATCCACTTGTGGTCAATTAGGCATACCCTTCTTTACATAACATTGTTTCTTACATAATCCGCATGTACATCCAGTTTTTTAGCCAAAAAGGTCAGTAAAGACCTAGATCCTTTTTTTATGTTTATAGTGATTTGATTTTTGAATAATGAAATGGTGTTCTGACAAAGTTCACATAAATTTAATTAGGAGATGAATTATATAATTGTAATTTTTTTGATATAGCCAATGGTCATATACTTTTCTTTTTTTTTGGTGAATCCAATGGTCGTATACTTTAATCTAGGAAATTAATTTCATCCTTTTAATTCTTTTTTTATTTCATGAATAGATAAAGCACGACTAGTTACATACATTCTAATGCCTTGACCAAGGTAAATGTTTAAATAGAAACAAGGATATTATGTTAAAGTTCTTAAGTTTTGATTCATTTATTTTTATTTATAATAAATTAATAGTATCCTGGATTTTTAGTGATATAAAACAACTAAACAAAAAAAAATTTAAAATTTAAAATCTGAGTATATTTATCACAAAAAAATACATATGTATATTTCCATTATCATATTGATGAAATGAGATTTTATGAAAATTTTATTATGAATTTGGTATTTTCACTTGCATGATTTTTTTTTTTTTATTGTGGTCCTTCAGTTAAAAGAAGAATGGATACAATGTTCCCTGTCAAATAATTCTTTTTTTATCAGAATGAATTCAACATTAGTGAATTCATCATTGATCAAGATTGCATTCTAAAAGTTAAAGGAATTTTGTAAGAGTACTTATAAACAAAATATATAAATAGAATCCTCATGTAGATTTCTCCTTCTTCTACAACACCAACAACAAGAAAAACATTCACTTTGTTAGTTTCGCTCATAAAAAGGTATGGCTATTTTCAGAGTCGTGCTTGCTTCTCTTCTCATATCCCTTCTTGTCTTCCACCTCGTCCATGCCGATTTGGTGGTACAAACAATCAAAATCTTATTATTATTTGAATTATTTTTTGCTCTTTATATATACATATTCTAATGTTTTAACAATGGTATTTTCGAAATATTAATGCAGACGTTCAACGCCGATAAAATCGGTAATTACATAGTAATATCTACATGCATGTTAATTTTATATATGAAATCCAGAGGATATTTTCTGATTAGAAATTGTAATTGCATTTGTAGATTGTAAGAGTATGATAGGTCCATTAAACGATGAAAACACAAGAACTTTGCTTAATGATCGTTATGATCCTCTTTATTAGGCTATTGTCTCTTATTTATAGAGAGAGCTTGGAACCAATCGGTTCTTACATAAAGGAAACATCAAATAAGAAAAGTAACAATAACTTAAAAGAAAAGATAATTAAAAAGAAATATTCCTAATTCATAGCTTAATGAAAATCAATAAAATAGAAAACTATGACTTGGTCAATGTATTTTGACTTCTTTCACACGTTTAGGTTTTCTTTCCATATGTGTTGACTTTGAGATCATCAGAGTAGGTGTCAAGAAAGGTGCCGGCGCTCGAGTAGACCGAACCTTTGTCATCGAGCGTGCGTGACTTGTTGCGCTAGGTGCAACTGTGTGCCGCCTGGCACTTATGGAAACTACGACAAATGCAAGTGCTATGCTAGCCTCACTACCCACGGTGGTCGCCGCAAGTGCCCGTGAAAACAATAACTTTCAATTACTAACGAACATTTGTTGGTATTCCTATTGAAAGAAATCGAATGTAAACAACATAAAGAGAAACATATTTTATACATTTATTTTTGTGTCAGTGCCGGTCTAACGGATGCCTTAAGCGAAAAATTATGTCTCCTTATGTTAATTTCAAATCAGCAACTAGTTTGCAAAAACAAAGTATTAAAAAAATAGTTTTTGAAAAAAAAAACATAACATAAAAGAAAATTTATTGTAATTAAGTAAGAAGAATGTCTAGATCAATCTCTTAATTTTTGTCAAGTATTAGTTATGTTCCGATCTTCATTCGCCTTAGAGACAGATAAGCGAGTAGGCAATAACCGAAGATCATGACAACGAGTGCGACCACTTCAGTTAGTCCATTGTCTATTCTCATACCATCGATGGAAGGACCAGGAGATGAATACCGGCACTTTCTGCAAGAAACAAACCGTGGAGCTCAGAAACCGAGGAAATCATGAAGCCCCAATAGAATTACCGAGACAAAGAATCCTCCGGCGAGCATGAATGCCATGACAATAACTGAAGCCAAAGTAGACGCTTTGTTTATATCCATTAAAATAGCACCAATAGCAAGTCCAAGTCCCTAGCAAAAAGAAAACACAATCAAAATATTACATATTTTTCGGTATAAAATGTCGTTTTCCCCCATCCGAAACATACCTGAGCTGCAAGGATGCAAAGAAAAACGGTTAGAAAGGCCAAGAAGAAAGGATATGGGATGACTCGAAGATCGGTCATGAAATAGACGACTAGAAGGAAGAGAGAAGGTAGAATAAAGTCTAAAGGGAGATCACTCGTGGTCTGAGCCATGAAATACGCGCTTAATTTATTCATATCCGCTGCTCTCTCCTTATTCAGCATCGCTCGTTAAAATCGCTGTGAAAACAGGAAAAATCCCCAAAAAGAAGATCAAACCGGCCTACAAACAAAAAAAAAAAGCATAAGAGTTTCATTTTTATTGAGTGTGCATCGAACCAAAAAATTTCAAACCAAACGTTAACAATGTACCTGATCTTGTAGTCCTCTTATAGTCCGAATATCTGACCGCCACCAAAGAAGAGTAGAAGACCTAAAATGACAGCCGTCGAAAGAACTTGCGTAAGAGGCAACCAGCTAAAATACTCGTGTCGCCGCTCTTTGAATCCTCTAGAGAACAATGTGCAGTATTTCTCCCACCAGCTGACTCCTCGTTTTCCACGCAAAACTTTTCCCTTAGCTTCTTCGTCGAGTGGCACAGGATCAAGTAGTTTCTTCTTCTCATATGCCTCCACTAGATACTACATATAATGTTCCGATATACATATCAGAATTAACTTTGGTTTTAGTTAGATAATCTTTAGCTTGTCAGAAAATGTTATTGGTTTTGCTGTTATCTCTTGAACAGAAGATGGCTTCCCAGTTTGGAATTCTCTGCCTGAATTGCCATTTTGAACTCTATCTTCTAACTTAGAAGGCACAGAGATATCGTTGATGTTATATCGAGCAAGAACTCAGCAGGATTCATGGGTATAAGAGGAGACCTTCCAATGGAAGAAAAGTAATCCAAAACTTCTGATGATTCCCCAAAGTAGAGAAGATTTCCTTTTCCCAACAAAATCAGCTTATCAAATCTATGGAAGAGCCTACTCGGGGGCTGATGTATCGTTGTGATCACGGTTTTCCCTGCCTGTTCCAAACACATCAAGATTCAAGACAAAGAGTAGGTGTCATGAAACAAATAAAGAGACAAATAGTAGTTTCGGGTCTGGGAGATTACGGGCTTTAGTCCAGACAGAACCTCCTGGTAATTCAAAAAAAGAAAGAGACAAACAAACCTTGGTGATATCAAGGAGCATTTGAATGGTTCTTAGAGCAGTGGTGGAATCTAAACTGGAAGTTGGTTCATCAATAAATAACAGAGAAGGATTGATCATTATCTCATTTCCAATAGAAACTCTTTTCCTCTCTCCACCTGATACACCTCGTACAAATGCTCCACCAATCATAGTATATTGACACCTACAACAAAGCAATCCAAGTTATAATTACAACAAAGATCATTATTAGTTATGTTTTGGAAACATCTACAACATGCAATATACCTCTCCAAACCCAACTCTTGCATAACATCAAAAGCTCGTTGCTCCTTCTGTTGCCTCGTAAGAGTCTTAGGTAGACACAAATGAGCAGTGTAAGTTAGCGTTTCCTTCACGGTAAGATGAGGAAACAGAACATCGTCTTGAGTCACAAACCCAATCCTATTTCACCAAAACCATTTTTAAAAACCTCATTTGTGTATATTCTTACAGTTTTGGGTTTCATGTGTATACTTACTATTTAGCAAAAAAAAAAAGTGTATACTTACTTGCTTTTCAAGAGTTTAGGATGACTGAGAGATTCGACCGCCGAGTACGCTAAGACGAGTTGTTTTACCAATCCCTGATGGTCCCATGAGAGCAAGAACTTCACCAGGATTCACACTTCCACTTATCCCACTTAATATAGTCAATTTCTTTCAGTGGGGAAGACACGTTGTAGAATGGGAGGTCAGATGAACCACCTTAATTTATATATTTTGTTAAGTTAAGCATATGTACAAGTAGTTTCAGTAGAAGATTTGGGTAGTTGTTAAACCTAGGTTCAAGCCTTATAAACCTCTAATTTTTCCCTCTTAAATATTGTTTTCCTCTTGTTGGGTCATATCCCAATACAATAATGCTGAGTTTTATTTTATCTTTATAGTTTTACTTAAGAATATTAATATGTAATTTTGTAATCTATTATTTCTGAAAAATAATTTTAGATTCGGCACTAATTTCTTTATCGACACTTTGTATGTAGCTTCCCTAAACTGCATCATTATCACACAATAGTGTTGAGACTAACTCATTCATAGTCATAATGAAACCTATATTCATAAATCTTATTACACATTTTCCACTCATGTTTTCAGGACTTGGACTCAGATACATATTTGACACACATCCACATCGCTGATATGTCTTCGCTAACGTTCTATATTCGTATGATCACATGGTTCATGGCTAACCAAAGAAACACCTTAACCCTTTCCGGTGCCATGACTCTCCAAACCCGATTGAAAAGACCAGTCATATTCGGTTGTGGTATCCCCTCATATGATAATATCTTGTATGCTGAAGACACTGTAAACCTCCCATCAGTAGTACTCGCCATGCCATTTGTTGGGGTCGACGTTCAAAGTTATGATAGACAACGAGCATATTTCAACAAGCAGAGATAATATGGATCCTAAGTCATTTCACCTACAAGAAAGGGTGAATGACTCTTAAAAACCCCTAAGTCATTTCACCTACATGAAAGGGTGAAGACCTCTTGAAAACCACTAAGCCCCTTAAACCTTCTACCTGGTGAAGGAACCTTCGAAGCCATCTTCACCTCAGGAGAAGTCATGAATGCAGCGTCGGAAAGGTCACAGAGCCAACAGGAGGCGCTGCAGAGACCAAGGCTGCCTGGCACCGATGTCACTGAGCAGTGACACCAATTACAGGCAGTGGCACTGATGTCACTGCCCAGAGACACTTATGTGCCTGGCCTTATCGGCGTCCAGGCAGCTGACATCGGTGCCCAGGCTGCCTGACACCGATGACAGGCAGCTGACATCGGTGCCTAGGCTGCCTGACACCGATGACAGGCAGCTGACACCGATGACAGGCAGCTGACATCGATGACAGGCAGCTGACATCGATGACAGGCAGCTGACATCGGTGACCAGGCTGCCTGACACCGATGACAGGCAGCTAACATCGGTGCCTAGGCTGCCTGACACCGATGACAGGCAGCTGACATCGGTACCCAGACTATTTCCATCGGCTTCAGGTCCTTCGTCGCCCGTCAGAACATCAACGAAGGTTCCATAAGGTTCAACGCGTTAAAGCCCAGTAACGAAGCCCACATAGGCTCGACCGACATAGGGGAAAAAGGCAATCCGCGAAGGTTTAGGAAAAAGGCTTAGCCGACTTAGGGGGTTATATATAGGAATGCAAAGACACTTGTAAGGAGACATTCATAATTTTTATCACACAAGCAATACAAAGCAATTACAAACCCTAATTTCTCTCTGCTCATCATTGTTCTTCATAGCTTATCTTCAGAAATCTCTGTTTCCTTTCGAATTCCTTACAAATCTAATTGTGCGATTTCCGGCTTCCACAATTTGGCGCCGACTAAGGGGAATTAGAGAATTTCTTACACAAAAAGCTACGTTACGAATCAAAGATGGTGAGCGGCGAAGAAAATACGTCTCGCAGAAACAACCAGGAGAAAGAACTTTCGGTCGAGGCTACTGCGGCCAAAGCTCCTGCTCAAGGCGACATAACCGAGGTGAAAAAGATGCTCGATACCTTCCTCACCGAACAAAAGAAACAAGCCAAAATCCTCGAGGCAAATTCGAAGGAACTGAAAGCTCTTTCGAGAAGAAAGGGCGGAAGACCCGACAAAGCAAGACTTACGGCGCGCGTCGACCCTCAACGCCTTGATTTCTCCGCACCTCGTACTACTCGGGGAAACCCGGAGGATCTACCACCACCACGACCACGTCAGGAAACGGACAAGTCTCCCGAACGCGTCGTGGATATCTCAGACCGAGAAGAACTAGCTCCTACAAAGCGGGCACGCGCGGAAGGTGCGGAAGGCGACAGATAAGAACCACGCACCTATGATACTCAAAGCGCGTCAGGCTCTTCCAAGACAGAGATTGTGAAAGACACCTCGGAGTACACCAACTACTCTAGCGAAGAACGGAACAAAAAGGAGCAAGAGCATAGAGCGTTCAAACGCTCTTACGCTGCAGAGCTCGCTGCAGTAAAGGCTCAGATGGATCGGATAACCTCAGACCTAAAACGTACCCAATCGCAGATACACCACGGAACAGGGAAAGCTCCTGCCATCGCTCAGGTACTAGAAAAAGCAAGGAACACACCCTTCGACGAACAGATCGCAAGAACGAAAATCTCCGATCCCGGAAGAATCAAGTTACCAATCTACGAAGGAACTACAGACCCGTCGGATCACCTGATGGAATTCGAAGTGGCCTTAGGAAGAGCAAACTTCAAGGAAGCGGAAAAAGACATCGTCTACTGCAAGCTGTTCGTAGAGAGCCTCAAAGGACCTGCCCTTCAATGGTTTTACAAGCTGGAGAAAAATTCAGTTCACACTTTCCTACAGCTTTCCGAGTTATTCGTGCAGCATTACAACATCTTCATGGAACGAAAGATCTACGACTCGGAACTATGGAATAACAAACAAGGCGAGACCGAGAGTCTTCGGTCTTTGATGACAAGGTTCAAGAACACGCTGTCAAAGGTCGAAGGTATCAACAACAAGTCAGCATTTGAAGCTTTGCGATGAGCACTTTGGTGTCCATCTCCATTCTGGCAAGAGATGAGCCTCAACACGCCAACAACAATCCAAGACGCCCTCCACCGCGCTACTAACTTCGCTCGAACGGAGGAAGAAGTCCAAGCCAGGAAGGGCGGAAAGGCAAAACAGGCAAGTGAGCCAGCTCACGCTTCGAATCCCGTCTACATCCAATACGAAGGAAGATCCGGAGGGGTCCATAACTACCAAGTGGAATCATTGGGTTACGAAGGACCAAAGGAGTACGACGAAGAGCTATATTGCGACTTCCACAAGGCAAATGGACACTCAACTATAAAGTGTCAAGAGTTGGGGCGGTAGCTCATAGCCAAACTGACCGAAGGCACTTTGAAAGGCAACGTTAGCCTGTCAGACTTCAAGCCCGAGGAGAAAGCTCCTGCTAACACCGAACAGACTATGGAGAACCCTAGACGCCAATGTCGCGATGACGATGTTGAAAATGGAGACCTCTATGAAAGTATCAACATGATAATGGGGGGATCGCAATATTATGCTGACGACGTCACTGCAATCGAAGCATATCAATGACGTGCTGACATCTGCGCGAACATAACAGCACCTGCAAAGCCAAGGCTATCCAGCGATCTTATCACCTTCGACAAGCAAGACACTGAGGGTCTCAATCAACCACACAACGATCCTCTGATAATCAACTTGACTGTTTACGACTTCAACGTCGCTCGCGTTCTCATTGATACGGGAAGCTCAGTGGATGTCATCTTCAAAAAGACGCTGGAGCAAATGAAGATTGATTTCTCCACAATCAAAGGGCAGCCTAAGCCGATAACAGGTTTCTCCGGAGAGATCACCATGACGATGGGAACGGTTCGCCTACCCGTCCAAGCTGGCAACGTTAAAAAGATGGTTGATTTTACAGTCTCTAATCACCCAGCCATCTACAACATGATCATGGGAACTCCCTGGCTAAACTAGATGAGAGCGGTGCCTTCAACATACCAATTATGCTTTAAGTTTCCTACACCCATCGGCGTAAAAACAATATGGGGCAACCAGAAGGAGTCCCATGTATGTTTCATGGCAGAGCACAAGCTAAGGAACACCGAGAAAAAGAAAGAGGAATCTTCACCTCAAGAATCACGAAAAAGAACAAGGACAAGCTCCGAACATGTCAAAGATTTGACCGACCTTCTATAGCAGTTACAACTCGCAGAAGCTACTGAAAACGCAGAGCAAATGCGTCTGCAAGTAGCAAGGTCTGCAGCCTTTCACGACCGCGAACTTGCGTCACCAAACAACCCACCACACCACTCCCTAGTGGTTTGCAAGGTACTCGAAGGGTACTGCCACTAGTACCGCTTAAGGCCTCTGGAACGAACTACGAGGCGATTTGATCCCTATAAAAGGGTACGTAGGCAGCTTATCTCCAGACAAGTTCAGTTGCCCTCCTCCGTAAAAAGGGGGGGAGGGGTGGGGTACGTATACTCATATACTCCAATCCTTTACTTCCACCATGCCGGAAAATATCAAACATCCTTTTCTGGATTTATGAGACAAGTCTCGAGCACTTCGTCTACGTCCTTCTCAGGATTCACTTGACACAAGTCTCATAGACTTCATCAGTTACATCCTCTATGGATTTTTCAAAGCCTTTTTCAAGCAACTTCATCAGCTACATCCTCTATGGATTATTCAAAGCCTTTTTCAAGCAAGTTCAATCCACTGTCGTTGCTGTTGGCCACAACAACAATGTGTGAACCTGAACACATTGACATCCATCATCAGATCCTAAGCGCGCTATATAAGTTATAACGATCAGTTTCTGGCTTTTGACCCCGGCTGATTCTAATGTTCAGATCCTTGGCTGTTGACCCTGGACGTTCATTCAAGAAACCCAACAGCACCGTTGGTAAAAAGCAGTTGCCAATGATTACTTAGGTTTATACACCGAATAATCATTCAGAAAACCCAACACCACGTTGGTCAAGTCAAAAGGCGTGATCGCTTCTGAACAGACGTGTTCGGAAAGCACCGCCATTCTACAAAACCCAACAACAACGTTGGTAAAAGAGGAGCGTAAACGCATTTACGATTTCGCTACCCTACAATCACAAACCCAACAACAACGTTGGTAAAAACGAAAACCCAACATCAACGTTGGTGGAAAAGGCGCAAAAACGTATTTCTTATTTTTGCTACCCCACAATCATAAACCCAACAACAACGTTGGTACAACCAGCCAAAGGCGTTTCAAGTGTAAACGACCTTAAACCTATACTAAAGGCTTGGTCAGCAAAACAAGTATCATTACTCTCATGATCTATCAAAGACAAAACAAGAAAGGCATAAAACGAGAAAGTCAATCAGTCATCGATCTCCTCCTTGCCACTGTCATCATCATCATCATCTGCCTTGACATCGTCTTCGTCTGCCTCGACGTCATCGTCTGCCTCGACGTCATCGTCTGCCTCGACGTCATCGTCTGCCTCGACGTTATCTTCGTCTGCCTTGACGTCGTCTTCGTCTGCCTCGACGTCGTTATCGTCTGCCTCGACGTCGTTGTCGTCTGTGTCGACTACCTCGACATCCCCACCTTGCCGAACGGACTTTGTCCCAACGTGGACATGCGCTCCAACCAAAGACTCCGGCGAAGTAGTCTCCGCAGCAAAAGGTTCACCAACCTCGCTCACCTGCTTCGCCCGAATAACAGAGACGTCTATTCATCCTTCCCTCTCAACACTAGAGGCTCGCCAAACAAATTTAGAGGAAGAAGGCGACGACAGTGATGCATCGCATGACCAGGCGGGAACCCTGGATCCTCATCGCTAAAAAACCTAGTCGGGTCGAGACCATGGGGGTTCATCGAACCACCGATCAGCACATCATGTACCCTGGTCCTCGTCGATATGTCGATGCTTGTCGGTCCCACCAACACGTCGGTGCCCGAAGTCCTTCTACGTCAACAGCACATGAAGACCTTGTTGCGACACGGGTACCCGAGGTCTCCATCAGGTCATCAATACCCGACGAACTCACCACGGCATTAGCGCTTGAGGACTCCGTCGTGACCTCGGTACCCAAATCGCCTACCTTGACATTGGTGACCCCGATGTGCATCAATACCATCAGGGGCCTAGGGTCCATAATGAACGGACATATCGCCGATGTTTTATCCGTGCCCATCGTGATCAAGCTCCAAAGATAAACCAAGTTCTTTCGGACTCATCATCTAATATCACCTACACCAAATCAAAATCAAGACCTAAGACAAGGGCTTTTCACAACAAAAAATAAGAAATCTTCTCCGCCTGTGAGACGAAGCCTTCTCCGCCTGCGAGGTAAAGTCTTCTCCGCCTGCGAGGTGATGTCTTCTCCGCCTGCGAGGTGAAGTCTTCTCCGCCTGCGAGACAAAGTCTTCTCCGTCTGCGAGGTGAAGTCTTCTCCGCCTGCGAGGCTAAGTCTTCTCCCCTGACAAAGGTGATCCTAAGATTTCTTCACTGACAAAGGTGATCCTAAGTCTTCTCCTCCTGCGGGACGAAGTCTTCTCCGCCCATGAGGAGTCTTCTACGTTGACAAAGCTTCAACAAGCAAAGCGCGAAGTCTTAAAATCTTCACGAAAACATGAAGTCTTAAAATATTCATCGTCAGCTTCGACAACCGAAGCGCGAAGTCTTAAAATCTTCAAAAAAAAAAAAAAAAAAAAAATGTGAAGTCTTAAAATCTTCATCATCAGCTTCGACATGCGAAGCGCGAAGTCTTTAAATCTTCGGCAAGGTCTTAAAATCCTTAAGTACAAAAACCATCGTCAACAGTAGACGCTATCAGCTCTCGCGAGCAGAGCACGAAGTCTTAAAACCTTCGAAGAACAAAAAATAACTTTTACAGTGTTATCAACACTAAGGGTTCAAGCCTACAACATCGTAACTTTGAACAGCTGATTTTGACACCCAATGGTACTTAAACTCGATAGTATTATCACTAACACTACCGAGCTGAGGGGCTAACTGTTGGGGTCGGATTTCACCCGCTGAACTTCGACGTTCAAAGTTATGATAGACAACGAGCATATTTCAACAAGCAGAGATAATATGGACCCTAAGTCATTTCACCTACAAGAATGGGTGAAGGACTCTTAAAAACCCCTAAGTCATTTCACCTACATGAAAGGGTGAAGACCTCTTGAAAACCACTAAGCCCCTTAAACCTTCTACCTGGTGAAGGAACCTTCGAAGCCATCTTCACCTCAGGAGAAGTCATGAATGCAGCGTCAGAAAGGTCACAGAGCCAACAGGAGGCGCTGCAGAGACTAAGGCTGCCTGGCACCGATGTCACTGAGCAGTGACACCAATTACAGGCAGTGGCACCGATGTCACTGCCGAGAGACACCGATGTGCCTGGCCTTATCGGCGTCCAAGCAGCTGACATTGGTGCCCAGGCTGCCTGACATCGATGACAGGCAACTGACATCGGTGCCCAGGCTGCCTGACACCGATGACAGGCAGCTGACATCGGTACCCAGGCTATTCCCATCGGCTTCAGGTCCTTCGTCGCCCGTCAGAACATCAACGAAGGTTCCATAAGGTTCAACGCGCTAAAGCCTAGTAACGAAGCCCACATAGGCTCGACCGACATAGGGGAAAAAGGCAATCCGTGAAGGTTTAAGAAAAATGCTTAGCCGACTTAGGGGGTTATATATAGGAATGCAAAAACACTTGTAAGGAGACATTCACAATTTTTATCACACAAGCAATACAAAGCAATTACAAACTCTAATTTCTCTCTGCTCATCATTGTTCTTCATAGCTTATCTTCAAAAATCTCTGTTTCCTTTCGAATTCCTTACAAATCTAATTGTGCGATTTCCGGCTTCCACAATTTGGCGCCGACTAAGGGGAATTAGAGAATTTCTTACACAAAAAGCTACGTTACGAATCAAAGATGGTGAGCGGCGAAGAAAATACGTCTCGCAGAAACAACCAGGAGAAAGAACTTTCGGTCGAGGCTACTGCGGCCAAAGCTCCTGCTCAAGGCGACATAACCGAGGTGAAAAAGATGCTCGATACCTTCCTCACCGAACAAAAGAAACAAGCCAAAATCCTCGAGGCAAATTCGAAGGAACTGAAAGCTCTTTCGAGAAGAAAGGGCGGAAGACCCGACAAAGCAAGACTTACGGCGCGCGTCGACCCTCAACGCCTTGATTTCTCCGCACCTCGTACTACTCGGGGAAACCCGGAGGATCTACCACCACCACGACCACGTCAGGAAACGGACAAGTCTCCCGAACGCGTCGTGGATATCTCAGACCGAGAAGAACTAGCTCCTACAAAGCGGGCACGCGCGGAAGGTGCGGAAGGCGACAGATAAGAACCACGCACCTATGATACTCAAAGCGCGTCAGGCTCTTCCAAGACAGAGATTGTGAAAGACACCTCGGAGTACACCAACTACTCTAGCGAAGAACGGAACAAAAAGGAGCAAGAGCATAGAGCGTTCAAACGCTCTTACGCTGCAGAGCTCGCTGCAGTAAAGGCTCAGATGGATCGGATAACCTCAGACCTAAAACGTACCCAATCGCAGATACACCACGGAACAGGGAAAGCTCCTGCCATCGCTCAGGTACTAGAAAAAGCAAGGAACACACCCTTCGACGAACAGATCGCAAGAACGAAAATCTCCGATCCCGGAAGAATCAAGTTACCAATCTACGAAGGAACTACAGACCCGTCGGATCACCTGATGGAATTCGAAGTGGCCTTAGGAAGAGCAAACTTCAAGGAAGCGGAAAAAGACATCGTCTACTGCAAGCTGTTCGTAGAGAGCCTCAAAGGACCTGCCCTTCAATGGTTTTACAAGCTGGAGAAAAATTCAGTTCACACTTTCCTACAGCTTTCCGAGTTATTCGTGCAGCATTACAACATCTTCATGGAACGAAAGATCTACGACTCGGAACTATGGAATAACAAACAAGGCGAGACCGAGAGTCTTCGGTCTTTGATGACAAGGTTCAAGAACACGCTGTCAAAGGTCGAAGGTATCAACAACAAGTCAGCATTTGAAGCTTTGCGATGAGCACTTTGGTGTCCATCTCCATTCTGGCAAGAGATGAGCCTCAACACGCCAACAACAATCCAAGACGCCCTCCACCGCGCTACTAACTTCGCTCGAACGGAGGAAGAAGTCCAAGCCAGGAAGGGCGGAAAGGCAAAACAGGCAAGTGAGCCAGCTCACGCTTCGAATCCCGTCTACATCCAATACGAAGGAAGATCCGGAGGGGTCCATAACTACCAAGTGGAATCATTGGGTTACGAAGGACCAAAGGAGTACGACGAAGAGCTATATTGCGACTTCCACAAGGCAAATGGACACTCAACTATAAAGTGTCAAGAGTTGGGGCGGTAGCTCATAGCCAAACTGACCGAAGGCACTTTGAAAGGCAACGTTAGCCTGTCAGACTTCAAGCCCGAGGAGAAAGCTCCTGCTAACACCGAACAGACTATGGAGAACCCTAGACGCCAATGTCGCGATGACGATGTTGAAAATGGAGACCTCTATGAAAGTATCAACATGATAATGGGGGGATCGCAATATTATGCTGACGACGTCACTGCAATCGAAGCATATCAATGACGTGCTGACATCTGCGCGAACATAACAGCACCTGCAAAGCCAAGGCTATCCAGCGATCTTATCACCTTCGACAAGCAAGACACTGAGGGTCTCAATCAACCACACAACGATCCTCTGATAATCAACTTGACTGTTTACGACTTCAACGTCGCTCGCGTTCTCATTGATACGGGAAGCTCAGTGGATGTCATCTTCAAAAAGACGCTGGAGCAAATGAAGATTGATTTCTCCACAATCAAAGGGCAGCCTAAGCCGATAACAGGTTTCTCCGGAGAGATCACCATGACGATGGGAACGGTTCGCCTACCCGTCCAAGCTGGCAACGTTAAAAAGATGGTTGATTTTACAGTCTCTAATCACCCAGCCATCTACAACATGATCATGGGAACTCCCTGGCTAAACTAGATGAGAGCGGTGCCTTCAACATACCAATTATGCTTTAAGTTTCCTACACCCATCGGCGTAAAAACAATATGGGGCAACCAGAAGGAGTCCCATGTATGTTTCATGGCAGAGCACAAGCTAAGGAACACCGAGAAAAAGAAAGAGGAATCTTCACCTCAAGAATCACGAAAAAGAACAAGGACAAGCTCCGAACATGTCAAAGATTTGACCGACCTTCTATAGCAGTTACAACTCGCAGAAGCTACTGAAAACGCAGAGCAAATGCGTCTGCAAGTAGCAAGGTCTGCAGCCTTTCACGACCGCGAACTTGCGTCACCAAACAACCCACCACACCACTCCCTAGTGGTTTGCAAGGTACTCGAAGGGTACTGCCACTAGTACCGCTTAAGGCCTCTGGAACGAACTACGAGGCGATTTGATCCCTATAAAAGGGTACGTAGGCAGCTTATCTCCAGACAAGTTCAGTTGCCCTCCTCCGTAAAAAGGGGGGGGAGGGGTGGGGTACGTATACTCATATACTCCAATCCTTTACTTCCACCATGCCGGAAAATATCAAACATCCTTTTCTGGATTTATGAGACAAGTCTCGAGCACTTCGTCTACGTCCTTCTCAGGATTCACTTGACACAAGTCTCATAGACTTCATCAGTTACATCCTCTATGGATTTTTCAAAGCCTTTTTCAAGCAACTTCATCAGCTACATCCTCTATGGATTATTCAAAGCCTTTTTCAAGCAAGTTCAATCCACTGTCGTTGCTGTTGGCCACAACAACAATGTGTGAACCTGAACACATTGACATCCATCATCAGATCCTAAGCGCGCTATATAAGTTATAACGATCAGTTTCTGGCTTTTGACCCCGGCTGATTCTAATGTTCAGATCCTTGGCTGTTGACCATGGACGTTCATTCAAGAAACCCAACAGCACCGTTGGTAAAAAGCAGTTGCCAAGGATTACTTAGGTTTATACACCGAATAATCATTCAGAAAACCCAACACCACGTTGGTCAAGTCAAAAGGCGTGATCGCTTCTGAACAGACGTGTTCGGAAAGCACCGCCATTCTACAAAACCCAACAACAACGTTGGTAAAAGAGGAGCGTAAACGCATTTACGATTTCGCTACCCTACAATCACAAACCCAACAACAACGTTGGTAAAAACGAAAACCCAACATCAACGTTGGTGGAAAAGGCGCAAAAACGTATTTCTTATTTTTGCTACCCCACAATCATAAACCCAACAACAACGTTGGTACAACCAGCCAAAGGCGTTTCAAGTGTAAACGACCTTAAACCTATACTAAAGGCTTGGTCAGCAAAACAAGTATCATTACTCTCATGATCTATCAAAGACAAAACAAGAAAGGCATAAAACGAGAAAGTCAATCAGTCATCGATCTCCTCCTTGCCACTGTCATCATCATCATCATCTGCCTTGACATCGTCTTCGTCTGCCTCGACGTCATCGTCTGCCTCGACGTCATCGTCTGCCTCGACGTCATCGTCTGCCTCGACGTTATCTTCGTCTGCCTTGACGTCGTCTTCGTCTGCCTCGACGTCGTTATCGTCTGCCTCGACGTCGTTGTCGTCTGTGTCGACTACCTCGACATCCCCACCTTGCCGAACGGACTTTGTCCCAACGTGGACATGCGCTCCAACCAAAGACTCCGGCGAAGTAGTCTCCGCAGCAAAAGGTTCACCAACCTCGCTCACCTGCTTCGCCCGAATAACAGAGACGTCTATTCATCCTTCCCTCTCAACACTAGAGGCTCGCCAAACAAATTTAGAGGAAGAAGGCGACGACAGTGATGCATCGCATGACCAGGCGGGAACCCTGGATCCTCATCGCTAAAAAACCTAGTCGGGTCGAGACCATGGGGGTTCATCGAACCACCGATCAGCACATCATGTACCCTGGTCCTCGTCGATATGTCGATGCTTGTCGGTCCCACCAACACGTCGGTGCCCGAAGTCCTTCTACGTCAACAGCACATGAAGACCTTGTTGCGACACGGGTACCCGAGGTCTCCATCAGGTCATCAATACCCGACGAACTCACCACGGCATTAGCGCTTGAGGACTCCGTCGTGACCTCGGTACCCAAATCGCCTACCTTGACATTGGTGACCCCGATGTGCATCAATACCATCAGGGGCCTAGGGTCCATAATGAACGGACATATCGCCGATGTTTTATCCGTGCCCATCGTGATCAAGCTCCAAAGATAAACCAAGTTCTTTCGGACTCATCATCTAATATCACCTACACCAAATCAAAATCAAGACCTAAGACAAGGGCTTTTCACAACAAAAAATAAGAAATCTTCTCCGCCTGTGAGACGAAGCCTTCTCCGCCTGCGAGGTAAAGTCTTCTCCGCCTGCGAGGTGATGTCTTCTCCGCCTGCGAGGTGAAGTCTTCTCCGCCTGCGAGACAAAGTCTTCTCCGTCTGCGAGGTGAAGTCTTCTCCGCCTGCGAGGCTAAGTCTTCTCCCCTGACAAAGGTGATCCTAAGATTTCTTCACTGACAAAGGTGATCCTAAGTCTTCTCCTCCTGCGGGACGAAGTCTTCTCCGCCCATGAGGAGTCTTCTACGTTGACAAAGCTTCAACAAGCAAAGCGCGAAGTCTTAAAATCTTCACGAAAACATGAAGTCTTAAAATATTCATCGTCAGCTTCGACAACCGAAGCGCGAAGTCTTAAAATCTTCAAAAAAAAAAAAAAAAAAAAAATGTGAAGTCTTAAAATCTTCATCATCAGCTTCGACATGCGAAGCGCGAAGTCTTTAAATCTTCGGCAAGGTCTTAAAATCCTTAAGTACAAAAACCATCGTCAACAGTAGACGCTATCAGCTCTCGCGAGCAGAGCACGAAGTCTTAAAACCTTCGAAGAACAAAAAATAACTTTTACAGTGTTATCAACACTAAGGGTTCAAGCCTACAACATCGTAACTTTGAACAGCTGATTTTGACACCCAATGGTACTTAAACTCGATAGTATTATCACTAACACTACCGAGCTGAGGGGCTAACTGTTGGGGTCGGATTTCACCCGCTGAACTTCGACGTTCAAAGTTATGATAGACAACGAGCATATTTCAACAAGCAGAGATAATATGGACCCTAAGTCATTTCACCTACAAGAATGGGTGAAGGACTCTTAAAAACCCCTAAGTCATTTCACCTACATGAAAGGGTGAAGACCTCTTGAAAACCACTAAGCCCCTTAAACCTTCTACCTGGTGAAGGAACCTTCGAAGCCATCTTCACCTCAGGAGAAGTCATGAATGCAGCGTCAGAAAGGTCACAGAGCCAACAGGAGGCGCTGCAGAGACTAAGGCTGCCTGGCACCGATGTCACTGAGCAGTGACACCAATTACAGGCAGTGGCACCGATGTCACTGCCGAGAGACACCGATGTGCCTGGCCTTATCGGCGTCCAAGCAGCTGACATTGGTGCCCAGGCTGCCTGACATCGATGACAGGCAACTGACATCGGTGCCCAGGCTGCCTGACACCGATGACAGGCAGCTGACATCGGTACCCAGGCTATTCCCATCGGCTTCAGGTCCTTCGTCGCCCGTCAGAACATCAACGAAGGTTCCATAAGGTTCAACGCGCTAAAGCCTAGTAACGAAGCCCACATAGGCTCGACCGACATAGGGGAAAAAGGCAATCCGTGAAGGTTTAAGAAAAATGCTTAGCCGACTTAGGGGGTTATATATAGGAATGCAAAAACACTTGTAAGGAGACATTCACAATTTTTATCACACAAGCAATACAAAGCAATTACAAACTCTAATTTCTCTCTGCTCATCATTGTTCTTCATAGCTTATCTTCAAAAATCTCTGTTTCCTTTCGAATTCCTTACAAATCTAATTGTGCGATTTCCGGCTTCCACACCATTCTATCTTGATCCCTGGTTACCTTATCCACTACCAAAGTTCAAGCGTCCTATCATGAGATACATCGGGAGCCTGAGTAGTTTGATGAGATTCGATACAAGACTTGAACCTGATGAAAAGTAGATACAAAGATAGAGAGACCAATGTATGATCATCTTTTTGATCTCCTCTTAGCGCATGTGCAAACAGAAAATGTCAATATTACCTTTGGATGATCGGTTCGGTTCAAATTTCTAGAAAAGTAGGTACCAATCGGGTATTTTAAAATATTGGTTCGGGTCGGTTTGGTTTTTTTTGAAGATTCGAAATCTTTTCAATTATTTTATACCAGAACATATCAGAAAGAACCGAAACATTACCAAAAAATAGAGTTTACATTGTTGGGATGATTGGTACAAGTGATGAAATTCTGTTTTCTCCATTCGTGACCCCTTCTACATTTTTCCCTTGGACATGAAGAGGAACTCTATCAAAAGAGTCGAGATCAAAGGGATTAGACCTCTTGATAAAGATCAAAGCATTCACACATTCATAAACTATGTGAGAATGTAAATCTTATGATGTAACTTCTTTCTTTAAATTTCATAAAAAAAGTTACATCATAAGATTCACATTCTCGACATAGTTTATGAATGTGTGAATGCATTGACCTTTATCAAGAGATCTTATCCCTTTAATCTCGACTCTTTTTATAGAGTTCCTCTTCATGTCTAAGTGAAAAATGTAGAAGGGGTGGGACAGGACGAATGGAGAAAACACAATTTCATCACTTGTACCAATCATCCTAACAATGTAAACTCTAGTGTCTCCAACTCTATGATCAAAGTTTGAAAATTTATACGGTCCAGCAAGTTTCATCCTTTAAAAACTACTTGATTTTCTTTCTTTATTGGTCTTATCGCGTACCTTATAATTTACTTACCAACTAATAAATGCAAACATGAAATCACGTTTGTCAATTATTGAATAATTAATTTTTTTTTCTTCTAATTTTCATTATTTTTTACCATTGAAATTGATTTCTTTTTTTAGCATAGAATAACTTATTTCCAAAATTTAAAAACAATTTTTTAATACTTCCTTTTTTACTTGCATCAATGGTTTGAATGATTGCATGTTCAAATAAATCAGTCATATATATGTTAATAACGATTGTATGTTCGAATAAATCAGTCAAATATATGTTGAAATTGAATTAACATATATTTGACTGATTTATTCGAACATGCAATCGTTCAAATCATTGATGCAAATTAAAAAGAAAGTATTCAAAAATTGTTTTTAAATTTTGGAAACGAATTATTTGGTGCTAACAAAAATTCAACTTCAATGGTAAAAAGTAATAAAATTTAGAAAGAAAATAAATTAAATATTCAATAACTAACAAAGGTTATTCATGTTTACATTTATTTGTTGTTAAGTAATTAATTATAAGGCAACCGGTAAGACTAAAAAAGGAAGAGAATCTATTAGTTTTTAAACAAATTGTTTAAACTTTGATCCAACGGTCCTTGTTTACCATGATAGCAACGTAGAGCCATTTCAAAATGTTTTAAATAAGGTTTCAGTCTCGCTTTACTTTGTGCATGATTGGTTGAACTTTAATTAGTGTCTTTAGACTTAGTTTTTTCTAAAATATTAATTATTTACCAATTATGTTGTACCTTTGTTTTTTAAAGCTACATCTTTACTCTTATTTTAACTTATCATGATGTAGTTTTCTTTATATAAACTAAAAGCCATACAAAATAACATTTTTTCTGACTGTAACATGTGAAAATTTTAGAGCCATGTTTTTTAGCTTGTAAAAGCTGTAACTAAAATACCCAACAATTTTATGTTTATGGGCAGAAAATATTAAAAAAACAAATATTGAAAAAACCCTAATTAATTTATAGAATATTCGTAGATAAAATTAATATTATTATAGTTTATTTCGCTAAAAACTTATAATTTTCAATGCTTTTACAAGGTTCTTTTTTAATTTTAGGTATTTTTTGAATATTTATTTTGAAGGTGTAGTCTAATTTTAAAATTGAGTTAGAGGTCTATTATTTATCATGTTGGAAATGACATAAAAAAAAAATACAACACTGTTTTTATTTGTATTAATTAATTTCATCAAAACCACAACCATATCTTATACTTACCAATCATGTTTTTATTTTAAAATAGTTACATCTAAAAACTTAGAGTTACAACTTATATATCTACAGTAAAAAAATCTTCAGCATACAAAATGTACAGTCACAACCAACACATTTGCAGCAAAAAATTCTACAGGAATGATCTACAACAGCTACATCTGAACCAATCACCCACAAAAGCTAATAAACTATTATTTTTTAATCGTTTCAAAGCATTTTCATTTAAAAACACAGATAAACGATAAAGAAAATCCATAATCACGGAACAATGAATTGAAAAAAGAGAGCATGTAAAATAGCTTACACAAACTGAAGAGAATGATAAAGACCAATAAACAGTGAGAATCAGCGTCTCCTCTCTGAATCTTCCGAGGAAACGAAGCAATCGAAGGATTGTAGTTGACGACTAGAGAGAAATATCAGATCTGAAATTTTAGGAGAGGGTGCGGCGATGTGTTATTAATATCATACTCACAACCTTTAGGGTTTGAAAGTGTATTTTCAATTTATTGAGGGCATTACGGTCTTTTAGTAAATTGAATTGCATATGTTGAACTAGACGCACCATTTTTAGGCATATATAATTTTTAAATATTTCATAATTAAAAGAAATGTTTCATATGCAATTTAGGAATTAAATATATTCATCTTCCGGATAAAAATCTAAAAATAACCAAACAAACAATATATAGTGTATTTGCATCCAAATGCCCAGAGTTGGCTCTGAACTCAAGTAGCCGAAACTTGGGCTTGCGACCCAAATTATATATAAATTTTTATGCCCTTATCTTTGTACTCTAATGGTTAAGGTTCTTAGAGCATCTCCAATGAAGCGGCAAAACACCAAATTTGGTGCTAAAACCTCTTCAACAAGACGCCAAAACACCATATATTTAGTGTTTTATGAACACTGTTACACCATATTTGGTGTGACACCATTCACCATACTAAACATTAAAATATTATATTTTATTTAATAAGATGGTTAGATTGACATTTATTAATTGAGTAAATTTGTAATAAATAGTTATATCAAAAATATGTTTATATTTATTGTATTTAATAACATTAAATTCTAATTTGCACAAAATACATAAATCAATATGCAAATTGATTAAGATCGAAAATTTATTTTTCATTAATTTTAATTTATCAATTGTAATTTGTAATTTATTTAGCTATAAGAATAATTAATATTTGTCAAACAAAATTAAAACAAATAAACAAATATAATAATATAATAGTAATGAAATATTTTTTAGTGTAACATTTGGTGTTGTGGTTGGAGATGAAAGACAATATAACACTAAGTGGTGTAATTTCAACACCAAAATGGTGTTCATGGTTGGAGATGTTCTTAGTTGTCAAGAATGTGGTCTTGAGTTCAACTTTTACCAACTAATGCTACTCTCTCCGTCCTATTTTAGATGATCTTCTAGGAAAAAAAAATTATCCTAAATTAGTTGATTTTTTCAATTTTCTATGCAACATTTATTGTGTTTTTGTTGTTTTTAGTTGTTTGAATTATTTTGGAATTGATGTTTAATATTGAAAAGATGAATCATTAAATGGTTTCTTAATTTACGTGCAAAAACCTTAAAAATTATCTAAAATGAGAAAAAGGGAGTCTTTTTTTTTTTATTAGCCTGTAGGCTTCTCTATTCTTGGGTTTGCGGCCCACAAATTCACAATGTCAGCTTTGCATATGTTGCGTCCAACTAAAGAAACAAAACGAACAGGGCCTCCATGCTTTCTAGAGCCATCATGTTTAAAGGTGAGTTTAGTAATCTTGTAGAGGTAGAGAAAAAAACATAAGAGTTATACATCTGATTTAGAGTAAAGGACAGTTGATATATGAGTTTTTAACACCATTTTAGAAATGACAAATTTAATTTTTAGCTCATCTTATCCTACTGCAAATCTGTATTTTATCAAAATTAAGAAGATTGAAAGTTAGTTGAGAGATCATGAAGAATATGATGATGAGGTTATTCGTGAAATTGTGGAAACTATGTAGATGAAATTTGACAAATATTTAGATATCAGGGTAAAACTAATGTTCCTAGAGTATAACTTCATTACTTTAGATGCATCCATTTGTGTGGTCCACCTAGGTTGCATGGAAACTCCATTTTATGACGTTTTACGCTTCGGAATCGGAATCGGAATCTCTTGGAATCGTCGTGGAATCGCGATTCCAAAAATTACCATTTTGAAAGCGCCTTGGAAGCGTCTGATTCCAATTTGGAAGCGCCTTGGAAGCGTCTGATTCCATTTTGGAATCGCGATGGAAACTTCTTTTCATTTTGGATGATATAAATTAAATATTAGAAAACTTAAAAAAGTTTGATATATTTATAACTTAGAGAGAAAAACCCTTAAAAAATACGAATCATCACATCCCTAGTCACTAAGAAGTAAGAACGAATATGATTTCGCTCACAATCTCTGTAGAAGGACTCTTTAAGCTTCTAATGTATCTCTCGACAATCTCGTAGAAGTTAATGATATATTTTATACTATATGTAATGAAACTATTCCTGAAAGATATGAGTTTAAAGATCTTTCCCTCGACAAACCATAGTTAGGAAGCAATTTTATTTGATGGAGCAAATGAAAACCAACATGAATATGATAGTCTAAATCCTTGATTTTAGTACTATGGGTTGTTTATTATAGTTAAGTTACTTAATACTTTTATGTATTAGATTTATGATCCAATTTGTAAACGAAGTTTTCAATTTGGTTTAGTTTTGAATGTTAAAAATTATTTATATATATATATATATATATTTGATTTAGTTCTACGCTTCCTAAATTTTTCAAAAAAATCGCTTCCGCTTTTCCGAACGTTTCGCTTCCACGTATCCGTTTCCGATTCCATGCAACATAGTGGTCCACTGACTCCATTAGGCATACCTTCTTTAAAAAAAAACATAAAGAAATTAAGGACTATAGTGTTTGAACCAAGTATTACGTGTGTCCAGAGCCAAGTATGGAAAACCCGAGCCTCCGATAAGCTTCGCCATTTCATGTGGCAAGTTCTATTTGGTTGTGTTCCTATCTATCAACGACTGGCCTACATGCCAACATTGATTTTAATCTTTGAATTCAAATTAGATTTTTTTTTCACGTATCAAAACCTATGGATCCGAAGTAGTAGGATTTAGTCTCATAATAAGAAATATGTTCAATTTTGTTGCAAAAATTTTTGAATATAGAAAAAATCTTCGATAGCAAATTGATCGGTTAATTCAATATCTTGGGTCTATGTAAAATTGTTGAGTACATGTATAAATCAAATTGTATTTCGATGTGGTAGGCAATTTCAAGTAAAATAATTCATTGCATAGATATTTAGAAGAAACTCAATTTATTACGTATGTAGCTTACCCCTTCTGACTTTTTTCAAATTCGAGAAATGTCGGTTGATGATATCTTTCATTATAGTTCTATGATTCTTAGTATCAGTTCATGTTAGATCCCTTTGAATTCCACATATAGATTAGTTTGATTTAGTGATCGGTTTGAGCTTTTTACACTTTCTTTTGGCTCGATAAGATCATGTTGCTACGCCAAGCACTATAAAAAACGTTTCATTTTTTATATAAAATTCACATTTTTATTATAAAAAAAAAACCCTAAACAAGAAATTTTCAATTTTAAAATTTGAGTATATTTATCACAGAAAATACATATGTATATTTCCATTATCATATTGATGAAATGACATTTTGTGAAAGTTTTATATACTTTTATTATGAATTTAGTATTTTCACTTGCATAATTTTCTTGTTCTTTTTTGTTATGGTCCTTCGTTTAAAAGAGGAATGGGTAGATAGTACGTAGATACAATGTTCCCTCGCAAATAATTCTTTTTTTATCAGAATGAATTGAACATTAGTGAATTAATCATTGACCAAGATTGCATTCTAAAAAAAAAAAAAAAAGAAATTGTGTAAGAGTACTTATAAACAAAATATATAAATACAATCCTCCTGTAGAGTTCTCCTTCATCTACCACACCAACAACAAGAAAAACATTAATTTTGTTACTTTTCGCTCATAAAAACATCTATTTTCGGAGTCGTGCTTGCTTCTCTTCTCATATACATGTTGAATTTATATATGAAATCTAGAGTATATATTCTGATTATAAATTGTAATTGCATTTGTAGATTGTAAGAGTAGGTGCCAAGAAAGGTGCAGGCTCTCGAGTAGACCGAACCTTTGTCATCGAGCGTGCGGGACTTGTTGGCTTGTTGCGCTAGGTGCAACTATGTGCCGCCTGGCACTTATGGAAACTACGACAAATGCAAGTGCTATGCTAGCCACGGTGGTCGCCGCAAGTGCCCGTGAACATTTGTTGGTATTCAACATAGAATGAAATCGAATGTAAACAAAATAAAGAAAAACATATCTTATACACTTATCTTGTGTGAGTGCCGGTCCAACGATATCGGACGCCTTAAGCGAAATTTAAAATTATGTTTCCTTATATTAATTTCAAATCAGCAACTAGTTTGCAAAAAAAGAAGTATTAAACAAACAAGTTTTTGAAAAAAAACATAACATACAAGAAAACTTATTGTAATTAAGCAAGAAGAACGTTAAGATCAATCTCATAATTGTTGTCAAGGATTGGTTATGTGCCGATCTTCATTCGCCTTAGAGACAGATAAGCGAGTAGGCGATAACCGAAGATCATGACAACGAGTGCGACCACTTCAGTTAGTCCATTGTCTATTCTCACACCGTTGATGGAAGTAGCAACACCCCGATACTGCACTTTAAGAAGAAGCTTGTAGGTGTGGTAATTGAAGGATATGTAACGTACCCATGAGATGAATACCGGCACTTTCTGCGGGAAACAAACCGAGGAGCTTAGAAACCGAGGAAATCAAGAACAGAGAATTCAAGAAACAGAGGAATTACCGAGACAAAGAATCCTCCAGCGAGCATGAATGTCATGACAATCACTGAAGCCAAAGTCGATGCTTTCTTTATGTCCATTAAAATAGCACCAATAGCAAGTCCAAGTCCCTAGCAAAGAGAAAACACAATCAATATATTACATATTTTTCATTATAAAATGTCACTTTTCGATTTGAAACATACCTGAGCTGCAAGGATGCAAAGGAAAACGGTTAAAAAGGTCAGGAAGAAAGGATATGGGCTGACTCGAAGATCGGTCATGAAATAGACGACTAGAAGGAAGAGTGTGGGTAGAATGAAGTCTAGAGGGAGATCACTCGTGGTTCGAGCCATGAAATACGCGCTTAACTTATACATATCCGCTGCTCTCTCCTTATTCAGCATCGCTCGCTCTTGCGGAAATGCAAAGATCGCCGTGAAAACAGGGAAAAATCCCCAAAAAACAGCTATAAAGAAGACCAAACCGGCCTATATAAAAAAAAAGCATAAGAGTTTCATTTTTATTTGAGTGTGCATAAAAAGCGGCCCGAACTTAAAAAATTTCAAACCAAACGATAACAATGTACCTGATCTTGTAGTCCTCTTGGAGTCCGAATGTCTGACCGCCACCAAAGAAGACCTAAAACAACAGCCGTCGAAAGAACTTGCGTAAAAGGCAACCAGCTAAAGTATTCGTGTCGCCGCTCTTTGAATCCTCTAGAGAACAGTATGCAGTATTGCTCCCACCAGCTCGCTCCTCGCTTTCCACGCAAAACTTTTCCCTTAGCTTCTTCGTCGAGTGGCACAGGATCAAGTAGTTTCTTCTTCTCGTATGCTTCCACTAGATACTGCATAGAGTGTTCCAAAATAAATATCAGAAGGTTTCAGATAATCTTTAGTTTGTTAGAAAATGTTATTGTTTTTGTTATTACCTCTTGAACAGGAAATGACTTCTCAGTTAGGGATTCTCTGCCTGAATTGCCATTTTGAACTCTATCTTCTAACTCAGAAGGCACAGAGATATCGTTGATGTTACCGTTTGCGAGATCGAGCAAGAACTCAGCAGGATTCATGGCTATAAGAGGAGAGCATCCAATGGAAGAAAAGTAATCCATAGCTTCTGATGATTTTCCAAAGTAGAGAAGATTTCCTCTTCCCAACAAAATGAGCTTATCAAATCCATGGAAGAGCCTACTCGAGGGCTGATGTATCGTTGTGATCACTGTTTTCCCTGCCTGTTCCAAACACATCAAGATTCAAGACAAAGAGTAGGTGTCATGAAACAAACAAAGAGACAAACAGTAGTTTCGGGTCTGGGGGATTACAGGCTTTAGCCCATAACCTCTTGGTAATTAAAAAAAAAAAGACAAACAAACCTTGGCGATGTCATGGAGCATTTGAATGGTTTTTAGAGCAGTGGTGGAATCTAAACCGGAAGTTGGTTCATCAAGAAATAACAGAGAAGGATTGATAATGATCTCATTTCCAATAGAAACTCGTTTCCTTTCTCCACCTGATACACCTCGTACAAATGCTCCACCAATCATAGTATCTTGACACCTACAACAAGACAATCCAAGTTATTATTACAACAAAGATCATTCTTGGTTATGTTTTGGAAACATCTAAACACATGCAATATACCTCTCCAAACCCAACTCTTGCATAACATCCAAAGCCCGTTGCTCCTTTTGTTGCCTCGTAAGAGTCTTAGGTAGACACAAACGAGCAGCGTAAGTTAGCGTTTCCTTCACGGTAAGATGAGGAAACAGAACATCGTCTTGAGTCACAAACCCAATCCTATACCAACAAAACCATTTTTAAATATCTTCATATCCTTACAAGTGATTTGGATTTGTAGGGCCAAAAGTGCTTACTTGCTTTTCAAGAGTTTAGAGTACGGCTTGTCGTTGTAGGTAACAGAACCACCGATAGATGATTGAGAGACTCGACCGCCGAGTAAGCTAAGAAGAGTTGTTTTACCACTCCCTGAAGGTCCCATGAGAGCAAGAACTTCACCAGGATTCACACTTCCACTTATGCCACTTAATATAGTCAATTTCTTTATCGACACTTTGTATGTAACTTCTCTAAACTGGATCATTATCACACAAAAAAAACACCACTAAGTGTTGAGATTAGCTCATTCATTATGAAACCTATATTCATAAAAAAAAAATTGTCTGGTTTGAGTCATATGATTATTTTACCTTGAGAAAGATGGGTAATGTTGGTTCATCTTGAAACTTAGGCTTCATGTTTCCTGCTTCAATGTCTTCCGCTGCAACAATAGAGCTATTCCGGTGAAGCATTGTTACTCGTAAATCAAAAGAGGTGATTAGAGACTGTGAGTGAATCTTTAAAAGTTGGTGAATGTTAACACCTAAATACTATGGTAGGTGAGTTTAACTAATGGCCTTCCTGGGAAGTTGACTTTTTTCTTGGTCAAGAGAGACTTTAAGGTAATTAACCAAACATTTCCTTTTGACCCCAAAAAAAAAGGGATTATTTGCTCCATAACAAAGAAAAAAATTATAATTAGAAAACTAACCAAAAATCCTAATTTTAATAGCCATGATTTTGCCACATAAGTCCATTTTGGTTAGTGTTTTAATTTTAGTTTTTTTCTTTGTTATTTAGTAAATTAACCCAAAAAAAAACCCATACATTTCCAAAATTACAACAAATCAAACACTTCCAAAATTGGGACCCACAGATTTTGACTAACTAGTAGAAAAATATTGACTTTTTCTTTGAATATGTCCAAGTCCAGTGCTAACCCACTAGATTGTTAGTGTAACAAAATTTAAAAGCTTTATATCAATTTTATTTTTTTCCATTCGTAGATATTCATAAAAGTATCTCATTAGTATAATATTAATATATTTATTAGTGTTAATATTATTAGTGTAACAAAATTTAAAAGCTTTATATCAATTTTATTTTTTTCCATTCGTAGATATTCATAAAAGTATCTCATTAGTATAATATTAATATATTTATTAGTGTAATATGTTTTAAAGTAACTTAGTTTTAAAAATTTATCTTAAATTTTATGTTAAATATATAGTATATCTTTCATTAACACTTTTGTATATCAAATTACATTTTTATATATTCAATAATATCATTAACATTTTATCATTTATATAGTATATAGTAGTAACATTAAAAAAATTAATAATCTTAATTACAATGTTAATAATCCAATAGATTGCAAAATTCCCCTAACACAATTAAGTTTACAATTACACACCGCAAACTTATACATACATAAACATTAAACTTAAAATGATATAATTGACTTGGTTCTAATCTTCACGTGATTCTTTTTTATATTTAATATCATTGTCTTAATTAAACAATACTAATTTAATATTATTATGTTAAACTTAACAAATATCACATAAAAATATTTTAATATACATAATTTAAACTTATATATATAATGGAGTTTGAAAAAACAGAATTTTTCTTTTTATGATTAAAAACAAGAAAAAAAGTACATTCATACAAACTATTTAATTACTATTTTAATGTATTTGAATTATTTTTAAAAATAGATTAACCTACCTAGAAGGTGACATGAGTCTCAAACGAGAAGCATCTCTCATAATTGTGCATTAACAGTTAAGTTTTTATTATTGTGTATTCTGAGAGCCTGTGCATGCTCTCGTTGTGCATGCTCTTACCTACTTTTCGTCATTAAAAAGCTGATTCAGTTGGAGAACCAATCACTACGTGGTTGGCATGCATCTTTCACATAGTTAAATTGTAGTACTCCCTCCGTTTTTTAAAGATTGATGTTCTAAAAAAAAAATTTGTTTTAAATAGATTGACTTTTTACATTTTCTATGCAATAATAATTATAAATTGTAGATTTCAAGACATATTAATTGATTTTATTGGATTGTTATTGGGTCAAACTTATGGAAAATTTTTTAGTACAAAAATCAATACATTTCTAGTCAAACATTAATTTGTTTTCTTAATATGTGTGAAAACTCTAGAAAATCAATCTTTAAGAAACCGTGGCAGTAGTTTGTATGAAAAGTAGAAGCGTTTTGAAAGAGAAAAAGTTTGAAGAGTCGTGCAACCAATTTTGTCTCTAACCACTGCATATAATTTCAAACAAGTTCCAACACAAATTTTGTCATTACAGTAGAAGCTAAAACATGTTTAATATTTCCAACTTGAATGTCTTACAGCACGACTCCAATTTGCATTTTACAATATACTAATAGACAAACATTTCGATGTAAGTATACAAACAATTTTTAGCAAAAAAGAAAAGAAAAAAAAGTATACAAACAATATACTAATGTACAAACATTTCGAATTAACTTGAATGCTTTCGGATTTACATAATGTAATTGTTTTGACTTTGAGATAGATTTTGTTTATTGTGTGTTAATTTGTCAAATTTGACTGGTAGTAAAATGCATTCTTTTTTTTTGTTTGTTAAAGGTAGTAAAATGCATTGAATTTTAATTACTATATACATTATGGTTTGGTCTGATGCTTATCGATTTACTCCAGCAAATATTTATATGAGGTATACAAATTAAACACGTTATCATTTGCTATTCATGAATATAACACAATAGCTTCATGAGAGTGAAATTACTTGTGGAGACAGGAAAAGAGAGAGCAATGACCATTGTAGTATTGTAAACGATACTACAATACTCATACGACTTTGGTGCAAATTTAAGAATTCATGCAGTCACAATACAATTGCATAACTACCCTAGAAGCTCTTAAGGCACCAAGAAGAGACATACAGACTCGTGATCTTAAAAGAAGAATTACCAAACCTGAAGACATCACATTAACAAAGAATTTTACTATTCTCATTCCTGAAAACAAAATATACTAAAATCATTACATAGTAACAAGAAAAAGATGCAAATCTGGGTGGATTCAAACCACCAACCTCTCAGCGTCAAAAGAAGAAGAGCGCTCTACCATTTTGAGCTTACAGATCTTCTATTCCAAGCAGATTTAATTTTCCAAATGAGCTCATAAGAACAACTGATCTTTTACCTCCAGTGGCATAGTCAACTTGCAATTTCCTTCATCTTCGAGAGCCAACATAGGACGAAACATAATAACTCTGAGAGGATATATTGATGTATCATCCACCTAGAGTTGTGATTTACAAGAAATTTGCCAAGACATTAAAACTCAAATGAATAACTCCTCATGTAATATATTCACAACTCAACCAAGACATCAAACAACTAAGAATTATAGAATAAATACACAAATTACTGAATAGTTCCCTGTATAATAACCACCATTTAAAAAGTTATCGTACTTCAACAACGTTATACTAACCTAATAACAAGATACGAACAGAAACTTGCACTGTTCTCAGATAGAATATATACATACTCAGCCAGGAATTTGCTTATCCTCCATCAACCGTGCACCACCAGCTTGAAAACCTACCGGAAACAATCTCCTCTTCTCCAAGCTCCAAACTTCATCAGCAAACAACCAACTAGAGAATCACTTATGTAACAAAAATTATTTCCAATATTCTCCTTCCAAATTCTATACAACCAAACTTTACATCAAAATTAAAAATACATAAACAATGCAAAGATCCAAAAATTCACTCTTTTTCTCAATCTTATTCAATAACACATGCTGAAATATATAAACTATAACGGGAATTAGCCAACTTTAATGGGTAAAACTGTATTGTGGACCAATTTTGCACAAATTTGTGAAATATCACATTTCTGAATAAGCTAATGCAATTATCCAATTTTGCGTATGGCTCAAACAAATAATACTGAAGAATATTTGTTAATTCTCGAATTGATAGACATTTAGAAAAGATATCGCCCACGGCTCCAAGATTGTTGGCATGCTCTGATATGATCAATTTGTTTCACAGTTTCTAGCAATTGTAATTTATAAATTGAAGCATCGTAGAAAGCAAGAGAAGAGTATAGGAAGGGTGTGTGAAAGAGAAAGCAAGTCACCACAAAGGAGAGGAGAAACCGGGATTTTATGGGAACGGTACGGGAACGGGATTTTTAAGACAAAAAAATATGTCCCATTTATATCCCATTTAGAATTTGGGACGGTAACGGGATAGGACGGGATGGGACGGAAACGGTACGGGAATTCCCATAAAATAACTTGTCTCATATATTTAGTTAAAACAATTATAAAAATTGCAAATATGTATTCAATTTGCTTCTTTAAATCATCAAAAGCATGTTCATATTTAAGATAAAAAGAAATACATTATATTTCATAAACATTAAAATTTAAAAAAGAAAAACCATAGTCTAATCAAAATTAATCCAAAACTTAAAGTAAACCACATAAATATTTTAAATCAAAGCATAAAATTCAATAATATGAAAATTCTAAAAGTAGCCAAGTAGGTAGCTAATCCTCTCGTATCATTTTTCATTCATGGCAAATGATGGTTTCTAGAGCTCAACACAAGAATAAAAAAAAAACAAATAAAAGTAGTTGTTGGTTAATAAAATTAATATGGTAATGCTGAAAATATCAACGGATGGTGTTAAAAAGGTGAGACTATATATTAATATGACATAATATATTATATGATTCTATAATAAATACATAAATATACATAATTTAATTTATATAAATCTATATAAACGGGATTATGGGAAATCCCGTTCCCGTCACATCCCATCCCGTTCCCGTTGTGACAATTGGAAAAAAGGTTTTTAAATATGGAAAGTACAGGCGTTTTAACGAGAAAAGATTTGAAAACTCGTGGAACCAATTTTGTCTCTAACCACTACATACGGTTTCCAACAAGTTCCAAAACAAATTTTGTCATTACAGTAGAGGTTAGAATATGAAAACATGTTTAATGTTTCCAACTTGAATGTCTAACAGAAGGACTCGTATTTGCATTTGACTTCACAGAATATACAAACATTTCGAGTAAGGTGGCTGTATAACGTAATTGTTTTGACTCTGAAATAGACTTTGTTTATTGTGGGTTAATTTGTAGACCTTCCGTAGTTAAATGCATCGAAAATTAATAATACCATATGTCCTTGAGAAGCAAAAAAGCAATATTAGCAAAAATATGGAAGATAACTCACAAGGCTTGGTGAAAGTTTATGAATTCAGGTACACCTACAATACAATTTGCTTAACCACATTAGAAGCTAATAAGGCACCAAGAAGAGACATACAGACTTCCGGTATAACAAGAGCGTGATCTTAAGAGAAGAATTACCAGACCTAAAAACACCAAAGCGAAAGAATCCTATTACTCTCATTACAAAAATAAAATATACGATAACCATTACATATAGTGACAAGAAAATTATGCAAATCTGGGTGGATTTGAACCACCAACCTCTCAGCTTCATAAGAAGAAGAGCGCTCTACCATTTTGAGCTTACAGATCTATCTCAAGCACACTTAATTATTAAAAAGGACCCAGAAGAAGAAAAAAAACAATCTATCACCTCCAATGACATAGACAAGTTCCAACGATCTTGCCTTCATCATCAAGTCTGGGACATAGGAGCCTGCATAATTCTGGACAGATAGAGATGTATATCACCAACTAAAGAGTTTGGTTTAACGTTTTGGCTTAACCAGAATAATGGAAAGAGCTTAACACAAACTCTGGATCAACTCAATCAAAATGAATAATATCTTTTGACAACAACATAATCATACTACGTACAATTAGAACAAAACATGACAAGAGGTAACCTTTAAACATACTCAGTTATTTCATCTGCTTGCTCGGATACGCCATCAACCTCAAACATCCACCAGTCGAACACCAACCATCTCCTCAACTATCTTCTTGCCCCAAAACTTCAGGCAACAACTAGAGAATCATTTGCTACAACAAATATTCTTTTCCGAGATCCTACAACTCTTTCACAGGTCCTTACGAATACATTTCAGTCCAACAAATAAAATGTATGTACATCGCTAAAACTACAAAGAGCGAACTCTGTAACATAATTCACCATCTTTATTCAATAAAATTACGAAACAAAATAAAAATAAGCTTTATATTTGAGCAAAATTGTCAAATTGTACAGTAGTCTTAGTCTTAACCAAGTTCGCGAATTGAAATCATAAAAATTAAGATACCTGCTCATTGAATAGCGTATTGGAAAGATCATCACGGCTTCGGTTAGGTGACAATCTCTGATATGATTGATTTATCACAATTTTTACCACTGATAAATTATTTTTTGAGCGTAGAAGATAGCAAAAGAGAAAAGGAAACGCGAGCAAGAAACACATAGGAGAGGAGAACCCGGGAAAAAAAAGAATCACCCGTGCGAACTCCTCTCCAAACCACAAAAATACTTTTGTTTTTATTGAGGATAGAGTTTTTGACCTGCCATGCAAGCGCACCTGACATGGCAAAGGTCTGATGACAAAGATGCAATCTCACATCTTACTTCCTATACCAATTCATACACACATGACGCCTTGGCGTAAACAACAGATTCGTCTCCTTTGAAACTTCTCCAATTCGCAGATCTCGCATCTCACCAAGCCTTAACGAGAAGATCCAAGGCCAGATCTGATTAATCAAGAACACAAATCATGATTACAACGCTTGAAATCGGAAAACGAACAAAAGAGAAACTCTTCTCAGTACAATTAGAAATCATTCACCTCATGAAAAAGTTAGATCGGCGTCAGATCTGGCAAATTCATCACTGGATTCACACAACTGATCGTAAACCTACACCGATGTGCAGAACAGGAGAATCTCTACTACAAACAAACGTTTTAGACATAAGATTCGTCGCCATAGCAGCGAGATCGGCGTCGGATCTGACGATTGAAGCTTCAAAACGGTGTTTACATCACCGGATTCGCGAAACTGATAGAAAAACTACACCGATGTGTAGATCAGGAGGATCTCTATGAGAAACAAACGATGGAAACGTGAGATTCGTCGCCATAGAAGCGAGATCTAAAGAAAAAGAGTTTTAGAGAGAAGGAAGAAAGGAGGCGAAGAAGAGATAACCCTAGAGAATATCAACACAGAGTTTTATATAGAAGGATGGACGGTTGAGATTAAACGGTTAGATAACATATCAACGCTTATAAATCAACCGCGTGGATCATTGCGTGCCTTTCGGGTCATTATTATTCAAAGGCGGTTTCGCTGTTTTATTGAAAAGTATTAAAATATAATTAAAAAATAAATTAAGAAGAAACGGTTTAATAAATGGACGGCTAAGATTAAGTGTTGCCGTGTTGGTGTTTAACAAAAAAAAAAAAATATTGAATTGCGTTGTTTCTAGGCACTTTAATCAAAGAAACTACCTACAAAGTCATAGGAATATGATTAAGAAACTAACCATGACATATTCCGCAATTCAAAATGTCTTTGATATTATATTTACAATGACCGTCTCATAAGGCTTGTATGAAATCATCGATTCTGATAGGTAAATGTCGATGATAGCATGTGATATTCACAATTCTAAAGGCAAAATAAAAAAGAAAGTTCTTTGTAAGGAGTTTTGATAAATTAATCAAAGAAACTACCTACAAAGTCATAGGAAAATGTATGATTAAGAAACTAACAATGACATATTCCGAAACTCAAAATGTCTTTGATATGGTTTGTAGTTATTTACAATGAGCGTCTCATAAGGCTTGTATAAAATCATTGATTCTGATAGGTAGATGTCGATGATATCTTTAGAATTGTAAATATTTAGAACGTGTGCATCACAATTCTAAAGGCAAAATGAAAAAGAAAGTTCTTTGTAAGGAGTTTTGATAAATTAAATTATTAAAAATTAAAAATTTCTTATAAGTTACTTTAAAAAAAAGATAATCTAATTAAAAATTCGGTTGGTTATCTTATACATTGCATCATTATAAGTTCTCACAAATTGCTACTAACTAATTAAAATTTAATAACAACTTTTACATTATTAATCGATTTTTGTAGCAACTTTTGTACAAACTTTACCAATTGTAACAAAACCGATGTTATTGCAAATGTTTAGAATGTACGATATTAGAGGTGGTCTTACGCTAATCAATGGTCAGATTGATGAATGTATTAATCTATGTCAAGACATTAAGCAAATGAATATATGTACCAATGATTTGCTTGCTAAGACTTCTGATTTTTTAAGCTTTTCTCTTTATGTGTTCGTTGTTCACTTTGTTCACTCTAGTAATGTTTGTGAAAATAGTTTTGCTTGATTGTTTGCATTTGAATCAAGCTTTAGAGAGATTTTTCGGTTTTTCACCTTGGAGTTCAATGGGAAGAGAAGAGTCTAGTTTGCAAAACGAGTGATCAAGTACGAGCTCAAGGGAGTTACATTTGATTGGTATAGATAGTATTGACTCAAGAAGTCAAGTTCATAAAAGGAGAATCAACATTTTCTCTGCAGTTGTTCTTCTTGTGATTGATGCGAAAACCGGACGAATTTCTGAATTGTACAATATTGTTGAACAGTTTCATAGAGGCTTACACCGGGGCATAACTTGTAAAGTTGTCTAGCTTAACGAACTAAGCTTCCGCGGAAGTGAGAGCGGGTACATTACTTTCTGGAAACTATTGCACGGGTCGCGTCTTAACCGAATGTTGAAAATTTTACCTCATTGTGGAGGAACTGAGCCAAAAGAAACATCAACTGAGCTGCAAAGAGAATCACTACTAAAGCAAGAAATCCAAGAAGAGGGACTAAGTTCAAGGTACAACAAAATGCTAGGCAAGAAAATAATGGGAACAACATCTAGAGAGAGAGAATTGGGACAAGTCTCGTACATTTACTGAACATTTAGAGAGAGAGAATTGGAAAATTCAAGTTTGAACATTCTCCAAACGTGAATTTCCTTTTCTGTTTGTTTTAAGATTTTATAGATGCGTACTAATCAAAAGCCTGTAGAGAACACATAGTAAGAGCAAAGAACTTCCAAACCGAACAAACGAACGATGGATTTTTAAAAGGAAAGAGATTTATAGTGGTTGATGATGTGCCATTAGCATGTAAACTTGTAACAGTAAAGCTAAAGAAGATGGGAGCATCTGAGGTCAAAGAATGAAACGATGAAAAAGAAGCTGTGAAATTAGTCAGTGAAGGGTTTACACTAAGAGAGCAACAAGATTCACTACCTTCTGACTACATATTCATGGATTGTCAGGTAAATGATCTAATGATAAGGTTTCTCTTACACAATATACATATATATATATATAAAGTGTTCTAATATAATATGTTTATACATAGATGAAAGGAATGGATGGATATGAAGCAACTAGAGAGATTAGGAGAATGGAGGGAAACTATGGTGTGCATATATACCAATAATAGCTATGTGTGTTCATGATCCTGATTCAAGTGAAGCTAGAGAAACCATCAATGCTGGAATGGATGCTTTCTTAGGTAAAAACCCAATTGTAGACCAAATTGCAAACATCATTAGAGACATTGAAAGCAACAAGACTCTCAAGTAAGAGTATTAATTGTTATTGCTAAATAATACCATCTAGAAAGATTAAACAGATATTTTATGAATTTGACAATATTTATAGCCTTTCTCTTTTGGTTTTCATTTTGTTTTCATTTTCGGATTTGGTGAAAAACAATACTAGTTATTAATAAGAGATCTCTCATATGAACTATAGGCGTGTTCGTTTCCTTGACGCTGCGTTAAGGATGTGCGATCAAAAACTAACAAGGGATACGTCAGCAACTTGTTAAAATAAAGAGTTTGGAGATACAAAACTCTTCCTCCGGCGACACAAAAAACTGATGTGAGAGTCGCTGCAATTAATGGTGGTAACTAAAATGATAAAAAAATCAGTTGCGGTACCTACCGGCAACAGTTATATAACAAGACAACATTAAAAAAGTTCTTTGTTGTTTGTTAATCTTTGATCGCACTCTCTGCGGCTGCGTTAAAGAAAAGAACAGGCCTTATGTAAATCAAAATATACGAAACATATTAGACCTACATATTAGTTACATATGTAAATCTACCCATATATGTTTCTCATATTTCAGGTTTATATGATACAGATATATCATAGTTAATGCATGTTACAAGTGAGAACAATAAGAACATACACCCACAGAGCCACACTCTTACTTTATTTGTTACTTTATTTTCTCTTTCTTTTTTAAGAAAATATTTCACTTCTCCCTAATCCCTGTTAATCAATGAGATAATACATTTGATTATTAGAGAGAAAACTGAACTCGAACTCACCACAAGCTCTTGCAAAAAAAATGTTGAAGAAATCTCAATAAACACGAGCTTTAGGAGGGAAAGTGTCAATTTCATCGTCCAATGTGTTCATATGGACCGGTCTATACTCCAATCTCACCTTCCCTTCTTCCCAATACCTTCAACATATAGTTACATTTCTAAATTTAGGATTTGTAACCAAATATCCTAAGAAGATATAAACGAGAATTTTTCTTACCCCAATGTATGCTTCATCCAATTCTCATCATCTCGTTTCTGCAAAACAGCCATACCAAAACTCCTCATTTTTATCGAAATATCGAATGGGACGATTTTGTTATGTAAGGAACATATAGAACTAACCGTGAAATCTTCACGAGCATGCGCTCCTCGACTCTCTTTCCTAGCCTCAGCAGAATGCATTGTTATACATGCATTTATCAAAAGATTCTCCAACTCCATAGTTTCTATCAGATCCGAGTTCCTAAAATGGAAAGTTTCCAAAACATAGCTTTAGTAAATTAGCTTAAAGACAGCTTTTTAACATTTTCTTCCAACGAAAAGTAGTCTAGTCTTACCATATCAAACTCCGATCTTTCACTTTGACATCACCAAAACTTTCCCATTCCTTATCAATCAAATGACAACCTATAATCATTATCATACACGAATACAAAAACAAAATGAAATTTTCGATTAGATTAGCTCTAAAACGTCATGTGAGACTTATAAATTAGTTTTCTTTGTTGATTACCTTCCTCTAGTGTTTCTTGTGTACGGAAGACAGCAGCATTGTTTTGCATTACTCTTTGCATGTTTAAACGGATTTTAGAAGTTGGAAGTGATCCATTTGAGTTCCTTATTCGGTCTAACCATTCGATACTCTTCTCACCCGCATCCTTCTCTAGCGGTTTCAGTTTCTCGCCTTTTACAAAGAAAAGATCTCTCAGAATAAACACTTACTTGTATCAAACTTCAAAGCTGAAAATATATGAATTTCTTGCTTACCTGGTTTTTGAATCTCTGCAACTCTGTTTGCACAAGCGCGGCCAAAAACAACAATGTCAAGAAGTGAATTTGCGCCAAGTCTATTCGCGCCATGAACAGATGCACATGCTGCTTCTCCTGCAGCCATTAGTCCAGGAACTATAGAATTTAGATCATCTCCTCTAACAGTAACAACCTGAGAATCACATAGATGTATCAAACATTTTGAAATAAAGTGCTAAAATTTTTTCCATTTGTTCTAACACTGAAAATAATTTGTTTACCTCTCCATGGTAGTTTGTAGGAATACCACCCATATTGTAATGTACAGTAGGCAATACAGGAATTGGCTCTCTTGTAACATTGACACCAGCGAAAATAGCAGCGGTTTCAGATATACCAGGAAGCCTCTCCTTAAGCACCTCTGGTGGTAGATGGTTTAAGTGAAGGTAAATATGATCCTTCATTGGTCCTGATTAAGAACAATGTTATAATATCTCAAGCTAATTGCTTAGATATGAGTCTCAAAGGATTTTTATGATCTTACCTGCACCGCGCCCTTCCCGGATTTCCATAGTCATTGATCTTGAGACAACATCTCTTGAAGCAAGATCTCTAGCCGTAGGAGCATACCGGTCCATGAATTTCTCCCCTTCACTATTTCTTAGAATCCCACCTTCACCTCGAGCTCCTACATGTAAAAAACAGACAAAGTCAAGAACTATTGTCTTGCTTAAATTCACAATGATTTGGTCAGTGCAGGAAGAAACTATCACATACCTTCAGTGATGAGACAGCCAGCTCCATATATACCAGTAGGATGAAACTGAACAAACTCGAGATCTTGCAACGGTAATCCAGCCCGTGCAACCATTGCATTTCCATCTCCTGTGCATGTATGTGCTGAAGTTGCAGAAAAATAAGCTCTTCCATAGCCCTGATGGCAATTATAGATAATGATCAGTTTCACAAAATTCAAAACAAGATACATTTTCAAGCAACATTTATAATATTTACCCCGGTGGCCAATATTGTCGAACCAGCATGGAAACGATGTAAAGTGCCATCTTCCATGTTCAATGCAATGACTCCCTGACAGGTTCCTACTCATCATATATACAAAAGGCACATGAATATCTCTTAGCTATAAGAATTAAATTTCTAAAGGCAAAATATCTCGACCATGCACCAATAATGGAATAGACATACTCTTAATCAACCTACAATTACTACTTACCATCACTGTTCATTATCAAATCCAAGGCAAAATATTCCACAAAGAATTGAGTGTTATGTTTCATTGCTTGGCCATAAAGAGTATGTAACAACGCATGCCCCGTGCGGTCAGCAGCACACGCACAACGGTATGCTTGGCCACCTGAATAAATAAAAGAGGTCTTATAAGCAAGCATTTCTCCCACATGAAATAAGTTTAGTTTCCAACTTGAGATTGCATAATACCTTTCCCAAAATCAAGACTCTGGCCACCAAAAGCACGCTGATATATTTTCCCATCTTCAGTACGAGAAAACGGCAATCCGTAATTCTCAAGCTCAATCACAGCTTTTGGAGCTTCCCTACACATATACTGAATTGCATCTTGATCACCTATAAAAACAAAAAGATACAATTTACATCTAAAAATAGAAAACATCCAAAATCAGGTAACAAAAAAAGCAAATTTACTTGAACATACTAATGTAGAAGCATGACCATACCTAACCAATCACTTCCTTTGACAGTATCATACATATGCCATCTCCAATCATCTTCAGTCATATTACCCAATGCAGCATTTATACCTCCCTTCACAAAATATCACAGTTTAATTAGCTTAGTTACAAGAATGAAAAAAAGACAATGTAGTAGGTACGTACCTGAGCTGCAACAGTATGCGAACGCGTTGGAAAAAGCTTGGTGACACAAGCTGTTTTAAAACCATGTTCTGATAAACCTATTGCTGCTCTTAGCCCAGCACCACCTGCTCCTACAACAACCGCATCATACGTATGATCAACGATCGTATACGATGATCTTTCCCCTGTCTTCTCACACACAGAAAACACAATAATTCATATCAAAATTGGCAAAATACAATATCACATACAAAAAAATAAAAAAAATTCATTGATCTCCCTCCGTTCCATTTTAGATGATTTTCTAGGAGAAAAAATTTGTCCCAAATTAGTTGATTTTTTCAATTTTCTATGCAACATTTATTGTGTTTTGGTTGTTTTAATTCTGCAGATTATTTTTTCATTGGTTGAATCATCTTGGAATTGATGTTCTATATTGAAAATATGAACAATTAAATGGTTTCTTAATTTGTGTGTAAAAACCTTAAAAATCATCTAAAATGGGACGAAGAAAACGAAATTAGTCAACCAATTTGTGTTAATCTTCGCCATAGTCGATGATAGGAACATAGCAATGTGTAACCGAATCCATTGTAATGATCAAATTCCAGAAATGATAAGTAAACGAAAATGTAGTACCGAACGAGACGAGAAGAATCTAGAGACTTGAGTTCTGATGAAATGGCCATTAGATTCCGATCTACGCGACGGTGAAGACGGAACTCGAAGACGACGAGGCACGACGCAACACCACATCTCTCCGTCACTACTACTTGGCACGAACTCTACTTTTTTGTCAACACGAAGAGTCGTTTATAAAATTGGTTTTGAATAAATTTCAAAATTATGCTTGAAATTCCATATTTACCCCTAAACGTGCCATCATCGAATTCCAGTATACGCCACATCGGAATTGGTTTGCCATGTTGATAATTGGGCTTTATTTTAAGGCCCATATTTTAACCTTGTACAAAAGCCCATTAATGTTGCAGCGAGCGAATAACAAACAAACAGCAAATATGCATGCTTGTTAGCAAAAAGCAGTTCGTTGCCGGAGAAGACATCGGAGATCGGAGACGACGAGATCGGAAAAGCGATTCCTATAGAGAAGTATCTTCTTCTGTTTAGAATTTGAGATTTGAGAGATGGAAACGAGGGAGAGAGATCTAGACAGGTTAATTCCGATGCATAATAAATCCGGTGCTTCTCCACGCGACGTCGTTTTATCCGTTCCTTCTTCTCCTCTCGCATCTCCGATTCACGTCGCCGGTAGAGAGGTCTCTCTCCATTCCCTAATCTCTCTAACGAAATCGCGATTAAAACACGATTACTCTTAATCGCTAATTTTTAATCAAACAATTGTAATTTCTCTGCATGATTTGAGTATTGCGTTTGCGTTTGCGTTTGCGTTTGCGTTTAGAGATTACTTGTATGTTAAGTTATTCTTATGTGTATATATATACAGGCGATTTACAAAGTTATACGAAGTTGGGCATCTAAAAAATTCATGACTGGATGGTAATAATCTCTTGCTGATTCAATTTCAGAGTTTCTTGATAATGAAAAACACTAAAATCACTAAGAGCGGATAGCTCAACCGGTAAAGATCTCAGGCAAAGCCTAGAGGTCACTGGTTTGAGTGGCTCTTGGGACGAAACTACCTGTGGTTTCGGGCCTGGGAGATTATGGGTTCCGCCACGGAACTTCCTGGTGATTCAAACAAAAAAAAACACTAAAATCTTTGTGTATTGTTGTTGTTATAATATAGTGTGATTCTGCTACCAATCGCTGTAACATTCTACTTCACATGGTGGTTTATTCATTTCGTTGACGGTTTCTTCTCGCCTATCTATACGCATCTCGGAATCAATATGTTCGGTTGGTTTTCACATTCTGATATAGAAATGTATGAGAATATTGCAGTCAGAGATTTGTAACATTTCATCTTTCTGGTTGAAATTGCAGGTCTTGGATTTATGACATCAATCACATTCATATTTCTTGTTGGTGTATTTATGTCTTCATGGCTTGGAGCTTCAGTACTTAGTATTGGTGAATGGTTTATCAAGAAAATGCCTCTCATTAGCTATATCTACTCTGCTTCTAAACAAATCAGTGGAGCAATCTCACCCGGTAATTGAAGAACTCACACAACTTACCAATAAGTATATTAAGAAAGCTGAGCTTACCCCTTTTTTTTACCAGATCAAAGCTCGGGTGCATTCAAAGAGGTAGCGATTATCAGACATCCGCATATGGGAGAATACGCGTTTGGATTCATTACATCGACTGTGATTCTTCGAGGACGTGCTGGTGGAGAAGAGCTATGTTGTGTTTATGTCCCTACAAACCATCTTTATCTTGGAGACATTTTCCTCATTAGCTCAAAGGATATTATAAGACCTAATCTCTCAGTCAGGGAAGGCATAGGTAACTTGTTCTAGCTGACTTCTTTTAATTTGCTGCAACAAATCGATCTCATATTGCTCGGTTTTTAACTTCTTTTTCTGAAACAGAAATCGTCATCTCAGGTGGTATGTCGATTCCACAGATACTAACAACGCTGGACGCAGAGACTATTCACAGGACAGTAGTAGGAAGCTTTGCTCTTCCAGCAGTGTGAAGTCAATGAATCATAGTTTTATTATCCAAATATCAAATCTGCACTACACTTCAAAGTTTAGGTGACTTTTGCTAATCCAAGAATGTTGGAAAAGTTTTGAACTCAATGATATATATAAGTGAATGATTCATAGAGTTTGGATATGCGTTTAAAACCTTGTATTAGTTTAGACACTAGAGAACATAAAAAGAAGTTAGATTTGAAAGTTATTTGTTTTTCACATCAGTGTGTTTAAAAATGAGAAGCTCAAAGATGCACAAGAGCATAAATCTTGCTCACATTATTGTTTTTGTAAATCAAATGCTGGAAAAAGGACTAGAGACACATAGAGACTCTTGGCCATTGTGCAATTACGTATATCGTCGATTCTCATGAATCAGACCTAATTAAAAACTCTGGAAATCAATTCAGTAGTAGCCTTACCAACTTCAAAACTCTAATTCCTACTAAAATGATGCATTAATGCCTCTGTGTAGCATCAAGAGAGTGCAGAACAGAGAGACTTGTATGCATCAACACAGAGTTTAAACTTCTCTTGCGCTGCAGCCTGCGATTTCCACCACATTACCGAAAACAATTATCAACACATAACTTCAAAAACCTGAAACAATCCAAATCTTTGTTTAAAAACCATACCTGAGTAGGTCCCTGGTGCTTATCCGGGTGCCACTTCAAAGCCGAAGATCGAAATCTGCAAAACAAGAAAACTTTCATGAACACATTTTTCTTACATTTTGGTGAGACCATCGAAACAGTTTAAAGACTTACGCGTCCTTAACATCTACTAATTTGAGAGGACCAACTAGAGGCAACCCCAAAACAGTCCTCTCAGACTGAGACCCGACGATCAAAGGCTCATCACAAGAGGCATCACTCCAACTTCTGCTCCTTTGAGATTGCGTTGTCCAGCTCCATCCTTCTCTCCATTGAAATCCCGATGTCGAGTCTCTTGAGTATGATGAGGCTTTATGAGATTGGTTTGTCCATCCTTCTCTCCATTTGTTCTCAAATGTATTACTCGCATCAGCGCCAACATCATCATCGGGATTTCCTTCTCTGTGCCATCCTAATATATATACACACAAACAATCAACTAAACAGAGCCAAGAACTATGTGGTACTACTTCTGAATCAGAAGAGAAATAAAGCAACTAACGTTTAGTTTTCTTATCTCGAGGCTTTTTACCACGTCCAGGGGGAGATTTCTTCTTCATATGCCTATCCCGGACAAGCGGATTTGGCCCGAAATTCCACTCATTCTACGTATAAGATACAAAAATACATATAAACACTTGAGAGCAATCACATATCAAAAACCAAAACCAATCCATGAAGTATGTTAATAGAAACATTCAACCTGAAGCGGATCATTGATTCCTCTGTGGAAGAGAAGATTGTCTAGAGTCTTTTTCGCACCAGTACGCCGCCCTTTCTCCTTTACGGTACATGTGAATCTTACGGAAGAGTTCTGGGATCAACATTTGCAGCTTCAGAAAGGAGAACTTACTTTCTTATGAGTGTGAATACATACACAAATACATGACTACACACACACCAAAATACAAAATTCATGACAATACAATTCCTGGTTTTAACATATACTTATCAATGCAGATTGCAGATTGCTACATGACCAAATCATGTGATCCTAGACTTGAACATTTAGACTAATGCAAAACAAAATTCAAGAAACATTTTCCATATTCCTCAATCACATATAACAATTACTAATCTTGATTCCAATGCATCAATCAGATGATTCCTTAGTGTCAAAGTCGAAAATTTATCACCTTTGAAGATCGTTCACCTTCAGAAGTTCTATCCTGCAACAAAATTACATTAGATTCAATATTTAAAACTAAGCATGAGACAAAAAAAATAAAAATCTAATCTTTTTGCAGAGATGATGGATCTTACAGAACCAAAGTTTGTCTTCGATTTCTCAGACAAAACATTCGTAGAATGAAAAAGAGCGAAATGGGTTTTCACGTTTGATTGTAGAATCGATGAGCTTTTCAGCGATAAGAGACTTTTCCACCTTAGCATTGTTTTGGATTCCACACACACACACACAAAAAAAGCCTTCTAGAAACGAAATTGAGGATTACGATAAAGAAATTGAATGGTTTATAAATACATTTACGGGGAAAAAGAGTGTTTTTGGAGGATTTTGAGGAAGAAATGAGAGAGACCACGGAGAGTGAGCGAGAAAGGTCAAGCAAGTAGCGTAGAGAGGAAAAATAGGTTTTCTTAACCGGACCGGTTAATTGAGAACCGTTAAATACTCTGGCCCAAACGATAACCCAAATTAGGGTTGGGCATTCGTATATCCGATCGGATTCAGAGTTCGGGTGAGGTATTTCGGATATTTCGGTAATGGAGTTTAGAAACCTGTCGGATATTTTATAAATTTGGGTCGGGTTTTGATCATAAGCAAATAGCAAATAATTAGGTAATAGATCGCGCAATCCATAACTTTTTATTCGAGATTAGATTACTAGCATCGAATTTCCGATCTCTATTATTCTCTTTTCTACTGCAAAAAGATGAATATGTTAGCTGACTCGTTAGCTAAAAGTTTTTTGTGATGCTCTTATTTTATCTGACGGTTTTGATTTAAGTTCTACTCCCTCTATTTTTTTAGTACATGTTGTTTAAATAACAAAAATTTATATTAATTTAAATGATTTTTTCATTTTTTTAAGCAAAATTAATTGTGTTTCTGTTGATTTTAACTGTTTGAATTCTGAAATTAGTTTTTCATTGGTTGAATCATTTTGGAATGGATAATAAAACATGTATTCTATTGTAAAAAAAATTAGTGGATTCTTAATATGTGTGCAAATACCTTAAACCTCAACTATTATATTATGAGACAGAGGTAGTAATAAAACTGTGCTTTTAACAAAAAAATATTCGCATTTTCTGCTTCAATTTAGTAGATAAATTTGGTTGTGCACTTAGCCACGATCACATTTAATACGGGAACCACAATCTTCATGCCTTCCATCCTTTTCTTGATCCAAATCATGCTACATACTTCACTTCTTGTTGGTTCTCTATAGAAAAAATAGCTAAGAAAACAAAACAAAACATATGCAAAAACTCCTAGATATGCGTAAATGCAATGCTAAAAACCATGAAAACACAAGGGAAACTACACTCAAGGACTAATAATTGTTTAGGGGCAAATTGGTTTAGTTAAGTAGAATGGTGATGAACAAACCGTCACTTTGATAATGACTATAGGAGATACAATCGAAAACCAAACAAAAATAGTAGGTTCATGTCTGCGAATGAAATCAAATTTCAGTTGGATGAAACAAATAACAATATCTGTTTGAAAGAATCATGTACGTAAGGAACAATCTAAACATAACAATGACATTGCTTTAATTAGCTAGGTTACATGCATGGTTCTACTTTCAAGAACCTCAAAATCCCTCGAAAAATCCCTTTCTTTTATCCGAATGAAATCGATCTCCGGCCGTTTCATTAATGAGGACTTTTAGTTCCCATATCTCTGGAATCATTACTAGATGATCCTTCCAATTCACTGCTTTGGAACTCTTGGCTCGACAATGCTATCTGTCTGAATTTCTTCATGTCTGCATTGTAAGATGTCTGACTATAATCCGAGCTTGTTCCCGATGTCCCGTAAATATTGCTTTGTCCCGGCTTAACTCCTTCGTTTAAAGCATCCAGTGACACTTCTCCTTCTAATGCTCTCACTATCTGAAAACACAAAAACATTTTTATGTTACTATCCGACCAAAAATCGATATTTTTGGTAATAATTTTGATTCACCTGGCTCATCTTTGGACGTTTACGCCCCGAATGACGAATGCTAGCAGCAGCACAAGTCACCATTCGAGCCATCTCTTGCGGACTGTAGTTTCCTTCAAGCCTCGCATCTGCGAGCTCATTAAAGTTTCCATCTTCTAGTGCGCGAGCCATGATAGGACGAGCCTATATTCAAAACCATATGCAACCATTAGTAACCGAATAAAAAGGCGAAAACATACACACAATGCTTGTAAGTACCAAGAGTGAGAAGAAAATGATATTAATGCATACATACCCAATCTACTAAAGTGTCGTCCATGGCAATGCTATTATCAACCGGTCTTTTTCCAGTGATCAGTTCCAATAACATGACACCGAATGAGAATACATCGGATTTCTCTGTTAATTTTCCGCTTGATGCATATTCCGGAGCTAGATATCTACAAATGAATGTGCATAGAAAGCAGATTAGTCATTCTACAAACGATCTTATCGAGTAAAAAAGACGCTTACCCGAAAGTTCCCATTACACGAGTGGATACATGAGTATTGTTATCAGTAGTTAACTTAGCCAATCCAAAATCAGCAACCTAAAAAGAGAAAGAAAAAAATCCAAAACGTTATCAGCTTTAGCAAAAAACCGAAGCAGATTGCATTAACTAAATTATGATACCATTGCATCAAAGTTGAAGTCCAATAGAATGTTTGCAGCTTTAATGTCACGGTGAATGATCCGAGGATGGCCTGCGTTGTTTCCTCAACCAAAATGAAATCACTAGTCACAGACAGAGCTTTCTCTGTTTTATATATACCACATTGGTTAAGAAAATGAAACTTACAGTCTTCGTGAAGGTAAGCGAGTCCTTTCGCAGAACCTAAAGCGATACGCATCCTTGTGGAGAAATCCATTACCGGAAGATTCTTCCCTGTAACAACAAAAGTTATAACTTTCTTGAATTTAAGACTAGACATAAATAATATTTGTGTTGTATATATAAAGTTTCTAACCATGAAGATGATATTCCAAAGTATTGTTTGGAACAAACTCATAAACCAACATTCTTTGTCCATCAGCTATGCAATATCCAACCAAAGAAACAAGATACCGATGATGCACACGGCTAATGATATCAACCTCAGCTTGAAACTCTCTTTCTCCTTGTCCACTACCCGATTTCAAACTCTTAACCGCGACTTCTTTCCCGTTAGGCAACACACCTTTATGGACGTACCCGAATCCTCCCTGTCCCAAAAGGTTAGAATCAACAAACCCTCCCGTTGCAGCCGCAAGCTCTTGGTAAGTAAAAGTGCTCTTGTTGAATCCAAGGGCAAGAGCAGGCGAAGGAGGAGGTAAAACCGGCCGTGCTGGCCCTGAGTACAAATCGGAATCTTCTCCGCTTGTAGGCATCCGCGGTGGAGGAGGCGGTGATGGTCCAACGCCTCCCCAACCACCATGAGATTGCTGGTTTTGTCCTTGGGAGTTTAAGTGCCAATTTGGATAATTCTGTGAAGCATTGTTATTGTTGTTGTTTCCATAATATTGATATTGATTTCCTGAAACAATAATAAACATGTGTGTATTTTTTTATTCTTTTTCGAATTATCGATGTCCGGGCCAAAACCTATAATCTCCGAAACCACAACATGTAATAATAATTTACCTTTGGATTCAGGGTAGAAGGAATCTTCTTTTCTCTTCTTTCTGCGTCTAAGACAGACAATAATAAGCACGATCATCAATAGTCCAGCTCCGATTAATACACCTACTATGATCCCTGTATTCATATTACTTCCTCCTCCTCCTCCTCCACGGCTTTCGCCACCGCCTCCTCCTCCGCTAGAAGGAGAATTCTCCGAGCGAGAGCCGCCATTGTCTTCAGACGGAGACGATCTGTTATCTCCACTCCTAGAAGGAGGAGATGGATGAGAACCGCGAGACGGAGGAGGCTCATTGCCTCCACTATTTCCACCATTTCCTCCACCCTCTTGTGACGGTGGAGGAGGATTATCGTTGGAATTGGGAGGAGAAGGAGCTTGTGGAGCTGGTGGAGAAGTAGAATCAGGAGGTGGAGGCGATGAATCTCCTAGAGTAGGAGAAGGAGGAGACGGAGACGGGGGAGAAGAGGAGGTTGAATTGGAATTAGACGGTGGAGATGGAGAAGAGGTTGAACTTGATGGAGGAGGAGCAGATTCAGGGGAAGAAGCCATAGGAGAAGAAACAAAAATAGAAAATCTCTGTCTTCTCTCCCTTAATCACTCAAATTTTCTGAGAAACATTAAACAACAAACATAGAAAACAGATAACGAGCATCATAATGGTGTTAAATAAGGCATTATGTTCGTTAACAAGAAACACGTAATGCTACATTTGACAGATTTTAATACGTAATTTAGTTAAGAGATTAGTACCTTAGAGGAAGAGATTAAGGGAGATTAAGAGAGAAAGAAAGAGAGAGTTTTTGGGGGCATTTGGTAAGAAAATGATTAGAGAAAAAGGAAAATTGAGATTTGCTCTGTCTTCATTCCGACAAACATGCCTCTTCTCTCTCAATCTCCTCTCTGTCTTAATAACAGTTTTTGTGTTAATTAGTTGTTAATTGTAATTAATCTCCAGTCTAATTGTTATCATTTTGGCTCCGTGATATTAGGAGTTAAAGGTTGTTGATTCAATTCCACGTAACACCCATGCATTATTTATTATTCTCTCCGTTCTTTTTTTTGTTTGATATTAAAAGTTTTAACACACAAATTAAGAAATCATTTACTTTCTCAAAACAAAACATGTTTTATTTCTAATCCCAAAACAATTCAACAATAAAAAAACCAATTTACAGAATTCAAACAGTCAAAAACAACAAAATCACCATAAATTTTGCATAGAAAATTGAAAACATCAATCAAAATGAAACAAAAAAACTTATCTAAAACATCAAACATAAAAAAAAAAAAGAGGGAGTACCATTTTTTAAAGAGAATCTTCAGTTTAATCCTGTCCGTTCGATCAAATCACACCTCTCGTCCTACTTGTACTTGGTTTTGACAACTTCATAAAAATAAACATTTTTCAGTTGGTGTAGTTATCAGGGGAACTAGGGGATGTTTAGGATTATGATATTTATAGATTTGTTTGCTACTTTAATATGATGCTTCCATATTTGTTATGCGTTTTCGTGACGGTTATGATGCTTCCATATTCGCGTACCTAAGAAACATTAGTGTGTAATCGGTTTTATTAGTTGAATAAATCAAGGAAGACGTTTGTCTCCACTTTCTACCAAAAAAAAACATTTTTCTAAACTTTGTGACCTAGTGGTTTATATACTATGACATTATCAAACTATTTGTGGGTTCATGTATGATAATTTGCTTGTATGAACTGTACTTGATATATAGTATATAAAACTTTTGATAATTTGCTTATATGAATTTTTTGTTTTTTTGTTACTTTAGCATTCTTAGTTTAATTTCAGTAATCACTTTATAGAAAGGGAATGACTTCTTCAAAACCGACATATAATTTAACCGTCAACTATATTTAGCCAAATTTCTCAAAATTATATAACTATTTTGTACTCCAAATCAGTAGCCAACTCAATACTGCTGCATAACTTTTAATGCTCCAAGGCTTCAAGCCATTCAACGTCCACTCCATCTAAACATGAGATTCGAAAACAAAAATAAATATTTTTTCTCCTCTCTCTCAAACACATTATTATCTTCCATAAAACCATCTCAAAAACTCATGAAAATTAAGATTGGAATGCGGCAATAAATGAAAAGTATAGTGTGATACTGTACCTTAATTAAAAGCGAAACTTATAACCTTTTTTGAGATTAATTGACACGCAAATTGTTTAATAAATCAATGCAACATCTCTTAATTCATATTGGAATGCGAGAAATAGTAAGAAACATGATTTGTATCCTTTGCACCATGAATGAAAAATCATGCAAACACAGAAACATATATATTGCATTCAAAAAATTTAGAAATAATTTAAATAGATTTATTCAACGATTCACCTGCTTACTAATAAATCACACCGTATATAAAATATTTGCCAAATCACGTTGGCAAAATATATCTAATCTAATTATTGATTTTCTTAGTTTGAATCTCTAGTCCGTTGCGATCACCACGAGCATCCCCACCACCAAAAAGCTTCTCTATCTCTTCCAATGGTAATCCTTTCGTCTCCGGCAACATAAAGAAGAAGAACCACCATGCAACCACCGCGATACCAGCGAACATAAAGAACGCACCACCCGTCGTGATCGCATCAGATATCGACAGAAAACTCATCGAGACCGTCGCGTTCATGATCCTATTAACCGCAACACCTATGCTCGCTCCTTGAGCCCTAAGTCTCAACGGGAATATCTCCGAGCTATAAACCCACGTGATAGGTCCAAGCCCTATCGAGAAAAACGCTACAAGGACGTACGTAGAGACGATGCTTAAGCTCAACGCCCATACTAACCGCCCGAAATGTCGAACCATCGTGAGACAAACCGCTAAACAGGTTAACGCAATGATCATACCACCAGTGCTGGTCAATAGAAGTTTTCTCCGACCTACCTTGTCTAGCAATAACGTAGCTATTATTATGAAAACGGTCTTAGTTAAACCTACACCGACCGTCGCGAGCAAGAGCTTGTCTTCCGAAGTAATTCCGGCTGCTTTGAATATCCTCGGGCTATACAACACGACGGCCTCAATCCCCGTCGCGTGCTCGAAAAAATGTATCCCCACGGCCGCGATCAAGATCAAACGAACCGCGGGTTTCGGTTTAATCACTAGTTCTCTCCATACACTTTTGCCTTGATTCTTCTTCATACCGGCTTTCTCCGCTGAATCATTGTCAATTTCCGCAGCGGTTAACATGTCTCTGAAGCGTTCTTCGGCTTCTTCTTTAGTGTTGGATACCAAAACCATGATTATCTTGGCTTCTTCTAACCTACCTTGTGTCACAAGCCACCTTGGCGACTCCGGCATTTTCATAATCCCAAAGGTCAATACTAAAGATGGGATCGCTGCGATTCCAAGCATCAATCTCCAACCAAGTTTCAACGGCAATTTTCCGAAACAGTAACTCGAGACATAGCCTAGTAAAATCCCGAAACTAATACAAAGCTCAGGGAGAGAAGTGAGAAAGCCTCTATGTGAGGTAGAGGATATCTCTGCGGAGTAAACCGGAGCTATCATTAGAGCAAACCCTACACCAACTCCGGCGATACATCTTCCGACCATCAAAACGGTGTAGTTTGGACCGTAGCCCATAATAACCGAGCCCACTAAGAATATCACGGAGGAGAGAGCAATGGTGTAACGCCGGCCGATGACGTCAGATGTTTTTCCGGCCGTTAAAGATCCGAGGAGAGCAAAGATATTCAAGATTCCGACCAAAACTTCGATCTTAGTTTTGTCTATTTTCAGATCTTTTTTTATAAATATCTGAGCTCCACTCATAACTCCCGTATCTAAAAACAAACAATAAACACACATGATATGATTCATCAATATAAAATACCCTAACAATAAATAAATTAATAAATCATAAGATTCATTAATATGAAACCCCTTGCAATTAAATAAATGTATGATATGATATAGAAATTGATTTACCATATCCGATGATGATTGAAATGATGGAAGCAACAATGGCACACCTGCAAGCGAATTTGTTCATATGATTATTATCCTGAACCATGGTGGGTCTTTTTTTCTTTTTTTTTTAATGTTGAATGTTATCGTGTGTAACTTTTTTTTTTTGGTAAACGTTATCGTGTGTAACTTATTATACTGATTATGTGCATTTCACTGTATTTATATACACGTAATTACAAACAGGCGGAGTGCACCACTTGTATGCATAGTGGAAAATGACGATCATAAACTTTCAAGTTTCAACAGTGTTCGTGGAGGGGCCCTCGTATTTGGTTTGGTAGGATAATGAAATAAATATCTGATTTTTGCAATTTTTCCTAACTTAAGATTTAGCAGACCTTCAAGGAGAAGTAGAAGAGCGCAAACTGAAATGAATTCAATATCAGAAAGTAAATAAACTCTCAATTTTTAAACGTTAATTAACTTCCAATTATTGTTTTTTTTATATTAAAAAACAACTCAATTAGTGAGGATTTGTATCTATGGTAGTATTGTAGATAAAGTTAGTGAGGATTTGAATGAATTGACCTGTATATAGCTTCTTTTTTTTTGGGTCAAAACTTGTATATAGCTTAGATTTTCTATTTGGATCGATACTTGCGAGTCCAATTGGTTAAAGAAAATTAGGGTTATTGTTCTCGATTATTTCTATTTTCTCTGAATAATCTCTCTTAGTAAATTAATTACTTATTTGTCCATAAACATAGTCACCAACGTTAATAAACCACGTAAAAATGTGTTCGTTCTTTACGTTTTTATTCATTTTCTCACCATCCTTCACAATAGAAATACAACTTTTATTTGATGCCGTGAAATATATGTGGTGAGTCGTTGAAAAAGAAAGAAACGTGCCGAGAAAAGTTTTGATTTGATTTCTTGAAAAACATGTTATAAAACTATACTCAATCGCATATTGCTCACCTTTGTAATGGAAAGGAATATATAGGCACTAGCACAAATCCAAAGGCGAGAGACATTCATACTAATTAAGGAATTCTCTAAAAGAATGAGATTAGATGAATTTGTTGGGTTTCGACCCAAAAAAGAAGAAGATGAATTTGTTGGGTAAGAAATAATACACTCGTGCACGAATTCAAGATTTTTATTTGGTTAAATTTAAAACAAAACCTGTTAGAGTTAGTTTTCTTTTTAATCCAAAGATCCAAAGATATATGGAATTAGGTTTTTTCAAGTTGTTAATTTTTCAAAAACTGGGGACAGTCAATCATACCCTATCAAACTAAAATCGAACCAATGACGTACTATTATATAGAAACTAAATTAGTCTTTTGCCCCCCAAAAAAACGAAACTAAATTCGACTTATTTTGGATCTAATCATTTTTGGCCATAGCCTAGTCAGAACCTTGAGTACAAATATTCATTCTAGTATGGTCCAACCATAGTGTGAGAAATCAAGAAGACAGATCATTCAGTTTGGTCAATGATAGAAAGAGAAATCTTCTGGAAGAAGAGAAAGAGAAACTCAAAGTAAACTTGTGAGAGTATTAGTTGGGATGCACTTAGCTGTCACAACTGGAAAGACAAGTTTTGGGGACTTTCCAAAACAATTGATAACTTGGGTAGGTTAGATCATATGGGCAGGTCTTATTTCTCTTTAACTTTTTAAAAAAAAAAATCTATAAAGTTGCAAGAAATAAAAACATAATTTTTAATTTCAACATGAGAACACATTTTTTATTTTTTTCAAAAGTTCCCAAAATACATTAATTAACGTAACTCTTAATTTGAACCATTAATTAGAACATATTTTTGTATTAGTTGAGAATTTGTAATGTTGGACGAGCAAGTTAGGGATCAAGTATCAAGTTTCATATTTTTTATGTTGACCAGTGTGAACCTTTTCAGTGGCAAAAAATGCAGGTATTTCTTGATTTTTGTATGGAATCCAGCAAGCTTTGCATGGTTATTAGAGAAATATTGTAATATTTGCGGCTACTATGTAATAGATTAATAATTTAAAAAGGAGGGGGGGGGGGGGATGGTAAAACATCATGAGTGGAAGCAAAGTGATGGACGCACATTTGGAATGAAACCGAAGCCATAAAAATTGGCCAAACTATTGCTTGGTACAATTATATGTGGCATGATCATCGTGTTCTTGAAAATGTTGGACCTCTACTTGTTTCTTTCCAAATTAATCTCAATAACAAAGTCGTTCTCAAAGGAGAACAACATAAGATTGTTCAATGGATTTGATCAGAGAAGGCCATGAGCCACCAACAGAGCTCATCAAAGATTTTAATCAAGGAGGTGATCAAGCGCCGAAGGATGTCATCAAAATTGATATAAGCAAATCAATACAACAATGCAATTTCACACAAATTATTGTTCTATAATGAGGAGTGTAGTTTTTTTCTTTCTAAAATAGTATATTTGAATAACAAGTTACATTTACTTGTAATTGAGAAAAATAAAATTATATATGGTATTTTTACTATTTTAATTGTGCTACAAATAATGTAACACGGTATTGGAAAACATAGTTCTTAGTTGTTTAGCTTTATAGCACGTTATATCTTATTATATAAAGGAGAGTTTGTCAAAATTGTAACTCACGAGATCGCGCATGTGTCTATTATCGATCAAGATGATGACATGTGTAAAAAAATTAAAAATGGAAAACTAACAAAAAAAACTTTTAAATATCAAAGTAAATAATGAAAAATAAGAATTCAAATAACATAAACTAATTAGAAAAAGAAATTAAAAATGAAAAACTAACAAAAAAAACTGTTAAGTAACTAACTAAATAATGAAAAGACAAAATTCTAATAGTTCAAACTGATTAGAAAAAAAAATATAATAGTCTAAATTAATTAGGAAATTAAAAAAATTATTAGTCCAAACTATATATATAAATTAAAAAAGAAATAGAGAGGATATAGATGTAGAAAAAAGTGAAAGTATAGAAAGAATACATTTGAACCAAAATCTAATGTTCTTATCTACAATTAACAAAATACAGTTTTTAGATCAATAAACGGAGTTTTAATTTATAATACTAGGTGAATACCCGCGCAAGCGCGGGTTTTATTTATAAGTTTATTTTAAACTTTTTATATTATTGTGTTTTTGTTGATAAAAGACAACATTAAACCTTATTCTAATCATTCACTCTCGTATTTTACATATAATTGTAAATGCGGCGTATAAATATAAAATTATTACCTTTTGTAGGATATTTTTATTAATAGACAACTTTTTCACGATTCTTGGATATGTTTGCGATGTATTCCCATGCAAATTAATTTCAATATTTAAGCAACAATATGTAGTAATCACAATTATATCTGCATTGTTTTTGTTTTCCTGTTGATTAAAAAAATTATTTATGGTTCTTGAAGACGATTACTAAAAGTCAGCCAAACAATTTAACTTAATGACTCTTGAGCTCATTCTATGTCTCCTTCTTTTTTTTATCAGACCACATAAATGTAAGATGTGTCTGGTTCTTTGTCTATTTGATATCGATGGTGTGTATTTGAAACTTTGTTATCTACATATATTTAGTACTAAATAAATCATGTTATCTAAATAAACGATTAACATTGTAAGGATAAAAATTATGAATTGATTTTCAATCTCTTTGATTAGCATGATTATTTATCATTTTTCATCTTCTTTAGATTCTTCTTATGTGTTTTTATATTTTTTTTATCTTTTCTTATGTGAGGGTAATTACTATTCTTCTTCTTTGACTATATAAATCTATAATTTTTGAATAATATTTTTAAGTAGACTTTTCAACTTCCACTATTAATAGCACATTAGTAATATATATTTATTCTTAATTTTAAAATACCAGATATTATGTGAAACTAATTGTTAGATAGTTAATTTATTATGTAAATAAAAACTAATTAAATGATGACATGTGGATAATGATGTGGATGCATGAGAAGAGAGAAAAACTAACTTTATATATATAGATAGTTAGTTACTTAACAATAATTTTGTGTCTTTTGCATTTTTAGTTTTACTTTTTTTTAATTAATTTTAATATTTAACACTTGTCATCATCTCGATCAATAGTTGACACGTGTCATGATCTCATGAGTTACAATTTTTCTTACGTGTCGCGCTCTCTTCGAGGGAAGTCTCCTTTATATAATAAGACTAAGTGAATACCCGCGCAAGCGCGAGTTTTGTTTATAAGTTTATTTTAAACTTTTTATATTATTGTGTTTTTGTTGATAAAAAGACAACATTAAACCTTATTTTAATCATTCACTCTCGTATTTTACATATAATTGTAAATGCGGCGTATAAATATAAAATTATTATCTTTTGTAGGATATTTTTATTAATAGACAACTTTTTCACGATTCTTTGATATGTTTGCGGTATTCCCATGCAAATTAATTTCAATATTTAAGCAACAATATGTAGTAATCACAATTATATCTGCATTGTTTTTGTTTTCCTGTTGATTAAAAAATTTATTTATGGTTCTTGAAGACGATTACTAAAAGTCAGCCAAACAATTTAACTGAATGACTCTTGAACTCATTCTATTTCTCCTTTTTTTTGTATCAGACCACATAAATGTAAGATGTGTCTCGTTCTTTGTCTATTTGATATCGATGGTGTGTTTATTTGAAACTATGTTATCTACATATATTTAGTACTAAATAAATCATGTTATCTAAATAAACGATTAACATTGTAAGGATAAAAATTATGAATTGATTTTCAATCTCTTTGATTAGCATGATTATTTATCATTTTTCATCTTCTTTAGATTCTTCTTAAGTGTTTTTATATTTGTTTATCTTTTCTTATGTGAGGGTAATTACTATTCTTCTTCTTTGACTATATAAATCTATAATTTTTGAATAATATTTTTAAGTAGACTTTTCAACTTCCACTATTAATAGCACATTAGTAAATATATATTTATTCTTAATTTTAAAATACCACATATTATGTGAAACTAATTGTTAGATAGTTAATTTATTATGTAAATAAAAACTAATTAAATGATGACATGTGGATAATGATGTGGATGCATGAGAAGAGAGAAAAGCTAACTTTATATATATAGATAACTATACGGGTCATTACTATACAAATGATCAATTCCATATCTAATATTCGCATATTATGCGGGTCCTAATCTAGTATTTTAATAAGGAATTACATTTTATTTGTAATGTGTTAAACCAAATCATTGAGTTAACTTTTAACTATTACCGTGACACAATTTTTCATTAATGATCTAGTTTCTAACTTTCTATACATTGTAAGTCATAGGAATAATATTTTGTGTTGTTATTTAAAGCTCACAATATGGACCATAAATACTATTCACACATTTTCTTTTCTTACGTTACATTTCTCCATATTTACCTTGTGAACCCTTCTCAAAAGCAGACTATCTCATGAGAAATACTCCTTAAGATCGTGTCGAAGAACTTTTCTTTCAGCCATAGAATTTGAAACATACACAAAAGAACATAGACACCGACCACCCGTGCTATGCATCTGAACCTATCACGTGATGAGCTGAGAACTAACAAAACTAGCTGAACCACAACTTCCTCTGACCAAACAACCCAAATATGACCTAGTCGGTGATGTGTATAGTATGTATATGAGTCCCACCCCGGGAGAATGGCTGCATTTATATAATTTTAATCTATATCTTGTCCTTACATTTATACTTTTGTGTTTAGTTTTAGTAACAAGATCCAAAACATCTTTATCTTTTAAGCTTATATGGTTTCTTTGAAATTATACTGCTTAGTTAGTCATTATTGTGTGGTTCGACCCAGCTTACTTACCACTCTATAGATACCTTGTAATCGGGTAATTGAAATTGTTGTTAAGGAATTTTAAAACTTGGCATACACCACCAACTCCAATCAAGGAAATTTAAACCAGTATTCCCAAGCAAGTTGACCTCAATGGAACACCAACTTCTAAGGGTAAGTGAACTGGCTAATAAATTAAATCAACTAATTGAACAACTTATCATGAATCATTTCTAGGATGTGTTGTAAATAAACAAGTGGATTGATTGCTTTGAATCTACTCCAAAATTGTAATCGAAGAGTCAAAACCTTACATCTCACCGTTAGGGCTCTTGATAACCAACCGGTCCTGAGATAATAAAGGCCGCAAGCAAAAAAAAAATTTGGATCTCTAATTTAAAAGGAAAAATATTTAAATAAGATGATTGAAGGGGATTTGAACATTCCACCTCTCATTTATACTATGTAGCTCATAAACCAACTAAACTAAAGAGATGTTCTACATATTTTTAGGTTGAAATTATATATAAGCAAAACTTTGGGCCGCAAGCGTAGGCTTGGGCTGCTTGCTCTCAGGACCAGCCCTATAACTAAGTGGCCCTAACTAATGGCATCGGCCTTAAAGAGACCAATGGGAGCCATTCCCGAAAAGCTGGAAGCTAGCCTAAAAAAAACTTGAAATGCAATATTTGTTGAGGATGAAAAAAGTGTTGAGACAAAATGAGAAAATCCAAGGGAAGGTAATGAGAACTAATCTTATATTATCTGATATTTGTAACATGTTAAGATATTAAATATCTGAATAATAATTGTATTAACGCGGTAAAATAATGTGTATATATAATATATCATTAATATGTAATTTACTACTGTCTTCTTCACCGCTATGTAACCATCCTCATCATCTTCTTCAAAATTGAAAGAAAGGTCTTTGTAACAAGAAAATATGAGTACTGGAACACGAGAACAACTGTTTCAACAAGACGATCAAAGTGACGTGGCAAAAGGAGCTGACGTGGATTATGTATCAATTAGAGAATTTATTTAAATAAGGAAGATATCGTGTTAAGAGATATGGATACGTATGAATCAAAGAAAAGACAAACTTAAAATATTTACTTACGCGACGAATATTAAAAAGTTGAAAAAGATTTGTCTAGGGCTTGGCGTTTAAGAAAAAAAAGCTATAACTTTTCCATTAAAAGTTGTAAAAACTCAGTAACGGTAGCTAGAGTGTGTAAAAGACAAAAACTTACATTTGAGAAATTAAGAGTAGGATTATAGTTGTCTAAAACCATCAAAAGACTTGTAAACTTTATAAAAAAATTCTAATAAAATTGCAAACTCGGTGCGGCAGATTCTTTTGGATTATTGTTCTTGTGCTCATCCGCTTTTTCAAACACCACCTTCTTCATCACTATCATCTTTTCTTTGCTAGTGTCTTCTTTTCAAACACCATCGTCGATGGTCACATCACTACCGCCATCGATATCATCACCACCGCAGCCACTGTCTTCTACTTTACCATTGCCAGCTTCTGCATTCTCCCCTCCTTGTTATATTTGGTATCTTACTATTTTTTACTTCGTCATCATCTATCCATTAAGGATATCGATTACTTTTGTATATGGTTCCATACATATAAACAGTATATATGTTGTCTACTCAGTTTTGATTCTTCCATTGTCATTTAGTGTACTTTTCTAGTTTTGTGGACAATGAAAAACGAATTTTTCGTGTCTATCATATGCAAGTTAATGAAATATAAAAACATACGAAATTTTACTTTTCAAAAAATATATATATAAAAGTCGTATTGAATTGTCAACAAGACCATGCATTTTAAGATTTTGTACATGGATAAATAGTACATTGACGATATTAATATAAACAAGTAGATTACATATCATATATAAATTTAGTTTGTTACGAAAGGAAACGAATCATTATCCAAGAACCAAAATGTACAAATGTTTTTTTGCTGATTTTATCATTCAACTCATAAAGCAATTGCGAATCTAGTTTTAAAGTAGTTTTCAAATCATGCCTAAATTAGGGAGATATGTTTCTCTCATTTTCCGTAATATGATATACATATCTAGTTGGTACTGAAATAAATCTATAGTATTAGAATGAATCATCCATCTTATACTTAATTATAGATTTTATGACATAAGATTTCAATGCAAATCACTTCAACCATGCAACTTTAAGCTATATTTTAGAAAAAAAATTACAATATATTTAAATTAAGTAACGAAAATCTTGTAGTTATAAAATACCATTGAAAAACCATAATATTACAAAACAAATTAAGATATATGACAAAACGTCAACAGATGTCATGCGCATGAGTGTTTTGTCTCTCCTTAAGTAAATAACACTAAATATTAACAACATCAAATTATTGAGTATTATCCACAACTGCAAATGCCGGATCCAGGTAAATGGCAAGAAATCAGCTTTTTAACTGCAACAAAACATTGCCATATAAATGTTTTTAGTAAATAGAAGTGTTTTCAGGAAATTAAATGAATAATTATGGATTTTTTTACTTTTCAATAGTTAATATACTCTAATAATAGTGAACCTTAAGTAGATTATTTCCCTTTCGTATTTTAAAATTATTTTCCCATTTTTAGGTTAATACTTGCTTTTGTTAATACGAACTTTATATTTTATTTTGTTCACATCTAGTACGGACTGTGTATAAAAAGGATAGATAGGCGAAGGATGTAAGATATATCTTTCTTTATCATAAACAAAAAAACATATAAGCTTTTCAAAATGTCTTCAATCCCAAATAGGTTCAACTCTAACGGTGATGATAACATGAACCATCATGGTTTTGTTCAAAACTCTAACATGATTCGGTCTATGTTTCATACTTCTGATCAGACAAACTATGGAAATTTCTTTTCCTCGCCTCCATCTTTCTCTCGTTATCAAAACTCACATGTTTCTTCCTCTTCTTTTGGATTGAACAATTCACATATGACCTATCATACTAGGAGAAACACTGATTCTGTTTTTGGTGCTGAATGTTTTCCTATTAGAGATAATCCTCAATTTTCTCAAGTTTCTTTCACTCAAACTGTTACAAATAGGTTTTCTGCTATTGTTCCTACCAATACAGTTTTCAATGTCCAAAATGATATTGGACGTGTTAACCGTGCTGTGGATTTTAACAATAATGTTTTGAATCCTACAATTCGTCCTCCTAATTTTTTTGACAAACCGAGTGAGATCTTAAACCCTAAACCTCTTAATGTCGTTTTTCCTCACCAAAACTCTGCATATCGTCATCATGTAAACATGTTTTCCTCTTCATCAAATAACAACCATGTTCCCCAAGCTGGTCCATCTTTGAAGAAAAGCCGTAAACCAACCAAATTTCGTGAAGAAATCGCTACCGATGATCGTGTAGATTTTGGTGAAGATGGGAGAAGTGGAGATGATGATTACGATGGTCGGACGCATAGTCTACCATATGAGAAATATGGTCCATATACATGTCCTAAGTGCAATGGTGTATTTGACACTTCACAGAAGTTTGCTGCACATATGTCAAATCATTACAAGAGTGAGACGAGTAATGAAAGAGAGATGAGATTTCGCGCAAGGAATAAGAACAAGTTTCGTAAACTAAACAACGAAATTCATGGAACATCTCAGAAGAGCACAGCGGAGGATGGGGTTAGTAGCCGTGGAGTAAGTGATGTTGAACCTCTCCAAAATCTTGGGATGGTAAAAGAAGAGCTTGCTTAGGATTTCATTTGACTAATGAATTCCTTAACTTATTTTATTTAAACTAATAAAATGCATATTTTTCTTTTTGTTTCTTGATCTTTGTTGTCGATATAGTTGAATGTGCGTATTTTTGGGCGGATAATTGTAATTTTCTTGTTCTTAATATATGATTCAATTGTATTTTATGTAGTATTTTCTTAATTTTAATATATAGTATTGCATTTTTTAATGGTGTATCATGTATGTTAACCCATGTATATTACAAAATTACGTTGACCATTCATTTGATATAACAAGTAGAGGAAATTGTGAAAATATAACCAAAATTTTGTGTATTTTGAAAACAAAACTTATGTTTTCAAAAGTTTGAAAACTAATCTTTTACATCTTAATCTATCAAAATATTTTAAATAAATCAAATTCAAAATATTCTTAAATCAAGTTCTGTTACCATTAGTATAATTTTTTTATAAACAATGGTTTAGCTCTGAATTTTCCAGTGGGTTCTACATCACCGTTGAATATTTAGAGAATTTAAAATTAGTAGTCGATATTTGGTCCATGGTCCGGAGTTCGCCCTAAAGAGTTCTCCCAAGCACTTTTTCCGAGGCACTGCCGTCACGACCTTATCTCCGACAATAGATGAGTCTTCACGGTCGTTCGTTCTCTGGTGCTTTCGACTGAGTCTTTGATCGAGATCCAGCCCACCCCAACCGGTTTTTTCAGCTTTGTCGACAAGATCTAAGCTCCCCTCTCCTCTCTCCTCTCCACAATGACCTCCACCCGAGCCTCACCGACTATGTACCAGAGTTACCTCTTGGGTTCGATCCAATCGGCGACTCCGTGTGTGGATCCCTCCGGCGACCTCGACCCCCCCGAACCACCGGTGCCACCAGAACCACCGCCTCTGCCTATGGGGTCGTATTCGCCGCCTCCTCCTCATTTCAAAACCCTAAATCCAAAGCTATACCTTCTCCCTTCCCCCCAGATGCTATGCGCGCTACATCGAAGACATCTTCTCTCCTCTGTATCACATGGATCCCCCTCTACACCGTTAATTCCGGTTCTCAGTGACTATCACCACCGCCATCGCGTCTTTCCGAGAATCTCTCCAGATCTGAACGGCACTAGATCAGGAAGTTCTCCGACATGCGATCGACGGTCCATCGTTCCATCTCTCATCCCTTGCACTATCCAAAACCAGTTCCAAACTGTGCCTGACCATCGGTCTTCTCATGCTGACGTCGGCTTAAGAGTCACCGGAAAAACCGATGAACAAGTCCGATCCGAATTTGGGCCTTTGGTGGGTCTTGTTGGACTCTTGTGGTTAATGGACTTTCTGGCCCAAGATGAGCTAGTGGGTCATGTTTTGAGCTTTTCAACTAAGCTCAATTATTTGTTCTGATGGCACGAGTCCTCTCTCTAGGAACCTATCAACCACTCAAGCAGGTACTCGCGAGTTCCTGTCTTTGAGCACTCGGACATTTACCCAACTCCTCTTTCATCCACTACTAGCCACCACCGGGTTAAACCGCTAGGACTCACTTTACGACTCACTGAACTTGGTAAAGTTTTCTCTTTGGTTCCAAATTATAAATTTAGGCAATTAATGTCCTTTATCGTTGATGTTGTCTACGGAGCTAGTATTTATTCACGTTTATTTTTGCCGGTCAACAATCTCCTATCACCCGAGACGGCTACTTATATCCGATCTCAAAACCCTCCTACGGGGTGTATCAACGTCGGCCAATCCGACTATTTGATGCTCGCTCGAGCTTTCGATTTAGGGTTCCGCGTGAAGTTTATCCATGGGTTTCTTCACAATGTCGAGCAAGTCTCGTCCCTTATCGTTTCTATCCTCTGCTTTACTATTACATTGTTGTTAATCGTGTCGCCGTCGAGCATGTCTCCGGTTGTAATCGCAAAACTCTTCAGTTTTTTTAATTTAATACAAGATCTTTTGACCAAAAAAAAAAAACAATGGTTTTATGTTATTTTATTTTTTTTGCTGAAAAGGTTTTATGTTATTTACAAGATGAGAAATGTAGTTGTAGTTTTAGATCGTCAAACATAATTCCAAAGAATGATACAAAAATTAATCTAATTATAATGGTAAAACACATGCAACTAATGCAATGCTATAACGAAGTATTAACCAATGTATAATTGTTATTCTTTACAGATTTGAGTCACTAAATTTTTTGACAATAATGTATGGCAATGTAATGTTTGCTGATAAAAATGTGTGTACATTTTCTCAACCAGACGTATGACAGTTATAGATTCTTCTATAAATGCTCGATTGAAGATCGATTTATGATTTTATTGTATTTTAATATTTTGCTACAATTTGAAATAACTACAAAACAATGTAAAATTGTTATTAGTTTGAAGATCATTAGGACTAGTAATGCTATAAATATATTTTATAGTTATGAATTATTAAGTTTTACAAAACAGTTATTGCTTTATTACTTTTAAAAAGTTAGTTTTCAAAATTAAAAAAAAAAAAGTTAGATTTCAAATTAGATAAAAACTTTAGATTATTAAACCAAACCTCCCTAACAAGTATCTAGAGAGATGTAAATTCTGAATAATACATATACTCTATATATATAGATATATTTTTCATCTATAAGCACAAACTTATATTATTTTGTTAATTAATACAATTCTTTTATTTATTTATTTTTCTCGACAATTTATCTACCTCGTTTGTTATCTCACAAATTGACCACATTCATTTTCTTTTCATATCTCATATATTTAACCTATATACAACTTTGTGTGTAGAATCATTCCAAGTTTTTACAAGCACATTCTTAAATTTTAGAACTATCTATTATCAAATTTAAAAAGCATTGTGAAATTTTTGTTTTAAAAAAAAAATCTGGATCATAGAATTTGGTTCTTTCTTTAGCTATTCACATGAATTAACGAATATCGAATTTGTTATGATTAGGCACACATTCATTTTATTTTTCATATCTCATATATTTAACCTATATACAAATTTGTCACTTTTTTGCTTATATTATTCTCTTGTTATATTTTTATACGTACTTAATTTTTGTTTGTTTTTGTCGAGTGAATTTTTTTATTATAAGTTTAGGAAATGATATAATAATCATATGTTCACATATGGTACTAGACGGATAGAAAATTGTTAATGGAATCGAATGTTTCCTCTACAAAATAGTTATGATTTTCTTGGTATCTAGAATTTATAATGATTAGATTTAATCTGAGATTTCATTTTCGAGAATTTAAATGATTAATATAATTATTGAGCTATCTTTTTCAAATAATAAGTAACGATCGACATAAATATATAATTTTGTATAATATGAGTTCAACCACTTTATTGAACGACTATCTCGATGGTTACATAAGAAAGAAACCCGTTTGTATAAAGAGTTTGGAGATTGTTTAGTTATAATGATAAAACATCTTGTAAAGTATTTGAACATAGATTCAAATTCAACACATTTCAAAATTACTAGAACTAAATTATTCCTGATTATTCTTATTTAGTATGATAAGTTCTAGGTTTTTTTTCCTCATTATTATTTAAATTTTTACTTATGTAACAAATAGTGCCGTTGTTTTGTAGAATCATTCCGAGGTTTTACAAGCACATTCTTAAATTTTAGAATTATCTATTATAAAATTTAAAAAACAGTGTGAAATTTTTGTTTTTTATTTAAATCTAGATCATAGAATTTGGTTCTTTATTTGGCTATTCTCATGAATTAACAAATATCAAATTTGTTACGATTAGGTTGCACTAGTTTTGGTATCCTTTATTTCTTAAACTGGAAAACTATCTAAATTTCATTAGATATTTTTTTTTTCTTTCTTTCAAGATTATCTACAGTTCTAATTTTTTGTTCCTTTTGTTGACGCTATAGCTGTCTTAATCATCTCTTTTTCTCCTCTACAACTTGGGTTTGGTAGAATTAAAGTTGAAGAAGAGGACTATAGCCAATATTTTTTAAATAAGTAACGTATATCTTTTATTTTTGTTTGACAAAAAAAAAAAAAAAAAAGTAACGTATATCTTTTATTGACTACACACCAATATATAACCATAATATCACAAAGCAAATTAAGATGTATGACAAAACGTCAACAGATGTCATGCGCATGAATGTTCTTCTCTCCTAAAGTAAATAGTAATAAATGTTAACATAAACAGCAAAATATTTAGTATTATCCTCAACCTCAAATGCCGAATCCTGGTAAATGGCAAGAAATCAACTTTTTTGCTGGATACAAATATTGCCATATAAATTATTTTGGTAAACAGAGGTGTTTTGGGAAAATTAATGAATAATTGTGGATTTTTTGGCTTTTCAATCATTAATATACACTAATAATAGTGAACCTTACAGTAGATTATTTCCCTTTCGTATTTTAAAATTATTTTCCCATTTTTAGGTTAATAATTGCTTTTGTTGATACGAACTTTATATTTTATTTTGTTCACATCTAGTACGGACTGTGTATAAAAGGATAGATAGGCGAAGGATGTAAGATATATCTTTCTTTATCATAAACAAAAAAACATATAAGCTTTTCAAAATGTCTTCACTCCCAAATGGGTTCAACTCTAACGGTGATGATAACATGAACCATCATGGTTTTGTTCAAAACTCTAACATGATTCGGTCTATGTTTCATACTTCTGATCAGACAAACTATGCAGATCTTTTTTCTCCGGCTCCATCTTTTTCTCATTTTCAAAATTCTCATGTTTCTTCCTCTTCTTTTGGATTGAACAATTCACATATGACCTATCATACTAGGAGAAACACTGATTCTGTTTTTGGTGCTGAATGTTTTCCTCTTAGAGATAATCCTCAATTTTCTCAAGTTTCTTTCACTCAAACTGTTACAAATAGCTTTTCTACTATTGTTCCTACCAATACAATTTTCAATGTCCAAAATGATGTTGGACGTGTTAACCGTGCTGTGGATTTTAACAATAATGTTTTGAATCCTACAATTCGTCCTCCTAATTTTTTTGACAAACCGAGTGAGATCTTATCCCCTGAACCTCTTAATGTCGTTTTTCCTCACCAAAACTCTGCATATCCTCATTATGTAAACATGTTTTCCTCTTCATCAAATAACAACCATGTTCCCCAAGCTGGTCCATCTTTGAAGAAAAGCCGTAAACCAACCAAATTTCGTGAAGAAATCGCTACCGATGATCGTGTAGATTTTGGTGAAGATGGGAGAAGTGGAGATGATGAGTACGATGGTCGGACGCATAGTCTACCATATGAGAAACATGGTCCATATACTTGTCCTAAGTGCAATGGTGTTTTTGACACTTCACAGAAGTTTGCTGCGCATATGTCAAGTCACTACAAGAGTGAGACGAGGGAAGAGAGAGAGATGAGATTGCGCGCAAGGAGTAAGAACAAGTTTCGTAAATTAAACCACGAAATTCATGGAACATCTCAGGGGACCAAAGTGGAGGATGGGGCTAGTAGCGGTGGAGTAAGTGATGCTGAACCTCTCCAAAATCTTGGGATGGTAAAAGAAGAGCTTTCTTAGGATTTCGTTTGACTAACGACTTCCTTATCTTGTTTTATTTAAATGCATATTTTCCTTCTTCTTTTTTATCTTTGTTGTCAATATAGTTGAATGTGCGTATTTGGGCAGATAATTGTAATTTTCTTGCTCTTAATATATGATTCAATTGTATTTTATGAAGTATTTTCTTAATTTTAATATATAGTATTGCATTTTTAATGGTGTATCATGTATGTTAACACATATATATTACAAAATTAAGGTGACCATTCATTTGATATAACAAGTATCTAGAGAAATGTAAATTTTGATTTGTAATTGCTTTAGGAACGATTTTAGAAAATTGTTTCAACTCAGTTGCATCTTCACTTGTATCAATTCATATTAAATTCTAAAACTCATTCAACATACACTAACAACGTCCACGTTTTGGTTGAAGAGGGGAGCTCATATTTCTGTGTATGATTATTAAAAGCAAAACTGCATAGCACTTGGTGTGATATAAAAAGAGTTAATTTTTAATCATAATTCTGTCAAAAAATTATCAATAAAACTTTTGACCATTTTATTGGTTAAAGTTAAGTCAAAATTCGACTTACTTTCTTATAGTGAAACTGACAAAACCATTAAAAAACTCCGACGTGGACCAAAGTCAAAGAGTTCTTAGTATAGAAGAGTTACGTTTTACCGCCGTACAGAAAGATGAGAGCTCATATTTGTAATTTTGATTTTTTCAGTTAAATTTGATTAAGTGTTTAAGATTATGGTTTGAATTACTAATATAAAGATTTATGTGTCATGCACACAAACAAATTGAAAATTAATAGCTCATACGATTTTAAAAATAAGTGTCAGTCTTTCTAATTTATCTTTATTTATGTTGACAAGTTAGGGTTTTTTTCTTATTTGTTATTATTTAAACCCTTACTAGTGTAACAAAGAGCGCCGTTTTTTTAGTGAATCATAAAACGCTTTTACAAGCACACTTTTAAACTTTAAAATTTTCTCGATCGTAAAATTAGGTTTTTTATTCGGCTATTCACTTGAATCGACAAATATTGAATTCATTACAATTAGGTTGTCCTAGTTTTGGTATCTCTACAATCAAAGTGATTATGAGTAAAATTGATATCAAAAGCAAAACTGCTAACACTTGTTGTGATATAAAAAGAGTTAATTTTTAATCATAATTCTGTCAAAAATTTATCAATAAAACTTTTGACCATTTTGTTGGTTAGAAGTTAAGTCAAAATTCAACTTGTTTTTATATAATGAAACTGGCAAAACCGTTAAAAAAACCTCCAGCGTAAACCAAACTCGAAGAGTTCTTAGTATAGAGGAGTTACGTTTTACCGGCATACAGGAAGATGGGAAGCTCATAATTGGTAATTTTTAGTTTTTTAGTTAAATTTTGATTAAGATTGTGATTTGAATTATAAATATAGAGATTTATGTGTCATTCTCAGTGCACAAACAAATTGAAAAAGTGTTAATATCTCATCCGATTTTTTTAAATAATGTCATTCTTTCCAATTTATTTTCATTTATTTTGATAAGTTAGGGTTTTCTTCTTTCTTATTATTATTTAAACCTTTACTTGTGTAACAAATAGCGTCGTTGTTTTATTGAATTATACAAAGCTTTTACAAGCATACTTTTAAACTTTAAAATTTTATTGATGGTAAAATTTGATTCTTTATCCGGCTATTCACTTGAATCGACGAATATCGTATTCGTTACGATTAGGTTGCCCTAATTTCCGTATCTCTATTTCTGAAAATAGAAAAATACTTTTTAAATTTCAGTAAATATTTTTTCTTTTAAAATTATCTACTGTTAACATTTTTTTAGTTTTTGTTGATGATATAATTATCTTAGAGTTGATTGGCTAGAAAACGTAGAATGGAGCAAAAATGAAAAAGAGGACTACAGTAGAACCTCGATAAATTAATACTCGATAAATTAATAAACACCATAAATTAATAAATTATCCCGGTCCCGAGTCGGGCCAATGTAAAAATCAACTCAATTTGATAAAATGATAAGATAATAATTTTTTTGAAACTCTTATGTAAAATATGGTCCCAATAATAGCATAAATTAATAATTGCAAATCTTAGACATATATGTATATACATCTAAGGTAATTTAGTAAAATATGACTCTAATGTTGTTTGTCTTTTCTTAAAATTGGAATCACGTTGGAGCTCGTCTTTAATTTTCTTTATTGCATCAGCAACTCCTGGTGTTGTCTTCTTAACCTGCATCCAAAAGTTATGAAGAGTTCTAGAAGCGAGAATTGCTTCCTTATGCGTAACTGGTTCCAAGGGTGATGCAAGATCTTCTTCAACTTCATCTTCAACTTCATCTTCAACATTAAGGATAGTAGCCGCAATTTTCTTCTAAACTCTGAACTTCTGAGGAAACATCATTTTCACCCGGATAGTCTAGTAAGGTCTTGACACATTATGTTCCGATAACAGAGATTATTAATCACAACTTCAAGTTCATGAATGTCGTTTGATTCATCTTCTAAATTCCTTGATACATCCTCTGTTGAGCGAATTTTGCAGTGTCGGAAACAATTTGGTATTGTCTCTTGACGAACATCAGTTGTCCAAGCCGAGACTGCAAAATTGATAGCATTCAAAACGTTGATCTTACCTGGATCAGATTGTCCCAACTCATAGTTTTCTAAAATCTCACGGTAAAATCTCCTACGATAATGCATCTTAAAAGCTCTTATTATTCCAGCATCACAAGGTTGAATTTTTTATGTCATGTTGGGTAGCAAGAAGTACAGCTCAACATTCTGTAGTCCTTCAATATTTCTTGGATGTGCTGGACAATTATCTACCACAAACAAAACTCTTCTTCCATGCATTCTCGTATCAAACCAGCGGATATATTCTTCAAAAAGCACACTTGTAATCCAAGCTCTTTTGTTGGCACGATAGTGACAATTCAAGCTACTTATGTTGATATTCTTGAAACAACGAGGCTTTGCATATTTTCCAATAATCCATAGAGGAATTTTTTCAGATCCATCCTCATTACAACAATTAGTCGTTCTTTGTCTTGCTTTTTTCCTTCAAGTTGTTTCGTAGCAAGAGAATGATCAGCTTGTAGCATGTAAAACAAACCAGTTTCATCCATATTGAAAACATCTTTCATAGGGAATTGATTTATTTTTTCCCTTATAGCTTCTCGTTTCTTCTCCATGTCTTGTACATCAACCGAACCACTCTCTCCAAAACGACGGTATGACTTGATGCCATGTCGTAACTTGAATCTTTCAAGCCATCCTTGAGAAAATTGGTGTTCTGTATCTTGCTCAGGGTACACAAGTTTCATTGTTTCTTTTGCCTTCGTCAAAATTAGCTCTCCAGTCATATTTACACGATCTTGGTATTGTAGAAACCACTCAAAAACAAATTGAATTTTGAAAAAACTTTGAAAAAACTTTCTTATTTTAAATTAAAAAATCTTAGATTGGGGATTTAACAAAATCTCTTTCTAAATTAATAATTATTAATTTATCGATAAAATAATATTTTCTCTAAATTAATAAATTATCTCGGTCCCAACATTATTAATTTATAGAGGTTTTACTGTAAGTTGACTAAAAAAAAGGTAGAGAAGTTGACCGGTTTGCATAAAAGACAATGTTGCTCTCGAGGGAAGTCACGTGTGTGAAGCTTTAGGAGAGAAAGTTTATTTGGTAAAAATAATAATAAATCTTTGGTTGTTCTGTAATAATAATAAAAAGTTTATTTGGAAAAAAGAAAGTTTAGGTTCAACATTTAGGTTTAGTGTCCACAATTGTAGTGAGTTAGCAAGTGTATTAAATGAATGGAGAAGATGTTTTTCATCAAGTTGCTATGAGGGTATGAAATTAGGTTAGCTGTGAATCAGGAGCACCAACCTTATAAAGATAGTTTTATCCGTGAAGATGATTTAATCACCATTAGAAAACCTCCAACCCCCTAGAAACCTGAGAACGTTAAGAAGTAAACTACTTTCATTGTCTTTTTTATTTCCGATAGTTCCAGCCTTTTTAAGTCTTTATCTGAAGTAACGCAGTTTATTTGTCTGTTATCTGTAAGTTGTCGTCATTACTAGAATCTTTGTACTTTTGTATTTAGTGACCCATAATGTTCTTTTGTTCATACATAAAATCCGAGATCCATTAGTCAGTGAACAATGTTGGTTTCTATTAAACCCAAAATTATTTGCAGATTCGGTTTTAATTTTTTTTTTTCTCATGGTTATTTAAAAAAACACAAAGATCCAGATCAAGTTGGTAAATCTACGTTAGAGGACATAGAAAACCGATCTGCAAAACAAGCTAAACTTTAATATGTGTATGATTATGTGTGTGGTGAAAGATGATGAGATGCTTTTTAAAATACCGAACTGGTTTGACAAGTGTATGTAGTTGTGGTTAGGTTCTCTCATTTCTAAGTACGTGTATGATTCCTTGTTAAAAGAAATCGACGTACTCGTAACACATTGTTTGTGAGTAGGTAACAAATGTTTTGTTTTAGTTACTTTTTTTGGGATAAATGTTGGATATGAACTCATAATTGTGTATCTTGTTGTTGGTGGTAGGATATGAGGCTGTTGGTGCGTCTAGTTCGAAGATCTTCGAGTAAGAATGCAGATGCTACGTCTAGTTCAAATATCTTGGAGTAAGAATGCAGATGGTGAGTGGAACTTTGAGCCAATTCAAAGCGAGCCAAGCTACGAGGTGATGGTGCAAGAAGACAAAACATTTTAAAGCTTGGTCGGGATCGTCAGAACCCGTTGCACCATAGGGCCGGCAATGGTTTTTACATTCCACTTGCCAGATGGGATGCATGATCCGCACGGATAGCAAACACTAACCAACGACATAGCTAACAACAGCGATGTCGGCCTATTCATGAAAATCCGGTGCGAGTGTTATGAACTCGTAATCAGTGTAACCGTCGGTGCTTACCACATTGGTATGTATCACTTCCTACAGCGAATCCCAACCATTGTTGGATGCAGCTCCCACTCATTTGGTAGTTGTTTCGGTGGCGAGGCCAAAAATTATTTTTGCTTAGGTCAGTAATAAATTTTTAAAAAACTATTTATAAAAGTGCAGCAAAAGGGATTTAAACCTAGATTGTGGCAGTTCAACTATCGCATAGCTACAATTCGTGTCACTGAATCTTCATTGTGTTAGATGTACTAAAACTTTATTTATTAAGTTTCTCTAGATCAGGTGACCTACTATAGACCTTACTGGCTTCGCCACTTGTTCGGCTAAATGAGTAGGAGCTGATATTAGTGGAAATGATGATATATTAGTGGAAATGATATTCAATGATAGATCTGTCATTCAAGGTACATATGGCATTGTATGCTCTGAATCACAAGTTCAATTTCCGAAACCAGATTGTTTAGTAGGTTTCATCTCATCTTTAAATTACTAATTGTATTATGGTTATGGGTCTTCATGTCTCTTTCCCCACTTTTAGCTTGTGGATCTTATCTTTGTAGTTTGTACCATGGTCGTAGATTTTAAAGGGTTAGAAATTTCAAGTTAGAATAAATAGGAAACCCGATATTATAAGTTGAAAGACTTTCTAAAATTTCCTAGAGAGTAAGAACCTATCTTCCGTTTTTGGTTTTTAAACTTCAAACAATAAATAGAATGCATACAAATTAGTTTTATTTCAAAAAAAATTATATGCACTTGTTAATTTTGATATTAGATCTTGCATCTTATTTTGTTTTTGATCCAGAACATTTTTGAGCCTATGTATTTCCCATCGAGGAAGGATTGAGGGTATGGACCTTTCTTGGTCAATAAATAACAAATACTTGTTTATTATAAAGAAAATCCACCAAAGATATACGTTTTAGTTTAGAAAGCAATCACATAAATCTGGTTTTGTAATGGAATGAATTGACATTTTGTCTTTAGACTATTATATCTATTAAGGAGCATCTACATTGTAACTTTATAATTAAAGACACGAGTAAGAAAGCAATCACTTTATAATATTCCATTTTATAAACAAAGAAGAAAAATTATAAAGTTGGAAAATAAGATTAAATATGGAAAAGAAATGGAGAAAGATGACTTTTGGGGTATGAGAAGATTATATTGTCTCCTTGGATCCTCTTGTCGTTCGTTTCGAGGGTAGGCTTCTTCAACGATGAACGAACTTTTTGTCTAACTATGCATTGCATACAATTTTCTCCTTATGAAATTAGAAAAATTAGTATACTTTTATCGTTAGAGCTTGTGAGGAATTTTTTCGTACGATAACTTTATCAGTCCTAGCATAGTGCGTTTGACAAGTAAATCATATATTCAAGTTATGATAGTAATTCAAACTCGATAGGAGAACAAATGTAAACCTAATAAACCTTGACACAGGTAATTTAAAGACACACTAATTGCTTTTAAAATGACGCCAAAACTAAAAAATTAAATGTAGATTAAATAAAATAATTTATAACTTGAAAAAAGGGAACATATATATCGAAGCTCATACTAATTTCTGTGAAGTATTCACAATAGCTATTTAAGAATAGCAGTTAACTACGATTAAAAATTTAAAATCATTATTAATATGGAGCATCCTCATATGGTGATCATCATGTGATCATGATTCACATAATGGTGAGTTTTCTCGAGAGTATCAACTAGAAGCAAGAGATCGAACTAGAAAAATTATTTAACTAATAATTTTTTGTTATTTGCCCTATCGTTATCAGAAAATGTTGCAATTGAACTCATTAATACAAAAATGAGTTCATACATCGATCATGTTTTCATTCTCAAGAATACGTGTACATATACATCTCATCACTACAAAAATGATATATCTCTCACGGAAACTAGTCGGCTCAATTAGCAACCACGTTTTATATAATAAATTATAGAATATGTAGTTTTCCAAGTCGTTGCATTATAATGCTTATATTATTCATATTGGATCTTGTAACTCTCACGGAGACTAGTCACCCTCAATTAACATATAACACATTGACATCACTATGTGCAAATATAGACTCATAACCAAAAAACCTAATAAACAAATATAGGGTTTTCTGCAAATAAACTGTGACGCCCGTAAACCATTTTTTTGAGGAAATGGAGGGGCTGTCGATCGACACACTTAGAGTCTGTCGATCGACAGGGCTCTTAAGGGCTGTCGATCGACATACCTAGTGGTTGTCGATCGACAGGTGCTCGAATTGGCTGGTTTTCTGGTTCGATTTAGGTTGTTCAATTGGACCGGGCCGGTTTGGGTAAACCCTAGGGCTTCGTATTTAAGAGTTTTTGGCCGCATTTGAGCGAACCAAAGTCCCAAAAATCAGAAACAGAGAGTTTGAGAGGAGTTTCTCTTGTTCCTGATAGTTTGTGATTAGGGTTTCGTTCTTGATCGATTTGAGGTGGAATTTCGTGGTGGTTGTTGCTGAATTCGTGTCTAGCCTCAATTCTACCAGAATCTAACCGAAAATCTAAGGTGAGTGCGTGACCATGGCTTCTGGGCCGGTGGATTCGTTAGGGTTGTATGGTGGTAGGTTAAAACTGGTTGATTGTGATGATTGATGTGTTTCTGTGTGTTTTGTGGTGTATGGATTGTTGGATTGTGTTTGTTGTGCAGGTTTCGTGTTATCGCAGAGGAGGAATCGATCCGAGAGGATAATTGATCGATCTCCTATGAATCTGCGACGACCTGTCGATCGACAGCCCTAGGGTGTGTCGATCGACAGGGTCACACGAGGCTGTCGATCGACACCTAGAGGTTGTGTCGTTCGACAGGTGATCGAGGAGCTGTCGATCGACACCTAGAGGTTGTGTCGATCGACAGGGTCCAGTTGAGCTGTCGATCAACAGGCACCGTGGGTGTGTCGATCGACAGGTGTGAACAGGGCTGTCGATCGACACCTAGTGGTAGTGTCGATCGACAGGCTGCCTGTCAGGCTGTGGTTGAGCCGTGTTGTTGTGTTTGTTTTGTGTATTGTTTGATGCGTGTTTGCCTGAGCGGATCCATCGCGTCTGTGTGCGCAGTCGTAGATGGGAGGACCGTCTCACTGGGTATTTGTGATAATACTCACGCATCTCTTTTAACCATGTGGTGCAGGTAAAGGCAAATTGTGATCGTGGAATCATGGCAACGAAGAGGGAGATGATCTAGGGTCTCGGTTTTCATGCTGTGTGGTTTATTGTATTTCTTTTATTGTTTTAGAACCTGGTTAGGTTGCTGGATTGATTGGAATTTGTTGTTGAACTGGTTAGTAATTTAATGGAATTTGCATGTTTGGTTTTAGTGTGTTATCCGCTGGTTGCTTGTTTGTGTGGCTTGGTTGTGGAGGACAAGCATTTATGGGAATGCTAGTCTGAGACTAAGAGCTTATTGTTTTAAAAAAAAAAAAACGGGTCGGGTCGTTTCAGTTTGGTATCAGAGCGATACGGTTTTAGGACGGGCTAGAACTGCTAGGATTGAATTTGGTAAAATTACAATTCTGTGAGTTTGGGGGTTCTAGATCATCTTCCTTCGAGCCTTTAAAGAGATTCCACGGTAAGTGTTGATTGTTGTGTTTTGAGTCTTTCTAGTGCTTAGTTAGGCTGCTTGTGAATGCAGTGAGATGGCTAGAGCTACTAGAGGACGTGGTCGTGGGGGCCGAGGCCGGGGTCGCGGACTCGTGGAGGAGCCAGTGGTTAGTGAGGTTCAGAGTTCCGCGCATGGGCCTGCGGCAGGTCAGCAGTCGGTTCATGATGGGCAGACTGCCAGTGTGACTGCCAGTGTGGGGGCCAGTGTGGGTCCTGTAGGGGCTGGTTTGGGTCCTGTTGAGGCTGGTGGTGCTGGTGGTGTTGGTCCAGTTGTGGGTGCGGTTGCGGCCGCGGGTGTAGCCCAAGCTAGAGATGACCGTTTGGCTGACCTGCTGACACAGTTGTTGGAGCGGTTACCGGGTGCGGTGCCAGTGCAGGCTCCAGTGGTGCCACGTGTGGCAGAGGTGCAGCCGAGGGCTGCGGTTGCTGAGGAGGTTCCGTCATATATCCGTATGATGGAGCAGATGCAGAGGATCGGTACGGGTTCTTTTGCGGGTAGTGTGAAGCCTGAGGAGGCTGATGAGTGGCGGATGAGAGTGGAGCGGAACTTTCGTTCGATTAGGTGTCCCGAGGGATACAAGGTTGACTTGGCGGTCCATTATTTGGACGGTGATGCACATCTCTGGTGGAGGAGTGTAGCGGCTAGGTGGGCCGGGACTGCGATGGCGTGGTCGGATTTTGTGACGGAGTTCAACTCCAAGTTCTTTCCTCAGGAGGCGTTGGATCGTTTAGAGGCGAGGTTCTTGGACTTGACTCAGGGCACGAGGTCGGTGCGGGAGTATGACGTGGAGTTTAACAGACTCCTGGGTTATGCTGGTAGGAGCTTCGAGGATGAGCAGGCTCAGGTTCGGAGGTTCTTGCGAGGACTTCGACCGGATTTACGGACTCGGTGCAGAGGCATCAGGTTCGCGAGCAGAGTAGAGTTGGTAGAGGTGGCTGCACAGATCGAGGAGGATCTGAGGGAACAGGCTGCGATCGTGGTTCCAGCTGTTCAGCCTCGGAGGCCTCAGCAGCAGCAGGTGCAGCAGGCAGGTCCGGGCAAAGGCGGCAAGCCTGCGCAAGGACAAAAGAGGAAGTGGGAAGGTGCTTCGGGATCGGGCCAAAGTGGCCGAGGCTGTTACATTTGTGGGAGTCTAGACCACCAGAGGGCGAGTTGCCCGAAGCGGAGTGAGGTTCGAGGAGTTCGGACGTGCTATCAGTGTGGGGAGTCGGGGCACATCAGACCGAACTGTCCGAAGTTGCAGCCGTTGGCAGTGGCAGTGGTCCAGCCAGTAGCTCAGTATGGGCCGGTGCAGCCTTTGGATCAGATCGCGGCGATGGAGCGTCCGCCGGCTATTGCAGCGCCGGGAGAACCGAGCTCTAGACCGATCACAGGTAACTTTCTAATTCAGACTTTGTTAATTCAGTAGTGTAGAATTCTTGGTGCTTGTTTTAGATTGTTTGCCTGTGATAGAAAGTTAGGTTGCTTAGCACTTGGGAATTGTGTAGGGACCTTGTTTGTAGGTGGGTGTGAATCCCACGTGTTGTTTGATTCTGGAGCATCGAATTGCTTCATTACTCCGGACCATGCCGAGAGAAGTGGTATCCGGAGTGACGCTGGTGAGCGGACTGGACCGGTTATGGTTGCTGGAGGTGAATTTCTAGCTACGCATGGCCGGGCGAAGGAGGTCGATATTCTGGTAGCGGGAGAGTTGATGCCAGCTGACTTAGTGATTAGTCCGGTGGAACTGTACGATGTTATCCTTGGTATGGATTGGTTGAATCGGTACAGAGTCCATCTGGATTGTCATCGGGGTCGAGTGGTATTTGAACGTGAAGGTGGCAGGTTGGTTTATCAAGGAGTGAGACCGACTTCAGGTAGTCTTGTGATCTCCCTTGTTCAAGCTGAGGCGATGATTGAGAGGGGTTGCGAGGCTTACTTGGCCACGATTGTAATGCCGGAAGCTGTTGGTGGGGTTGCTGTGAGAGATATTCGGGTCGCTCGGGATTTTGAAGATGTCTTTCGGTCGTTGCAAGGATTACCGCCATCTCGGTCGGATCCTTTCACGATTGAGTTAGAACCCGGAACGACGCCGTTATCTAAGGCGCCTTATCGAATGGCTCCAGCAGAGTTAGCGGAATTGAAGAAGCAGTTAGAGGACTTATTGGAGAAGGGGTTTATTCGACCAAGTACTTCACCGTGGGGAGCACCGGTGTTGTTTGTGAAGAAGAAAGATGGTAGTTTCCGGTTGTGCATCGATTATCGAGGTCTTAACCGAGTCACTGTGAAAAACAAGTATCCTCTTCCGAGAATTGATGAGTTGTTAGATCAGTTGAGAGGGGCTACTTGGTTTTCTAAGATTGACTTGGCATCCGGTTACCACCAGATTCCGATCGACGAAGCAGATGTTCGGAAGACGGCTTTCAGGACTCGGTATGGGCATTTTGAGTTTGTAGTGATGCCATTCGGGTTAACGAATGCACCTGCGGCGTTTATGAGATTGATGAACGGAGTTTTCCGGGAGTATCTGGATGAGTTCGTAATCATTTTCATCGATGATATTCTGGTCTATTCGAAGAGTCTGGAGGAACATGAGGTTCATTTGAGGAGAGTTCTGGAGAAGTTGCGGGAACAGAAGCTGTTTGCGAAGTTGAGTAAGTGCAGTTTCTGGCAGAGAGAGATGGGATTTTTGGGTCACATCGTTTCTGCAGAAGGAGTTTCTGTGGATCCGGCGAAGATTGAGTCTATCCGAGATTGGCCTAGGCCGAGGAATGCAACTGAGATCAGGAGTTTTCTTGGGTTGGCAGGCTATTATCGGAGATTCGTCAAAGGTTTTGCGAGTATGGCTCAGTCCATGACGAAGCTGACAGGGAAGGATGTTCCTTTTGTGTGGTCTGCTGATTGTGAGTTGAGTTTCGCGAAGCTGAAGACGATGTTGACTAGTACACCAGTATTGGCGTTGCCTGAACCGGGTGAGCCTTATGTGGTGTACACAGATGCTTCGGGAGTTGGCTTGGGTTGTGTGCTGATGCAGCAGGGTAAGGTGATTGCTTATGCTTCGAGGCAGTTGAGGAAGCACGAGGGCAATTATCCTGTTCATGACTTAGAGTTGGCTGCAGTGATCTTCGCGTTGAAAATCTGGAGGTCTTACTTGTATGGTGGCAGAGTTCAGGTGTTCACTGATCATCATAATCTGAAGTACATTTTTACTCAGCAGAATTTAAATGTACGACAGAGGCGATGGTCGGAGTTGTTGGCTGATTACGACTTGGACATTGTTTACCATCCTGGTAAGGCTAACACTGTAGCTGATGCTCTTAGTCGAAGGAGGTATGATTCATCTCAGGAGCGGGATGTGGAGAATCTGGTGAGTGTACTTAGTACTTTGAGGTTATGTGTTACTTCAGAGGAACCGTTGGGGTTAGCGGCGGCAGATCAGGCGGATCTATTGAGCAGGATTCGAGTAGCTCAGGAGCAGGATCCGGTGTTGTTAGATCTCTCCAAGGCTACTGGTTCCGAATATCAGGTTTCTGCTAACGGGACTATCTTAGTGCATGGACGAGTCTGTGTTCCTAAGGATGAGGACTTGAGGCAGGAAATTCTGAGAGAAGCTCATGCGAGTAAGTTTTCGATTCATCCGGGAGCGACTAAGATGTATAGGGATCTGAAGAGGTACTATCATTGGGTCGGGATGAAGAGAGATGTGGCAGATTGGGTTGCAGCTTGCAATGTGTGTCAGTTGGTGAAGGCTGAGCACCAAGTTCCTAGTGGCTTATTGCAGAGTCTACCCATTCCAGAGTGGAAGTGGGACATGATCACTATGGATTTCGTGGTAGGGTTGCCGGTTTCTCGGACCTATGACGCGATTTGGGTGATTGTGGATCGTCTGACTAAGTCAGCACATTTTCTGGCCATTAAGAAGACAGACGGAGCGGAGGTCTTGGCTAAGAAGTATGTGAAGGAAATTGTGAGGTTGCATGGAGTGCCAGCGAGTATTGTGTCGGATCGAGATCCGAGGTTTGCGTCAGTGTTCTGGAGAGCTTTTCAGGCTGAGATGGGCACTAAGGTGCACATGAGCACAGCTTATCATCCGCAGACGGATGGGCAGTCCGAAAGGACGATTCAGACACTGGAAGATCTGTTGAGGATGTGCGTGCTAGATTGGGGTGGTCATTGGGCGGATCACTTGAGTTTGGTGGAGTTCGCATATAACAACAGTTTTCAGGCGAGTATCGGAATGGCTCCTTTTGAGGCGTTGTATGGGAGGCCATGTCGTACTCCGCTATGTTTTACCCAAGTGGGGGAGAGGAGCATCTTCGGGACTGATTTTGTTCAGGAGACGACGGAGAAGATCCGTGTTGTGAAGCTGAACATGAAAGAAGCTCAGGATCGGCAGAAGAGTTATGCCGATAGGAGAAGGAAAGAGTTGGAGTTTGCAGTCGGAGATCGAGTGTATCTCAAGATGGCGATGATGCGGGGTCTGAACAGGTCCATATCCGAGGATAAGCTGAGTACGAGGTACATGGGTCCGTTCCGGGTTGTGGAACGTGTGGGACCAGTTGCTTATCGGTTGGAGCTGCCTCCGATTATGGAGAAATTCCATGATGTGTTTCACGTTTCGAAACTCAGGAGATGCTTGCATGCTTCCGAGGAGGTAGCAGTGACGATTCCCGCAGATCTTCAGCCAAATCTGACTGTTGGGATGAGGCCGGTTAGGATTCTTGAGAGAAGTATCAAGGTTCTGCGCCGGAAGAGAGTGCCGTTGTTGAGAGTCTTGTGGGACTGTGACGGTATTCAGGAGGAGACTTGGGAACCGGAGGCAAAGATGAAAACGAAGTTCAAGAAGTGGTTCGAGAAGCAAGCAGAAGAGTGAATTCGTTTTCTTTGTGGTTTCCAGTTTCAGTTTTTGGTGTTGTGATCACCGTGTGTGGTGAGGTTTTTGGTTGTGGATTTTTGTATTTTCATTAAAGTTGTAATGATTATGACATTTCTCCAGTGAATAAGAAAGTGTTTTTCTTATGTGTTTGACTTTGAGAGTCATGTGTTTGTGGTTAGAGAACCCCGAAATGGAAGTTTTATTGCGGATAGAACTTGCCAGTTTCGGTGGAGACTCTAGCGGTTTGTGTGTGTGTGTGTGAGAGAGTCTCGGAATAGAAGTTTTACGGTGGTTAGAACTGTCTAGTTCCGGGTAGACTCTGCGGGGACATCCGGGGTGAGGGATGGTCCGGGTGATCTGTGAGGATCACGTTTGTGATGGTATTCCGGGAGGAGAATATCATGTGAAGACCTTAGGAGGTAGTTCCGGTCAGAGATGCATTATAGACGTTAGGAATTGATTGCATAGCTCAGAGTTAGACCTCGGTCTTTCTTGGCAGATCTTGAGAGATGCGTCTCTCCGGGGGACAGTGGGTTCCCTGCATACCGATCGATCGTCAGGACTGCGCGGACTGAGATCGTGAGGGTATAGGGATGGTTTTGGAGGTTGCGACCTCTGGCAGATCTCTGCATACCGAGAGCTTGATAGACTGTGTGTCTTGATGGATTGAGGTGTGTGGAGATGGTTGAGTATCGAACACCGTCAGGACTGCGCGGACTGAGGTGGGTTGATACTAGACACCTAGAGCTGAGGGGTGACGATCCCGAAGCTAGATGGTGGTTATGAGTTATGGGCAATCAATGTCTGAGACGGGTCTATATGCATAGGACGGATGTGAACCTCGGGAAGGTCTGGGAGATGTAGTCTCCGGTGTTGCTGGCGGGTTAGGCCAGGGTAGATTGGTGGGTAGTGTTAGAGGATTCGAGGACGAATCCAGTTTTAGTGGGGGAGAATTGTGACGCCCGTAAACCATTTTTTTGAGGAAATGGAGGGGCTGTCGATCGACACACTTAGAGTCTGTCGATCGACAGGGCTCTTAAGGGCTGTCGATCGACATACCTAGTGGTTGTCGATCGACAGGTGCTCGAATTGGCTGGTTTTCTGGTTCGATTTAAGTTGTTCAATTGGACCGGGCCGGTTTGGGTAAACCCTAGGGCTTCGTATTTAAGAGTTTTTGGCCGCATTTGAGCGAACCAAAGTCCCAAAAATCAGAAACAGAGAGTTTGAGAGGAGTTTCTCTTGTTCCTGATAGTTTGTGATTAGGGTTTCGTTCTTGATCGATTTGAGGTGGAATTTCGTGGTGGTTGTTGCTGAATTCGTGTCTAGCCTCAATTCTACCAGAATCTAACCGAAAATCTAAGGTGAGTGCGTGACCATGGCTTCTGGGCCGGTGGATTCGTTAGGGTTGTATGGTGGTAGGTTAAAACTGGTTGATTGTGATGATTGATGTGTTTCTGTGTGTTTTGTGGTGTATGGATTGTTGGATTGTGTTTGTTGTGCAGGTTTCGTGTTATCGCAGAGGAGGAATCGATCCGAGAGGATAATTGATCGATCTCCTATGAATCTGCGACGACCTGTCGATCGACAGCCCTAGGGTGTGTCGATCGACAGGGTCACACGAGGCTGTCGATCGACACCTAGAGGTTGTGTCGTTCGACAGGTGATCGAGGAGCTGTCGATCGACACCTAGAGGTTGTGTCGATCGACAGGGTCCAGTTGAGCTGTCGATCAACAGGCACCGTGGGTGTGTCGATCGACAGGTGTGAACAGGGCTGTCGATCGACACCTAGTGGTAGTGTCGATCGACAGGCTGCCTGTCAGGCTGTGGTTGAGCCGTGTTGTTGTGTTTGTTTTGTGTATTGTTTGATGCGTGTTTGCCTGAGCGGATCCATCGCGTCTGTGTGCGCAGTCGTAGATGGGAGGACCGTCTCACTGGGTATTTGTGATAATACTCACGCATCTCTTTTAACCATGTGGTGCAGGTAAAGGCAAATTGTGATCGTGGAATCATGGCAACGAAGAGGGAGATGATCTAGGGTCTCGGTTTTCATGCTGTGTGGTTTATTGTATTTCTTTTATTGTTTTAGAACCTGGTTAGGTTGCTGGATTGATTGGAATTTGTTGTTGAACTGGTTAGTAATTTAATGGAATTTGCATGTTTGGTTTTAGTGTGTTATCCGCTGGTTGCTTGTTTGTGTGGCTTGGTTGTGGAGGACAAGCATTTATGGGAATGCTAGTCTGAGACTAAGAGCTTATTGTTTTAAAAAAAAAAAAACGGGTCGGGTCGTTTCATAAACCTTCAAAGTGGCTAGATTTTGCGACTTTACCCTCCAAATAAAAAATCCACAGATTAACCCTTAAAGTACGAGTTAACCCGCAATATAATCCTCGGCCATATATGAATTTTTTCAATCCGTATATAAGCGATTACAACTTCTTTTAAGAGAAAGTCATTCTTTATAATAAGTTTCTAAATAAATATGTTTGTAATATACGATAGAAAAATCTATATACGGTCGAGGATTATATTGCAGATTAACTAATACTTTAAGGGTTGATCTGTGAATTTTTGACTTGAAAGATAAAATTGCAAAATCTAATTATTTGGAGGGTTTATTTGGAGAATATAACTACGCAAATTTTGTATGCTTAATATTGGCAGATAAGTCAAAAGCATTCGGATAAAGTACTTTTATTGTAGGTGTCAATAAATCATAAATTCAACAAAACAAGTTATAACTAATTCAATCTTAGTGTCGGTATAAAATCTAAAATCTCTTTTTTCTTTTTATATAAAACACTAGCCATACGAAAGAACTTTATTATACACTATTTCACTTCTCCAAAAAACAAAGCAAAACAGAGAAAACACACAAAAACTAAAATGACTAAACGTTTCAAAATAAAGATATCAAGAATCCTCTCTTTCAAATCTTGCCGTTCAAAAGATCCTTCCGATCTCCCTTTAAGTCCTCTCCGACGTCGTCCTCCTCCTCCTCCTCCGGCTACTAACAACCTCTCCACCGTCGTAACCACCGTCCCAAAACGTCGTTGTTCTTTAAAACTACACGTTTTAACAGCTTTTGGCTGTGGCGGTTCAAGCAGGAAACACTCATCAACACCGTTAGATACTTCCCATAGAAACTCACCGTTGTTATCTCCAACGTGTCAAGTCAATGAAACGCCACGTAGGAAAATCTACGACGGTGGGTCAGAGAGAGAAAGTCTTTTACCATCTTCAACAAATCTCTCACCGGAATATTCTTCTCCACGTGTAAGAACACGACGGAGACAGAGAAAACACACGTCGGAAAGTGAGTCTTCTTTGTCTCCGGCGAGGTTATCAGCGTTTGTGCAGAGGTTAATGCCGTGTACGGCGGTTGTAGTGGAAGGAGTAGCGGTGGTGAAGAGATCAGAAGATCCTTATGAAGATTTTAAAGGTTCAATGATGGAAATGATAGTAGAGAAGAAGATGTTTGAAGTAGCTGAACTTGAACAGCTTTTGCGTTGTTTCTTAACGCTAAACGCGAAACGCCATCACCGTGCGATTGTTAAAGCGTTTTCTGAGGTTTGGGTTGCTTTGTTCTCTAGTGGTGGTGGGAATGATAGTCGAAGGTCTAGTGTTCGACTCTCGGATTATGTTGATGAGTGTTAAGATTTAAGAATAATAATGTTTTATATTCTCTGTTTATGATCATAATGGATCTAACTTAAAATTATGTTTCTGATTTTTAATTATGTAGTGAATGATGTAAATGTTAATGTAAATTATGTTGTGCAATGATTAAAACTGAAAATGATTTAGTGCCTACATCAAATTATTAAATACTTATATTTTGGTTTGATTTAAATTATACTCCTTCTCTTCCTTCCTAACAGATAAAAAAATTATAAAAGATTTTTGTTCCGAAAAAATAGAGTTTTCATTGTTTTCTATGAACTTTTACAAATTCCAAAACAAATATTGAAATACTATTGGTTAAACTTTATTAGAAACTGTAAATCGTAGAAATCAATGCGTTTTCTTAATAAGTGTACATAATCTTAAACATCTATCTTTTTGGAACGGAGGGAAGAATGTTTAGACGGCATAGATATTCATATTCGTCGACAACAAAAAATTATGTTCATATTCGCACGCAATAATTTATACTTCTTCCGTCCCATTTTAGATGATCTTTAAGGTTTTTACACACAAATTAAGAAACCATTTAATTGTTCACCTTTTCAATAAAGAACATCAATTTCAAAATGATTCAACCAATGAAAAAATAATCTGCAGAATTCAAACAACCAAAAATAACAAAAACACAATAAATGGTGCATAGAAAATTGAGAAAATCAACTAATTTGGGACAAATTTTTTCTCTTAAAAAATCATCTAAAATGGGACGGAGGCAGTATTTTTTTGTTACCACGGTCCCCAGTTGTTTGTGGAGTATTTTGGAACAAAATAAAAATTGTGAATTTGAATTAAAAAAAAAAAAACAAGCAAACCTAGAAGGCTAGAACTGTGGGTTTCACAATTTACCATACAAGAACAGATGTTCACTTTTTCTTACCTAAAATTTACACATTCGATTTTAGATACAAGTAGATGACACGTGGACGGTCGATGTGGAACCAAAGTTCTGTTTTTGACTCAGCAAAGTAGCAAACGAAGTGACAAATGATTGGAAATCAAAAGAAACAAAAGTTTTAATTAAAAATCGAATAGTTCTTTACACAATTCTCAGACAAAAAACAAAGATGTGTCTCTATCTTTAGTGTTTTTAGAGTTTTGAACAACACTAAAGCTGTGTCGATGATTCTCGAGATGAATCAATCAAATGGTCAGAGAGACACTATTGGAGTAAGTGAACGAGAATGGGTCCATAACTTGAATAGCAAGCCACCTCTGTTCAACTTCAATCAGAGTGATTGAATCACTCCTGTCTTTTTTTCTTGTTTAGTGTTAAAAGCAACCTCGAGAGTCAGAAGTAAATAATTGAGTTTTAACAGCATAAATTTGGTAAAATTCAAAATACACGGCATCAGAAATTTCTGCAACAAAACAAGAACAACACTAAAAACAAGACATGCCCACTAGTTTCTACTCTCTCTCTCTCACTAAACCCAAAATAAGAGATTCTTCTCTGCATTGAATCAGAGACAAGACATTAAAGACAATATATCTGTTTTTTCTGTCTGTCTCTCACTCTCTCTTGTAGATTTTGTTTTGGATAAGGGAAGGTTTCTTAGAATCTAAAGGTTGTGATTACTTGATATTGAAGAAAGGGTTTACAGATAGTTGATTTTAGTCCAAGGACTCAACCTTGGTGCGGTGGTGGAGGAGGCATAGACATGTGGTGATGGTGCATAGGTGGTGGTGGTCCGCCTTGTTGCATGTGTTGTGGTGGTGGTCCGCCTTGTTGCATGTGTTGTTGTGGCCACATTTGTTGGTGCATTCCCATGGCTTGAGGTGGTGGTGGCGGCCTTGGACCACCGAAGCCTTGTTGGTGATGAAGAAACTGGGGAGGTGGCGGAGGCGGCATTCCCTGAGGACGGAATTGTTGCATAGGTGGTGGAATCCCTAAGCTGTGTTGTTGTTGTTGTTGCTGTTGTGGCCAAGATGGTGGCTGAGTTTGATAGATTTGTGGAGGTGGTGGTGGTGGTGGATGTAGAGCTGGGATCGGGACAGGTTGCATACCGCCATTGGCAAACGGACGTGGTATACCATTAGCAGTGGGAAGTGTTGGCGGGCCAGACGCGAAGAGTGTATGGGGCCTGCTTTTCTGGGCGCTTGGATTTGTAGCAGCCAAAAGCCTCTCTGCATATTCACAAAAGTAACGAGTTGTTGTTGTTCCATTAATTGAGAGAGAGAACTTCATAGGGATTAAACAAAAGAAGAGCTAAGAGAGCCTAACCTGCTGGAGTACCATGACGCTCTCCTTTGGTGTCTTTCTTGTATGCGTAAGAGACTGTTATTTGACGATTACAGAGATATTGTCCAGTCATTGCCTACAACATTCATAGAAAAATCAGATGAATATACTACCATCGGATTAAGTGAGCGGAGAAATTATTTAATCATGTGAAATATATTGGAATCATTCTCGAATGACACTCGTGAAAAAACAAAAAGGGTTGAGAAATACCTCAATAGCAGCATCAGATGCGTCAAAGGAGTCATAGCTGATGAAACCGAAACCTCGTGAGTTACCAGTATCAGGATCTCGCATTATCTGACATAAAAATGTTTGAATCATCAGTTTCTGAAGCTAACAATCATTCGTTTCCCAAACAAATGATTTTATTACTCTAAAATTACAGATAAGAGATCAAGAATCAAGGACTGAAATCTAAAGGAAACAAAGATTCTACCTAAAGGAAACAAAGATTCTACCTTAGGATTAGCAGCAATCGCACCAAATGCACTGAAAGTATCATACAACAGCTTTTCATCAACATCCTGTAAAATCCAAAACCTAGTCAGTCATTGTTCAAGTACCAATTTCAAAGCATTACCATCAAGATACTTACAGGGTCAAGGTTTCCAATGAAAAGGTTAGCACCAACATCCAAACTCTTCTTATCTTGAGACGCCTAATACAAACAAAATGTTAGCAAGTCTCAGAAAAGCCAGCTTCAAGAGTACATAATCAAAGTAACAGAAACAATTAGATACCTTGTTAACACGTATTGGTTTCCCGTTAAGCTTAATCATGTTAAGAACCTTAATCGCCTACACAAAAACATGGATAAAACCGTTACCATTGTGTACACAAAAAACAAGTCTAAATACTCATCACAAAACATCAAGAAGAGCAACACTTACATAATCAGCATCTTCCTCACTACGAAACTCAATGAATCCATATCCTTGATGAGAATTCGTCACTCTATCTTTCGGTACATAGACATTAACTAAACCAAAAGAAGCTAATGTCAACATTGTTCACAATAAACCCTAAACTATGAAGAAATTAGGGTTTTAAACTTACCAACAGGACCAGCTTGTACGAACAATTCCCATAGCAATTCTTCAGAAAGCTACAAATTCACAAAATAAACAACTCAATCACAACTAAAATTGGTTAAGCAAAAGCGAGAAATCAGAAATTGAGGTTCGCGAGAGAGAGGAACCTGTGGATCGAGACTACCGACGTAAACAGTAGCGTCTTGGTTTCGTTCAGCGGAGTGTTGGCCGAGAAGATTAGCTCCGACGCCAGGAGCTATACGAGTCGTCATCTACTTCGTCGCCGGAGAAGATGGATTCCGATTAACGAAATCTGAGGTTTTCGATTTTGTTTTACTTCTCTGGAGATTTCTCTAGAACAAGACGGAGAAGAAACGAGGGTTTATTTAGAATTGTGTTGATACTAATGGGCTTTTTGTTTATAGGCCCATTAATATATTCGTCTCACTTATACCGTCTTTTCATTTTCATAAAATAGCAATTAATCATTTATTGACAAATTTCATTATCAGTGAAAATATACAATATTTTGACTGAAAGTATTAAACATCTAAACAATTGTTGGGGATTTTCAATATGTAAGGAGGAATGGTGGAGAAATTATCTTTTCAACTAGGTATGGATGTTTTTTTTCTTTTTTACGCTGATTGATATTGATGTATAAAACGGAATTGGATCCATAGTACAACCGAGGAAAACCAAGCCAGGAACCAAAGAAAAATAAAGCATGTCAATAGACTTTAGGGAAAACTAAGTGAGAGAAAGACAGAACCATACATATGGGAAACATGCCAATAGGATGTTCTGATAACGATTTGGATTTCGGTTCGATAAAGTTGGGTTTCGGATTTATTGGTTTTAGAGATATAAAACCTATTCGGATATCTTGAAATTTTGGGTCGGGTTCAGTTCGGTTTTTTTTTATGGGTTTGGGTCGGTTTTGGTTTTGTGAACATTGGTTGTGGTTTAGCTAGACATTTGTAAATCAATTTTGGTTTAGCTCTTCTGATTTATTTAGTCATTTAGTTTGGTTAAGCTAGACATTTGATGTTTTCTTAATCACACAATTACAACTTAGATTTGTATCGTATACAAGTAAGTAGACCGGAAGAGCTAAACCAAAACTGCAAACTACAGTATTAGTCTAGCTTAAACCAAACTAAGGACTAAATCACTACCAATGTTGATAAAAAAGGATATTTGAATTCATGTGTTGAACATAAAAGTACACATTACATGGACTGAATTGATATGCAAAGACAAAATCTTGCTATTTCTATCTATAACTCTCTATGAAGTTATAAATTGTTCTCATTTTCATGAAAATTCTAGTGATTCAAACAACTAGAATCTGTAGCTTTTACAGCTAGTTTAAAGAAATAAGCAAAACAAGTCCTAATAAAGCTCAAACAAGGAAGCACAAACAAAAAACTAGATCTTCTTTAGCAAGTTCTTGAGCTTTATTCAGAAGCAGACTCTATTTCTTCATCGAACACTTGTCTTGTTCGGGAAGAAGATGAAGCAGCAGCAGTAGTTCTGGCCTTTGAATACAATCCAATATTCTCCTCTAGTTTCTTCCACTCGGTTACTAAACGCGGAGGGAATTTCTTCTTCACAATCCTAGCCACTCCTCTTGCATCTTCCATTCTATTATTCTTCACTAATCCTTCAGTCAAATGCTTACAAGTTTTAAAATCCGGAATCTTATGCATCAACGCGCTCTTCTTAAACACCACTAAACCTTGATCATACACCCCATTTATACACAGATGAAATATCAATGTCCTAAACGTCGCTGCATTAGCACAACAACCGTGCTCATCAAGCCCTTCGTATACTTTCTTCGCTTCATTCATCATTCCTTTAACGCAATAAGCAGTCATAAGATAGTTATAGCTAACCGTATCAGGTTTCAATCCAACACTAATCATTTCTTCCATCAACTCCTTAACTCTTTCAGGACTTTCCTTTGCAGCATTCATAAGTCTAACATTATAAACAGTATTATCCAATACACATCCTTTCCTCACCATCTCATTCCACAAACTCTCCGCTACATCGATTTCGCCATTCTTATACAACGAACCTAAAATCGTAGTAAACGCAATGATGGTAACTTCAACACCTTTAACTTCCATATCTCTCATAATCTCCATAGCTTTATCAGACGAACCAGAGTCACAATACGACTTAATCAACATACCGTAAGAGACTTTATCAGGAGTAATAACACTATACCTCTGAGGAATTTCGTCGAACAGTTGGTGTACTCTTTCAAACAAACCAGAGTGAAGACAAGCAGCGAGTAATGCATTGAAGGAAACAACAGTTCTAGGTGTACCAAACTTACCCATCTCCTCAAATATCTTCATAGCATGATCAAACATGGAAGCTCGTCCATAAGATCTAATCAATGTAGAGTGAAAAGACTCTGTTTTGATTCGTGGGTCTTTTTTCTGAGACTCAATTAGTGATTCTATGTCGGAGAAGCGTTGAGATTTAGCTAAGCGTTGAACAGTGAGTTCCATTGCGTAACGAGAAGAGAGAGGAGATGAGGAATTGTTGGTGACGGAGTTGTATATTGCTAAGGCTTTGTCTGGATCTTGAACTTTACGGAGTTTGGATTTTACTTTTGAGACTGTGATTGTGGTGGAGGATACGGTGGTTGGAGGAACTGTTGCGGCGGTGGAGAATCGGCGAAGGAAACGGAGGTAGAGACGAGATGACGTCATTGCAAGCTTCGACATTGTTAGGGTTTAGGACTTTGAAAGAAGTGGGGTTTTGCAAGTTTGACTTTAGGTAAAAATGTTTCTACGTTGACTGTAATAACGTTGGGTTGGCATTTGGTTACTCGGGTCGGGTCTGACGCGGGTCGGATTTAAATCGGTTTACCCCTAGTTAATATATTATTTTGTTTGATAGAAGTAATTATTAAACTGAAAGTTAAAGGTAAAAGATAGAAAAATAGTAATAAATCTGTATTGGAAATACAAAACGACAAGTAATATGAAACAAAAAATAAACGTTAGAATGACAACTAATATGCAACAGATGAGAGTATTTCGGTATTTTGGTTATTACAAATCTAATTATAACGTATATTGTTGAGTATATACTTGTATTTCGGATATTTAGGTTTTTGGTTGCGTTCGGATTATGTTCCGATTTTTCGATCTATGGCCAATTTAAATATATAACTAGGCCTGGGCAAATGGATATTTGGGTCAGGTTCGGGTCAGGTTGTATTGGATCTATAAATTTTATATCCATACAGGTACCTAGAAAGTTTCGGATCGGGTACAAATTCGGGTCCTTTCGGATACAGGTTCAGGTACAGGTTCAAGTACATGTTTGGATTGTTCTTGTTCTTTTGGGTTCAATTGTGCTTTAAACTCTTTTTTCTCTTAAAATCTACAAAAATAACATGTAATATGAAGACTATCCGAACGAAAAACAACACAAAACATTTGAATTACCAAATCTAAATACCAATTACTTTAAACCGTGACAAAATGTACTAAATCTAAAATTCAAACTATTTAAAAAAGTGATAAAAGATATATAAACATTTGCTTACAGGTATATGTTCTGGTACGGGTCGGGTTCTTTCGGGTACAGGTTCTATCGGGTGTATAAATTTTAAATCTATATAGATATTTATAAAATTTCGGATCGGGTAGTTTTTAGGCCGAGTACAAATTCGGATATTCGGGTTCGGGTATTTTGCCCAAGCCTATATATAACGTATACTATTGAGTATATACTTTATTTCGGATATTTTGGTTCTTGGTTGTGTTCGGATTATGGTTTTTCGACCAAAGGATCAATTCATGTATTATGTCAGTTGCGATTCGGTTTGGTACCTGCTGATTCAGAACAATTCCGGCTCGGTTTCGGGTATTTTGGCCAGCTAATTACAAGTAACATTTAATGTAAAAATATATGTTGACAAATATTAGACTTGCTAAAACTCAAAGACTGTCATTTTTTGGGTGTAAATATTGTTACAACTTGTATATAAGCATTATAATGTTGGATTACTTTGTCTTGATAAGAGAAAGAAAACCAGATTAAGGAGAATCAGAAATGCTTAAACAAACACAAAGTACTTGAAGAATTAAAATCTCTAGAGAGAATAATCGCCTTGCTCAAACTTATCTTCAGGGTAAAACACAGCCACCACTTCGTTCCCTCCAAATTTCCTACCGTTCATCCCGCTTCTCGCCCTGCTCGAGCTCTCTGTTTCCGCATACTCAAGAAACACCTGCGCAAAACCAATCATCGCGTTCCACAGTTTAGCCAGAGAGATTCCACTTGCAAAGAATGTCAAATATTACACAACGGGATTGTACAAACCTTGCCAACGCCAGGTATGGGCTCACCGTTGGGGCTGGGGCGAGGGATCACGACTTTAGTTAACGCACCTGCATTTTAAGAGCAAACATATTCGAATCCAAGAGAACAACAAACAAAAAAACAAAACAAGAATTTCTTCTAAGAAGGATGGGGCTTGGATGAAATATAGATAAGGAAGTTATGCAGTCTCCAGTTATGGCCTGATTCTTTATAGCAGAATGTGTGACAACAAAAGGCTGTAAAACAGACCCAACAAAAACAGAACACAAATCAATATTCTTTCAATCTCATCTCAATCATAGATTTAAGAACTAAGATAGATAAAAAACCAAAGTGAACTTAGCTTTACCAATAGAAAGTTCTTACCAAACTTTCCGCCTTCTTCTCTCATATCTACAACAATATCTTCATAGTCCTCATCGTTTCTAAGCTCGTCCTCGGTAACTACTTGAGTCAGGCACACGACTTTGGTGGGCGGTGTTCCCTGTTCTAGCATAATCCTCTGTGAAAGAAAGGGGGAAAAAATGATGCGTAAACAAAATAGACAAAGTTCATGATCTCTCTATGCTTAGACAGTATCTTTCTTTATTATACCTGGAAAGCAACTTGTTGCTGTGCGTGCAACAATACACTCTCCTGTTCAGGTTTCGATTGATTTGTTCCTTGGTTAGCTCGCCTCACTGTAAGAGTTTTATCTCCCATTGTAATTCCGTTGAGGGCAGCGCAAGCTATGTCTGTAACAGAGCTATCTTGATATGCGCAGAATGCGTATCCTCTTGAGTTTCCAGTTTCTCGGTCTCTGACAAGATCAAAACCTTTCAGGGCACCCAAGGACTCCAACAATTCCTTGATTTGTGCCTCAGGGATATAATAGGGAAGTCCACCAACAAAAAGACGGTCTGGACCCTCAAGCGCACCAGCCGCCCCTGGAGTCAGACCAACAGCAGCCAGGTTTAGATTGGGAATGGGCTGGCTTGGACCAAGGGTTGCAGCTAGAGATGGGTTATAGTCACTCGGTCTCTTCACCTTCACTGGAGCTCCCTGAGAAAGAGATAAATTAAGATTTAATCTTGATTCCATGTATGAATGAAATGCTGAAACTAATAGTTGACCAAGTACTAATGAGCTATTCTTCATTATACATTTATACCTAAAGCTTATGCACATATAAATCATAAGACATACCTCAAATACAATCCCATCCAAAGCCATTGCATTACTCGCCTCTTCAACAGATCGCATCTCCACAAAAGCAAACTTCTTCTCATGGTTTATGTACACATTGACAACAGCATCACCTGCAAGAAGTTAAAAACAATCGTAACCGCTTTCAAACCAAAACAAAACTCTACCAATGTGCCTACACCAGATTATAATACCTGGACCAGCAGTGTTTCCGCCAACAGCAGCCATAACCTGACTAAAAAATGTTGCAACAGACTGCAATACAAGAATTTAAACGTGAGTATCAAATGCAGGACCAAACCACAGGAAAGCACAATATGTAGTGAACATTAAACCTGTTCATTTGCTGAGGGAGAGAGGCCACCAACATAGACTCTGCGAGCATGTCTAGTAGCCTGAAGATACATTAAACGAATGCGCGTTAGGACATACAAAACTCGTAGTATCTTCAATATATCAATGATAAACATAACAAACCTGTTGTGTCATTGCCTGAATTGGCATCATAGGGTGTCCCCCGAATGGCTGCATAAAGAAGAAGAAGCGAAGATCAGCTGCGGAAACATGGATTAACTTTAGCAGAGACAAGGTCACATACCTGTCCAGTTTGTAAGGGAAACATTCCAGCTCCAGGAAAAGTTGGGAATGGAGCAGAAAGGCCTACAAAAGTTAAACAAGTATAATTGCAGCATTATATACCATGTGAAAAATTAACATAAACAAGTAAAGAACCAATTGCTATGTGCATTGGAATAAGCTCTACACTAATTTAATATATGCTGAAATGGCTGTGTGTTTAAATGAGAGGTGGAAATACCTGGAACAGCAGCACCAGGAGCTAAGATCCCAGAAGCTGGGGGTGCCATGTCGAATCCACTGACCCGCTTACTACAAGGAGAAGACAAAGAAATATTTACTTATACTCTACACTACAAATTGGCTAACACCAACTAATAATTTCTTAGACAATAGTTTTCAGCGAGAAAAATAAGCTACCTCTTCGATGGAGATCGTGATCGACGCTCAGATCTACCCTTTGACCGAGAACGAGACCGATGTCTGCGTCTATCTCCTCTATTCCTGTCATAATCTCTACGTCTAAAAGGAAAAATGTCAATGGTCAAATGAGTTTCAAGCACAATGTAAAAAGGAAAAATAGTTCTTGAGCTATAACCTCTCAAAGTCACGGTCACGGCTTCTACGGTAACCATCATCGTCACCCCTACCCCGTTCTCTTCTTTCACCACTATGACGACTTCTGTGATGTCTCTCTCTATCCCTTTCTTTCTCCATACCTTTATCATCCTCCTTATCACATTCCTTGCTTCTCTCTCTCCGCTCTCCGTCCCTACTTCTCTCCCTCCCTCCATCTCTTTCTTTACTTCTAGTAACATCCTTCTTATGGTCAAACATTTCCCTCTACAAAACAACAACAACTTATCAGAATCTCTGGTTACTTTCTCATCAAAGCAACTTAAACCCGTAAGGTTTCTACAACAATCAAGCCCTTGTTCTAACCTAACACAGAACAATAGCTACAGAAATCAAAAGCCCTAAAGTGAATTAGGTTAAATCAGAGAGTATATATGTATACCTGGGATTTGGAGTCACGGTGATCGTCGGTTTCGCCGCCGCGTAAACCAACATCTCCGGTGCCGTTACCTTCGTAGTCTCCGTTATCAGACATATCTCGAAACCTCTGAAATCCGACGAATCGCAGCTCTGTTCTGTAGATTTTCGACAAGGGGTTGATGTATCGGCACAACCAAAGCGATAGACTAGAGACCTTTAATTAAAGATTTAAGGGTATTATTGTAAAACAACGAATTTTCTCTACAAAATTGCAAAATGGAATTTAATTAATATTTTGACCCAAAAAAAAGGAATTTAATTAATAAAGAAAAAAAATGAAATGTAAAAAAGTTATACAATATAAACAAGAGAAAATTATGGCAATTGCCATTTTTTCTAAAATTTATTGTGAAATCTGTCATTTGTGTAATAGGCTTTTGAAATGTGCCATCAACTGAAATCAATTTTGATTCGAGACAAAAAAGACTAAATTGCCCTTGTCTCTTCCTTTTCTTTTTATCCACACATACATTATCTTCTTATTTGTTTGATCTTTTGTTCTTTTTCAATCATTTCTCTTTTTTTTTTTTTTTTCTCGGAACAATAAATCTCTCTCTTATCTCTCTAAGCTCTCTCTCTCTTTCTTTTTATGTGCGATGGATGGTGGTGGTTGTGGATATATATAGAGGCGTGGTGGTGGACAACTTTCGTTGTCGCAGTTTCAGTTGACAACTTATTATCTATGCTTAACATTAACTTCTCAAGTTGTCCACTCGGTCATGTCTTTTATCTATCCATACATTTGAACATGAATATCTTGTATTAATTATGAAATGACATATTGATTACTTAATTTATGTCTACAATCATCTCTTTTTTATGTCAACCATATCATGTTTTTGTCCACCATCGTCTCTATTTATGTCTACAAATCTTATATTTATGTCCACCATCTTCATTTTTTTGTCTACTATCATTTTTTTTTGTCCACTGCCATTTCCGTCGTCATCTTGTCCACCAAGTCGCTATTTTGTCTACCAAGTCGTTATCTTGTCCATCACCGTCGTCATCTTGTCCACCACCGTCGCCATCTTGTCCACCAAGTCGCTATTTTGTCTACCAAGTCGCTATCTTGTCCACCACCGTCACCATCTCGTCCACAGTCTACCACCTTCATCCACATTCACTATCTTGTCCACCGTCTATCGCATCCCACCTCATCTCGTCCACCATCTCCGTCTTCATATTATTGTCTTTGTTTCCGTCCACAACCACTGTCTCCGATATTGTCCACCACCAGCCACTCCATCTCCGTTTTGTCCACAACCACCGGCTCTTTTTATATCCACTATTTTTTTACAATCCTTATATCACCTCCAACGTTTCACCATCTATCACCTCCACCATCCACCACCTTCATCATCATCAACATAGATATATATATGAGAGAGAGAGATCTAAACATGAAAGTGATGAAGATGAAAGAAAAGAAAGAGAGAGATAGAGATCTAAGCATGAAGAGTGATGAAGATGAGAGAAGAAGAATGTAGATGAAGATGAGAGAAAGAGAGAAAGAAAACTATGGCGAGATGAGAGAGAGAGAGAATGATATTTATTTTGTAGAAGAGAAGAAAAAGAGAAAGAAATGTTCGAAAGATAAAATAGAGCAAAAATGTATTTTCTTTACCCAGTAGAAGAAAAAAAGTGGCAGATTTCAAAAGAAATCAAATTAATGGCACATTTTGTAAGGAAATTGGAAAAAATGACAATTGCCATAATTTTTTCTATAAACAATGGAAAATGTAATAATGGAAATTATGAAATTCTTAGAACAAATAAATTATTAAGAGAACTTTTGTAATGACTATCCATCCTATGGAATGTTTTCGCATCGTTTTGTCCGAAATTCATAAAAAACAAATTCGGAAAAATGAGTTTTGTATACCAACAACAAAAAAAGTTACTAAACCAACAAAAACAAATAGATTTAGCGATCGGTTAACGAATAAACGTATATCTATAGAAAAAAATAACGTTGTTTACTTTTTCAATGTATCTTATTCATTATGATTTTAATTGGTAACATGAGACAAATATAATTCGACACATTTTCTACTGATCGGAAAAATCACATATATATTGTAGTCGAAAATACACGAGTATAAAAAAAAAAAAATGTCAATGAAAGAAGAATTTAAAGAAAACATCAACTTTATGTACCATTCAAAACATTTTAATTAATTTTACAATGTTATAGTAAACTTTTTTACATATTTTCATTAACTTTTTAATATAAACTTACGAATACATATGTTACAAAATTAAGTTCGACTAAAACATAACATTTGAATATCCATTTAGAAACCGTATTTGGAATATGATTGATTACTACAATATTTTTTGTTATAAACATACAACTTAACATGTTTCTTTTAAAGTTTTAATTGAAAATGCGAAAGATTTATTGTTAATACAATCTTAAAAAGATAAGAGAATCAGTGTTTTGTTTATTATTAATCAAATTGTTGGAGCTCCTAAAATTATATGTACAATTGTAAAAATTCAAACAAGTCTTGAGAGATACTATAATCTCAAAAGTATGGTAGTGAAAGCCCTTTCGTCCTTTATAACTAGTACATTTATTTCACTTACACTATTAGTGTTTACATCTAATCCAGTATCGAACAAATTAAATTGGCTAGATAATATATATAGAGATAAGGGAGATAATTACTCAAAAGACCTTTTTAGATATATGGTTTACTCAAAAGACCTTTATTTGTTTGAGCTCTAATTTTTTTTGCTAAAAAAGGTTACAAAGACCTTTAAAAAATGGCAAAACCGTTTATTAACGGTTTTGCCACTAAAAAAAAAAAAATGAACATATTAAAAAAAAGAAAAAAAAAACGTAAACCCAAAAAACGTTCTTCTTCTTCAACATCTGCGTAACCGGCGACGATTTTGGCGATTGTTCAAGCGACGTTGATTTGACGGTAAGTTTCGATTTCTTTAATGAGTTTTCGCCTTCTCTATCCATGAGGAGCATTCGGTAAGGAGTTTTTACGGAAATTGAAGTAAATTTTGCGTCCGTCGGTTTTAGGTTTTCGAAATTCCGGCGAAGCAAAGTTCCGTCAAGCGGTGGGTTATCGATTTTGTGCATTGAAAAGAGGTATTCAGTTTATTTAACCGTTTTTGGTTTGGTTTGTGGAAGTCTTGTATGAATGACGAAAACCCTAATCTGAAATCTGTATATTTATTTCAGTTTCGGTTGTGAAAACCCAGATTCCGGCGTCGATATTCGCAGATAAAAGTAAGAGAAAAGATTGGTATCGTAGATTTGTTAATCTCTGTGGTGGTAGATTTATTTTAAGTAGCGGTAGATTTATTGTATGTGATGGTAGACTTATATTTTATGTGATGGTAGACTTATGTTTTGTTTAATGGGACTTATTTTCTGTTTGATGGTAGACTTATTTTCATTTGATGGTAGACTTATGTTTGTTTGATGGTAGACTTATTTTCGTTTGATGGTAGACTTCTTTTCGTTTGATGGTAGACTTATGTTTGTTTGATGGTAGACTTATTTTCTGTTTGATGGTAGACTTATTGTTGTTCGATGGTAGATTTATTTGGTAGACTTATTTTCATTTGATGGTAGACTTATTTTTGTTTGATGGTAGACTTATTTTCGTTTGATGGTAGACTTATTTCCATTTGATGGTAGACTTATTTTATGACATGGTAGATTTATTTTATGTAATGGTAGATTTATTTTATTTTATGTTGAATAATTAATTTACTTTTCATTTGATGGTAGATTTATTTTGTTGTGATGGAGACTTATAATTACTGATTTGTGCAGATATGACTTCCTCGATTGTTCGAAAGATATATCCACCGAGAAGGTTTCCGGCTGGATTGGCACCATCGGGCCAAAGAAGCATGCATCACAATTGCATGTTGAACGACTTTGAGAAAATGGGGGAAGCGGTTGGTGAAGACGTGTACAATGATATAATGAATAATTCCTCAGTTGGAATTATTCTGAAGCTTGCTGCACGGAAATTCAATTTCTCAGGTGCGACGGTGACTCATTTCCTGGCTAACCAATTGAAAACTGAAAGGTTCTATGAGATGTGGTCCTTGTTTGGTGGTCGGCCAGTTAGATTTTCGTTGAATGAGTTTGAAGAGGTAACCCAGATGAACTGTGGTGAGGTTGATGCAAATGATGGTTGGGACATTGACCACACAAAGTTTTGGGAAGAAATTGGTGTCCCAGTTGGGGAGGGACCAAAGTGGTCTGAGCTGTTGGTCCTGTTTGAAAAAATCAGGACGTGGAGTGAGGAGAAGAAGAGAATGATAGCGCTGTTGTTTATTTTGCATGTTGGAGTGTATGGTTACGCTCGTGATAGTAGAATCCCTTTGAAAGCTGCAAAAAGGGTGATGGATCCCGAGGCTTTCGAGAGGTATCCATGGGGACGAGTGTCCTTTCAATGTCTGATTTCGTCCATGCAAGTGACGGACATGAAAAAGATCACACTCCATGGGTGTGTTCATGCGTTGCTTGTTTGGATTTACGAGGCAGTTCCCATTTTAGGGGAAAGATTTGGGAAGAGAAGAGAAGGAGGTGTTCCTATGCTACGTTGGGGTGGAGGCCGAGGAAGGTACAACCTGGAACAGGTGATGAAGGAGGATAAGAAATCCTCCAACAACAACAAGGTAATATTCATTTGATGGTATACTTATTTTTCTTTGATGGCAGAGTTATTTTCACTTGATGGTAGACTTAGTTTGTTTGATGGTAGACGTTTTAGGTCTTTGATGGTAGACTTTTTAGCACTTTGATGGTAGACTTTTTAGCACTTTGATGGTAGACTTATTTGTCTGTTTGATGGTAGACTTATTTGTCTGTTTGATGGTAGACTTTTTAGCACTTTGATGGTACACTTATTTGTCTGTTTGATGGTAGACTTTTTAGGTCTTTGATGGTAGACTTTTTAGCACTTTGATGGTAGACTTAGTTTGTTTGATGGTAGACGTTTTAGGTCTTTGATGGTAGACTTTTTAGCACTTTGATGGTAGACTTTTTAGCACTTTGATGGTAGACTTATTTGTCTGTTTGATGGTAGACTTATTTGTCTGTTTGATGGTAGACTTTTTAGCACTTTGATGGTACACTTATTTGTCTGTTTGATGGTAGACTTTTTAGGTCGTTGATGGTAGACTTTTTAGCACTTTGATGGTAGACTTTTTAGCACTTTGATGGTAGACTTATTTGTCTGTTTGATGGTAGACTTATTTGTCTGTTTGATGGTAGACTTTTTAGCACTTTGATGGTAGACTTTTTAGGTCTTTGATGGTAGACTTTTTAGCACTTTGATGGTAGACTTAGTTTGTTTGATGGTAGACGTTTTAGGTCTTTGATGGTAGACTTTTTAGCACTTTGATGGTAGACTTATTTGTCTGTTTGATGGTAGACTTATTTGTCTGTTTGATGGTAGACTTTTTAGCACTTTGATGGTACACTTATTTGTCTGTTTGATGGTAGACTTTTTAGGTCTTTGATGGTAGACTTTTTAGCACTTTGATGGTAGACTTAGTTTGTTTGATGGTAGACGTTTTAGGTCTTTGATGGTAGACTTTTTAGCACTTTGATGGTAGACTTTTTAGCACTTTGATGGTAGACTTATTTGTCTGTTTGATGGTAGACTTATTTGTCTGTTTGATGGTAGACTTTTTAGCACTTTGATGGTACACTTATTTGTCTGTTTGATGGTAGACTTTTTAGGTCGTTGATGGTAGACTTTTTAGCACTTTGATGGTAGACTTTTTAGCACTTTGATGTAGACTTATTTGTCTGTTTGATGGTAGACTTATTTGTCTGTTTGATGGTAGACTTTTTAGCACTTTGATGGTAGACTTATTTGTCTGTTTGATGGTAGACTTTTTAGGTCTTTGATGGTAGACTTTTCAGCACTTTGATGGTAGACTTTTTAGGTCTTTGATGGTAGACTTTTTAGCACTTTGATGGTAGACTTATGTGTCTGTTTGATGGTAGACTTTTTAGCACTTTGATGGTAGACTTATTTTCATTTAATGGTAGACTTTTATTAATAATGTCATTCTTTTTTTTTGCAATAATGTTCTTTATAGGTTCGTATCAGACACTTAGTGGTGAAGCCTCTGGAATTCATTTACCCTACATGGATTGATAAAGAAGATTTCAAACTTAATAACATGATCCGCGACATTCTTGGTGGATGCATGGATGAAGATTTTTGGGAGTTAGATGCTCCGGTTGCTAAGAAAAAGAAGACTAAGACTAAGGATGACTCTCCGGGTTATAAGAAAAAGAAGAAGAAGGCTAAGGTGGTTGAGGAAAGTGAGGATGATGATGAGGATGAGGATGACTCTCCTGTTAAAAAAAAAAAGAACATAGCGAAGAGCAAGAAGATGAAGGCTATTGTTGTTGTTGATGAAAGTGAGGATGAGTCTCCGGCTCAAAAGAAAGAGAAAAAGAAGGAGAAGGAGACCGAAGGTGGAGTTATTGGTGAAGTGCTTAAGCTCCTACAGGGAATGGCGAGCACAATTGCCAACTTTGATAGTAGGATTACAGCTCTAGAGGGAAAAGGGGATGTCTTGAAAGCTGTGGGAGATGAACAGTCAACCACGGGAGATGGCGGAGATGCATCTGAGGAGGATGATGATCTGGTACGCAAGACTGTACCATGTTTTAGACTTATTTACATGTTTTCCTGAACTTCTATGTTAAGGCGTGGTAGATTTATTAGTGTGTTATGGTAGACTTATATGAACTTATACAGCTGTTTGAACATTTTCCCTCTATTTTTCTTAACAGTCTTGGATGGAACAACACCCAACAACAAAAACAAATTTGGCAGTTAGCCGTGTAGTTAAAAAGCCGGATGAAAAGGCTACACGAACTGACCAGCGGAAAGGGAAAAGCAAATCTGTGCCACCTGTGGAGAAAAGCAAACAGAAAAGCAAAGCTTTAATAGCCTTGGAGAAGGTTGAAGCTAAAAAGAAGGTGGGAAGTTATTCTCCATTGTACTTTGATTTTCAACAAATTTTCTTACTGCCATTCGATTCATTACTTATACATTGTTCGGAGCTGTAGAGAAAAAGAAAAACTCTTAAAGAGAAGGAGACGGAATCTACAGCGGATAAAAGGAGGAAAGCAGCTGAGTGTGTCGAAATCCGCGATCCGGTACGTATATAGATGACTTGTTTTGTGTTTGATGGTAGACTTATTTTTTGTTTGATGGTAGACTTATTTTCCTTTTATGGTAGATTTATTTTTCTTTGATGATAGTAGACTTATTTTCTCATTCCTTATACATTGTTTGGAGTTGTAGAGTAAAAGATTAACGTGGAAGGAGACGGAATCTACACCGGTTATAAGGAAGACAGGAGCTGACTGTGTCGAAATCCACGATCTGGTACGTATATGGAAGACTTATTTCTGTTTGATGGTAGACTTATTGTCTCTTTGATGGTAGACTTATTTGTACTTAGTGGTAGACTTATTTTCAGTTCTATGGTTGACTTTTTTCCTTTCATGGTAGATTTATTTTCCTTTGATGGTAGATTTATTTTTGTTTGCTGGTAGACTTATTTTCCTTTGATGGTAGACTTATATTCGTTTGATGGTACACTTATTTTTGTTTGACGGTAGACTTATTTGTACTTAGTGGTAGACTTATTTCCTGTTTTATGGTAGACTTATTTGTACTTAGTGGTAGACTTATTTCCTGTTTTACGGTAGACTTATTTGTACTTAGTGGTAGACTTATTTCCTGTTTTATGGTAGACTTATTTGACTCAATCCTTAACTTGTAGACAAAAGATGCTATTGCTGATGCTGGGAAAGAGAAGGAAAGATCTGATTCTGATTTTGTTACACCTCCTAGTAGGCGCAGAAGGATGCGTTACGCGTGCTCATCTTCATCTGATGATGAAATTGATATAAGGGCGAAGCAGGTCAATGATGCACTGACCATTGCTTACGATGCTATTACAAAGTTGTCAAACAAAGATGAATTGGAGGTTCCCCCCGTAGCTCGCAATAAAAATCTTGCTCCGTCTCAGAAGTCCCCATTTATAGGACACTCCGGGACCGTACGAATCATGGCTGGTACAGTTCCTTCTTCCGCTGTCTACGATCCTTTTGAGCCGGTGGACGAGCATAGGCTGGAAAAGTTGACGGACTACGTGAATCAAGATATGTAAGTAATTTGTCCTTTTAATAGTAACGTCTTATTCAATGCACCAAAAATTTCATCCTTCTAAGCATTTGACATATGGTTCTATCAGAGACAACCCATTAGAAAACACTCTGCCACTAGTGGAGTTCTATTTGGGAATTATGACACCTAAAGAAAACTGGCCACACACTCGATATGGATGGATGAATAGTGAGGTAATTAAATCTACTATTGACTTCTTTTCCTTTCATGGTAGACTTATTTGACTTAGATGGTAGACTTATTTTCCTTTGATGGTAGACTTATATTCTGTTTGATGGTAGACTTATTTGACTTAGATGGTAGACTTATTTTCCTTTGATGGTAGACTTATTTGCTTTTGATGGTAGATTTATTTCTGTTTGATGGTAGACTTCTTTTCCTTTGATGGTAGACTTCTTTTCCTTTGATGGTAGATTTATTTCTGTTTGATGGTAGACTTATTTTCCTTTTATGGTAGACTTATTGTTGTTCGATGGTAGACTTATCTATAATTTTTGTGCCAGGTTTATTTACTTTTGGTTAAATTATTTTTCAGCAAATGGGGGCTGCAATGAACATGTTGCGAAAAAGGGCTATGCAACGTCCTACCCCTTTTACCAGTGAAAGGATAGCCTTTCTGGATCCGATATTTGGGAATCTTTGGTGTCAGGAGTACAAATGGAACTTCAAAGGTAAAGAGAAGACCTTTTTATTCGGCGAGGGGTATTTAAGCATGTACGCTGGCAGATTACCCTCGTATAATCCAACCCACCAGAAATGGGTAACGGATGTGGATACATTGTACATAGCTCATAATATCGACGACGTGCATTGGGTGGGTGTTGTGGTAGACCTAGTTAACAGGACTGTCAAAGTGTACGATAGCATCCTCTCGAGTTCCCAGGACAACGCTATGGCCGAGTCATGCAGACCATACACGAGGATGATTCCTAAGTTGCTTAAAGCTGCTGCACCACCAGAAAAAAAGATGAGTGAGGCTGCGTTTCACTTCTACAGGAAAAAATCAAACATACCCCAAAACATCCAATCAGGTGACTGTGGTGTCTACACTGTTAAATTCTTAGAGTGTCTAGCTCTAGGACATACAATGGATGGGCTTTGCGATGCAACTGTGCCTCCTATTCGTGTAAAACTTGCGGCTGATATCCTGGAGGAGGCACCACCTGTAGACTTGGCCATACAGGTGTCCGACCCAAACCCACGCAGTAATCCAGACGACAAAGTTCCGTTACAGACAGATTCTTTATAGTCGGATTTGTGTATGCAGTGGTAGATTTATTTTCATTTGGTAGTACACTTATTGGATATTTTGCATACTTTCGAAGGACCATGTTTAGTATCACCATTGGAGTAGATTTAGTGGTCCTTCTGTAGTGTATTGACAACATTTTCAGACTTAATTTCATAAACCTACAATCAGACCATTTTCCTTTCATGGTACACTTATTTTCCTTTCATGGTAGACTTATTTGCTCTTGATGGTAGACTTATTTTCCTTTGATGGTAGACTTATTTGCCTTTGATGGTAGACTTATTTGCTTTTGATGGTAGATTTATTTCTGTTTGATGGTAGACTTCTTTTCCTTTGATGGTAGATTTATTTCTGTTTGATGGTAGACTTCTTTTCCTTTGATGGTAGACTTATTTCTGTTTGATGGTAGACTTATTTTCCTTTAATGGTAGACTTATTTGCTTTTGATGGTAGATTTACTTCTGTTTGATGGTAGACTTATTTTCTCTTTGATAGTAGACTTATTTCTGTTTGATGGTAGACTTATTTGCCTTTAATGGTAGACTTATTTGCTTTTGATGGTAGATTTACTTCTGTTTGATGGTAGACTTATTTTCTCTTTGATAGTAGACTTATTTCTGTTTGATGGTAGACTTATTTGCCTTTAATGGTAGACTTATTTGCTTTTGATGGTAGATTTACTTCTGTTTGATGGTAGGCTTATTTTCTGTTTGATGGTAGACTTATATTTGTTTGATGGTAGACTTATTTTTTGTTTGATGGTAGACGTATAATCTGTTTCCTATGTCTTTCGCAAACATTATGTTAATCAAATTACATAACATAACATTCATGATTAAGCTTTGCAAGTCGCACGATTGTGGCCATGATGAAGACAGTTTGAGCACTTGGGTTCTTTCCTACTTCGTTTCCGAGCCATGGCTATTTCTAAAGCACTTTTAATCCGGGAAAGTCTTGGCCTACCTGGTGGTTCCCGCACAACCGGAGGTTTGCAGACTTTTGTTACCACAATTTCCGGCGCTGGAAGCGCAATATCTCGTGGCATAATACTTTTTGAGTAACCCTTGAACAAGTTCTTTGTATGGAAGTAGGGATGTGCAAGGGCGATCCGTGACTTCTTCACTGTTTCCGCTGCTGCAATGGCATGAACACAAGGAATTCTATCCTTGTCAAACCTTTTGCAAGTACAACTATTTAATGTCAGATTCACCACATGCAATGATGACCCCAACGTTACTTCTATTTCGTTGTCATTAATCTCTTGCACAGTCCAAACCTTAGCGTTCTCAATCCTATCCTGTTTCCGGAAAAAAGCAAACAATTCTACCATCAAACACAAAATAAGTCTACCATGACACAGAAAATAAGTCTACCATCATACAGAAAATAAATCTACCATCAAACAGAAAATAAGTCTACCATCAAACACAAAATAAGTCTACCATGACACAGAAAATAAGTCTACCATCATACAGAAAATAAATCTACCATCAAACAGAAAATAAGTCTACCATCAAACACAAAATAAGTCTACCATGACACAGAAAATAAGTCTACCATCATACAGAAAATAAATCTACCATCAAACAGAAAATAAGTCTACCATCAAACACAAAATAAGTCTACCCATAACAAATAATTTACCTGAAGCTGTTTCTCCACCGCAGTGGTCAAGGTTGTGGTCATTAAACTTGCTTTTTTCCTTCTTGTAGCAAACCACCTTGTCAACATCGACCTAATAGTATCCACAAGTTCCACTATTGGATACCCGCGCGCAGGAGATAGGACCTTATTAATAGATTTCGCTATGTTGCTTGTCAGGAAGTTATATCTATGGCCGGGAAAATGCACACGAGTCCATAAACGAACATCGGCTCCCTCTAAATAAGTATGAAGAGCAGGATACAACGACTCAATCTGCCCAAATAACTCATTAAACTCTTGAAGTGTATATGCCTTCGCTGCCTTCTTCACTAGTCCGAATGATTCTCCACCTTTGAATTTCAGCAAAATGTTTTTATGCAGCTGATATGTGCAAATACCACGACAAGCACGCGGGTATACCTTCCCAATCGCCTTCGATATTGATCTATGCCTATCTGAGATAATCGCAAGACCTTCATCATCTGCTATTACTCGGCTTAACTGTCTAAAGAACCACTCCCAAGACTCATCATTCTCAGTATCAACAACACCGAAAGCGATAGGAAATATGTTAAAATTTTCATCTTGTGTCGTGGCAATCAGTAAAGTACCTTTGTACTTACCTTTCAAATATGTCCCATCCACCACAACTACCTTCCTCATATACTTGAAACCATGTATGCTTGCACCAAATGCAAGGAAAAGAAACTTGAACCTATTTTCACCATCGACTTCCAGCTTTATAAGTGTCCCTGGATTAGCTCTCCTAATCATGTATAAGTACGTGGGAAGGCCTTCGTACCCATTCTCAGCGCTTCCTCTAACCAATTGCCTTGCATACTTTAATGCTCGATGGGCTTTCCAATACTCAACCTGTAACCATCGAACAGAAAATAAGTCTACCATCAACAAGAAAATAAGTCTACCATCAAACACAAAATAAGTCTACCATCAACATCAACATGAAAATAAGTCTACCATCATACAGAAAATAAATCTACCATCAAACAGAAAATAAGTCTACCATCATACAGAAAATAAGTCTACCATCAAACCGAAAATAAGTCTACCATCATCCAGAAAATAAGTCTACCATCATACAGAAAATAAGTCTACCATGACACACAAAATAAGTCTACCATCAAACAGACAATAAGTCTACCATCAAACTAAAATAAGTCTACCATCGGTTAAAGTACCTTTATTCTGAAACGTTTCCTTATAGCATCGGCAACATGACTTGGCAAGACTGTTGGTCCAACACCACCAATGAAATCTTTGTAGAGACGACCTAACACCTGATACGTTTCTTTACGAGCACGGGTTGAACGATCAGTCACAGAACAAGAGTGGTTTCCATTATAAGTCTTGATATGGAAACTGGGACTGTCTCCAATAGTTGAAGCACGAACCCTCCACGTACATCCTTCCACCCAACAACTAACCGTCAACAACGTTGGAGTTGAGTGTCCGACGTTAAAGTCAAACTTACGTGCAACAGAAATAATCTCCAATCTCCTCTCCAACTCCTCTTTTGTGGCATAACGTTGCCCAACCGCTAAGTCTACCGACCTCATTTCTAACTTCACGCCATCTGGAATCGATGGTAGACCCCTTTTCTTCGGTGGTAGAGTTTCCATGGCGGCGTCGTCGTCATCATCTGAAAGTCTACCACGCCTCCCGTATTCATCATCGTCCGAGCTTGCACCGTCTGAATCGTCGCAATAGTCAAATCTACAATCATCATCTTCATCATCTTCATCATCTTCATCTATAGGTTCTCCCTTCTTGCATCCACTTCTCTCTCTTTTAAACTGTTTTTTTGCTTTTTCACTAATCTCCACGCATAGACGAATCATTTCCTTCTTATGTTGTTGTACAAAACTCTTGAACTGTCTTGAATTTGCAACGAAAATCGGTGGTGTATCTACAGCGAAGCTTGGTAAAAGGTAACTCAATTTTACCTCAAAAATTTGTTCATCGATTCCGAAATCTTCATACACCATTCGAAGGAAATTGTTGAACGAGGTTGCATGATCTAACCCAAGAACTCTACCACCTTTTGAGTTGTCAACCTCGAACGCCCATCCATTCTTCGAAAAACTCCATCTACCACAGACAAGAACAATTTGTTCCATTGGACCTCGTTCAAGTTCACTCCAACAAGTTCACTCGTTCGAAAAGCACTTTAGAAAACAAGGAAAGTTAAAAAAATCACTTCGCAAAGATCAACCTATGCGGCTGGAAACCCTAGTTCATCACCATTGTTGCTGGTTTTCGTGCAGTCTATTTTGAAAGGGTAAAATCGACATTTCCGTTCCCTGCAAATAACTCTACCACCTACCACAATAAGTCTACCATCAAACAGAAAATAAGTCTACCATTAAAAAAAATAAGTCTACCATCAAACAGAAAATAAGTCTACCATAACAAAAAAAAATCTACCATCAAACAGAAATAAGTCTACCATCAAACAAAAACAATACTACCATCGAACAGATAAGTCTACCATCAAACACAAAATAAGTCTACCACCAAGTACAATAAGTATACCGTTATAACAAATAAGTCTACCGTCACTAAGTTCGAAAATAAGTCTACCACCACTATAAATTCCTAAACAGTAAATAAGTCTACCACCAAGTACTATAAGTCTACCACTATCACAAATAAGTCTACCGTCACTAACTTCGAAAAATAAGTCTACCCGCTATGGGAAAATAAGTCTACCGCAGATAAAATAAGTCTACCGTTCGGAAATAAACAAGTCTACCACCAAAGGAGACACAATAAGTCTACCGCTCAAAAATAAGTCTTCCGCCACATAAATTCCTAAACATAAAATAAGTCTACCACCAAGTACAAGAAGTCTACCGTTATAACAAATATGTCTACCGTTATAACAAATAAGTCTACCGTAACTAAGTTCGAAAATAAGTCTACCACCACTATAAATTCCTAAACAGAAAATAAGTCTACCACCAAGTACAATAAGTCTACCGCTATCACAAATAGGTCTACCGTCACTAAGTTCGAAAATAAGTCTACCACCACTATAAATTCCGAAACAGAAAATAAGTCTACCACCAAGTACAATAAGTCTACCGCTATCACAAATAGGTCTACCATCACTAAGTTAGAAAATAAGTCTACCACCACTGTAAATTCCTAAACAGGAAATAAGTCTACCACCAACAACAATAAGTCTACCGCTATCACAAATAAGTCTACCAAATGTCTAATGTGAAAAAAAGTCTACCGTCACTAAGTTTGATAAAAAGTCTACCATCACTAGACCAGGGTAAAAACAAATCTACCGCTTCTATCGCTAAAAACGCATAAGTCTACCACCATTGATCCTAAAAAAATAAGTCTACCAGTCAACGGTTGGTTTCGTTGACCGAAAATACGAAATAAGTCTACCGCTAACTATAAGTCTACCACTACGACAATAAGTCTACCACTACTAAACACAAAATAAATCTACCACCACGCTAAAAAAGTCTACCGCAAAAAATAAGTCTACCGCTACTAAAATAAGTCTACCATCACTATAAATCTACCGCTGCTATGACTAAAAATCTACCACCAAAGGAAACAAATCTACCAGTCAAAAATAAATCTACCATCGAAGAAAAATAAATCTACCGCTGAAAATAAGTCTACGAAAATAAATCTACCATTCGAAGAATAAGTCTACCGCAGAAAATAAGTCTACCGCTACGGGAAAATAAGTCTACCGCAGAGAAAATAAGTCTACCGTTCGGAAATAAGTCTACCACCAAAGGAGACACAATAAGTCTACCGCTCAAAATTAAGTCTACCGCTCCTCAAATAAGTCTACGGAAAAAAAAATAAGTCTACCAGAGCTCAAATAAGTCTACCATCACATAGCGGTAGACTTATTTTTTTTAGGCGGGAAACTTTCGCGCCTACGCGGCGCATTTCATTAATGGCATTTTTGTAAATACGTTTTTTGTTATCAAAGGAAAAAGGGTAAAACGGACTCGAAATTAGCCCCAGTAATTAAAATCTAAGAAGGTTGTTTGAGTAAGGCCAAAATCTAAGAAGGTTATTCTAGTAAGTCTCCCATATATATATATACACAAAGCAGTTTTTTCGCAATTGAGTGACTCTTCCCTTGCTTTCTTGTGGAGTCCATATGAGAGTCTCTCTTTTGATTGCTCATAGGAGAGAATAAGACCGCGTTGGAGAGAAGATTTAGGTAAAAAAGATCTTGTACCTGCTTTTTCGTATTTATCAACAAAAAATATTGACTAAAAATGATACCATGAAGATTGGAAAATATCTACTGAACTTTTTATTAATTTTGGAAAATCAATTAGTTAGATGAATCTGTAATATATTCATATTAGCTTTTCATTCTACAAATTATTATTATTTTCTACGATAATTTTTTTTTTTTTTTGGCGATTTAGGAAATATTGTCAATGGAATCCTGTATTTATGTAATAGTTTACTTATAAATGTCTATATTGATTTTGTAATTTTGATTTAAAATCAATAGATATTTTAGAGAAAAAAAACATAAACCAGACCCTTGCCAAAAAAAACATAAACCAGACCCTTGTAATTCGATGCCAAAAAAAAAACCAGACCCTTGCCTTGCCTCAAATAAATGAAATGTGTTGTCTTGTATTTTCATTTTCATTGTCGTTAGCCTGCAATAATAGTTCGTAATTTCATTTAGTAGCGAAGTAAAATGTTTTTAAGCAATCATATAAACCTTATTTTTGGATTATTTCTCATCCTCGATTTACAAAAATCTAACCAACAGAAACACATAAAAATGAGAATTTCGGTCTCTTCCATGTCCATAACTTTTATGACTGATCCTCGACCACATTTTCTCCGGCAGTCGTCGGTGGTTGTGGCTGCGGTGGCCATCTTCGTTTCTCTTCTTCTTCTTCACGTCTTCTACGTTCCTCCTCTGCTCTTTTAGCAGCTTCTTCTTCTCTCTTTCTCTCCTCTTCTCTCTTCATTGCTTCCTCTTCACGTCTCTTCCTTTCTTGTTCCTCACGTTTCTTTCTCGCCACCTCTTCTCTCTCTTTTCTTTGCCTCTCTTCCTCTCGTCTCTTCGCCATTTCCTCTTCCATTTCCCTTTCTTCTTCTCTCTTCCTCGCTTCTTCTTCACGTTTCTTCATTTCTTGTTCCTCGCGTTTCTTTCTCTTTGCCTCTTCTCTCTCTTTCCTTTGCCTCTCTTCCTCGGCCCTCTTCGCCATTTCCTCTTCCATTTCCCTTTCTTCTTCTCTCTTCCTCGCTTCTTCTTCGCGTTTCTTCATTTCTTGTTCCTCGCGTTTCTTTCTCTCTGCCTCTTCTCTCTCTTTCCTTTGCCTCTCTTCCTCGGCTCTCTTCGCCATTTCCTCTTCCATTTCCCTTTCTTCTTCTCTCTTCCTCGCTTCTTCTTCGCGTTTCTTCATTTCTTGTTCCTCGCGTTTCTTTCTCTCTGCCTCTTCTCTCTCTTTCCTTTGCCTCTCTTCCTCGGCTCTTTTCGCCATTTCCTCTTCCTTTTCCCTTTCTTCTTCTCTCTTCCTTGCCTCCTCTTTTTCTTTCTGGCGTCTTATCCTCTCTTCCTCTTGTCTCTTAGCTTCTTCTTCCTCTCTTTCCCTTTCTTCTTCTCTCTTTCTAGCCTCTTCTTCTTGCTTCTCGCGTCTCCTCCTCTCTTCTTCTCGTTTCTTGGCTTCCTCTTCCTCTCTCTTTCTTTCTTCTTCTCTCTTTCTTGCTTCTTCAGCTGCTTTTCTTTCTCGCTCGATTTCTTCCTCCTCGCGTCGCCTCTTCTCTTCCTCTCGTCTCTTAGCTTCCTCTTCCTCTCTCTTTCGTTCTTCTTCTCTCTTTCTTGCTTCCTCTTCTGCTTTCCTTATTCGCTCAATTTCTTCTTCCTTGCGTCTCTTCTTCTCTTCAATGTCCCTCATAAGCTTAGTAAGCTCTACCTCAGCACAAGACACACACTCCAAAATCACGCCTTCTCTCTGAGCTCCTAACAATCTCTCGATTGTCTCATTTCTCAAGTTGAAAGACGTAGCAAGCACCTCCCGGTCAAATACCTTCAAAACTGAGCTTTGCCCTACTAGGAACTGAGGGTAATTCGCCTTTGCCGAGGTGCTGAACCCCATAAACACAAATGAGCTATTTTCAAAAGACATTTGAGCCATAGGATAAAACCGTGGCACAACAAAAACATCCCCTTCCTCAACCATGAACCTCTCACTCTTGTTCTTGGGAGAAGAAGACGAAGGTTGGTTAACCACTCTAACCATGCCTTCACCTTTTAACACAATCGATATCTCAGAAGCACTAGGGTTCCAGTGCGGTCCCATTATTGATCCCTAAAAATCAAATACACCATTTATAATTCACATCGAAACAAGACAAGAAATCAAGAACCAAGGCAATGTGGTGTATACTAGTTTTAAGTGCCTTAACCTTAGTTAGATTAACCATGAAAACTCCAACACTCGAATCCTTCAAAGCATCCATATCCTTCTCGTCAACTACTATGCTCCGACCATTGACGTTCTCAAAGTCCGGGTCAGAGTCAAAAACATTATAGGCTTTTGATTTCTTCTTGCTATTAAGAACCGGTTTCATCGCTAAATGATCAGTCACATCTTCAGCTCTGACAAAGAGTTTGACAAGCCGTGACTGCCACGTCTCCTCCTCCAACCAGTGTGTTCTGTTTCTCGGCAGAGCACTTGTGATCAATGGAGGCTTCGTAGCATACCTTAACTTCCCCAAAACCTCCTCAGGAACCTTCCAAATCGTAAGAAAAACACACAATGTGTAACTAATGAAACAAGTTCAAATATATAGTCATGTCTTGCGAGTAAGAAACACAAGTCACATACCGCAAAAGTTGTCCGGAGAGTTTTCTCGTTGAAGCCTAATAAAAGGTCTCTGATATCCGAGTAGGCACCTAGACATGGCTCGTATAAACACTCTCCCACATCAAAGATTGCGTAAACCCTAAGTTTCTCTGGAAATTCGTCTCTCTCCGACTCCAAGTTGCTATGTAAGTAGAATACTGTACCGGAACGTAGCTTAAATACATCTCCTCGTCTTAATTCTAACGTCCTATCTTTATCCTCGTCAATCCAATTCAAAACCCCACTCCCTATACAAATCACAACCACAACAATAAATAAAACCTAACCATTCAAAAATGTATAGTACTTTCAATTTAGATGGAAAATAACCAAAGTATAAATAAATGTTCAATTTTTGGTTCATTATATTTATGGTATTAAATAAAAACTATTTTTATTTAAATTAGATTTGGTTTAATAACATATGCTAAAAAATGTTTTTTTAGCGAGATGGATGCATAAAAAAATAGAGTAAACGAGTTTGGAATTGGAGTATGTACCAGTGTGAACAAAGAGAACCATGTCGGAATGTAAAAGAAGAGGAACCAAAAATGCGTTTGGCTCCAATGTTATGAACTGAATCTGGTATACATCGCCGATCTGAACGGCTGATATCTCCCCGAACTCGGTCGCAACGATTTGCGTCCGTTGATCCTTCTTGACCACAAAAAACGACTCAAAGCTCGAGTCCCCGTCATTTTGATAAGAAAATGACTTGGTGCAGAGTAATAAGGTAGTAACCACAAAAAATGGCAGAATCGTTAATTTCAACATTTCTTATAGACTCAAAGAGGCTTTTGAGTTCTTGCATATATCTTCTATCACTGGAAACGTAATTGTTATGTTATTAACTCATAGGAGCCATGGAGAGGTGGGGCCAGGTTTGGACACACGTCGTGATAAGTAAACACGTGTATAGTTTACATTGACACGTGTATTCATTAGGGTGACAATCGGCCAATTGGGTTAGTGTGGTTAACTAAAAAGATTAATCGTAATTTTTTATGAGTATTCAAAAGGACAACGGTAGGGTTAATGGTTGTGAATGTCCGAAATCCAAAATACGTATTATGGCCTAATTTTCTAATATTGATCTTACCATTGTCTTAATAGATTTGTGGGTTGTATGAATACTTTTTCATGCATAGGATTTTTGAGATCCAAGAGTGGCAATTAGAGAATTAGTCTTATACTCTTATGGAAGTATGTCTTTGAATATCCTTGTAAGAGTAAACCACATGCCAAAGTTATTTTCCCTAAGTTAAACGCCTCAAAAGTTTGAGTTCTTAACTCAAACTAAACCCAATGCTAAGTACAAAAGAAATCGATGTTATAGATGTATTATATCAAGCTTAAATCACTTGCTAGCCAAGCACAAAAAGTTAGTGTTGCATGATGTTAAGTCCCTTTAGAAATTGACATTACCAGCTATGAATGGTAACGTTGTAGCAGTGCATTACAACGCGTATCATCTTGTGTAACCAATCATAAAAATATGTTATGAGAGATATAATACTATCTTTTTTTGTATTGCTATCTTATTACTATTTGTATTACTGTACGTCTAACTATACTATCCGATTGTACCGCCATTTTGTACCATCAAATTTGTACCGCATTGTATTACTAATTGGACCTATTTTTGCTTCAGTTTAGTACCGACGTTAACTACAATAAAGCACTCGCCACACTAAATTCAGGTGCTCCAACTTTATCTCCGCAATCAATTACACATCCATGTCTCCTTTAGAAATCTACATAATGACAACATTATTGCACGATGGTCAAAAAGGACCGTCACAAATGTAAGGTTGGTAAAGAATGAGACGTACATTGCCCATATCGAAGCTCGAGAGGGATACGTGATTAAGGTTTCATCAAAATGGACTTATATTTTTTTTAAATGTTTAAGGTTTGGTTATATGGAAAGAAGAGTGCATCAAAGCATTATCACCATGGATCTTTAGAATGGTCAGATGGGTTACCACTAGTTGTAAACTAATAAACTAACTAGATATGACCATAAATGCATCAAGTCTAGAAAGTAATCAGGATTTAACATATGAGAAAATAAAACCGTTATTTCCAGCTATACTTAGAGATTATTATACAAACCTGATAAAAATGGTAAATCCACACTAGAGTTTTTTATTCATAGAGAAGCAACCTAATAAAAAAAATGTTAAATCCACTTAAGAAGAGTCACACAAGCATGAATATACACTAATTCTTTAGTTAATGAGATTAGATATTTAGCGTCGCTTGATCTTTCATCGAATATCGATGAATTCCAACACCTGATCCTTTGAAATAACATTCACAATACTCACTCCGTCCTCATGAAATACTCCATATATCTTATCCGCAACTCTTACAAGCTCGGGACGGAAAGTTGTTGTAATGAACTGGGTGCTTTCAGCTAAACCACGAATCATGTCTAAATAAATTGTTTGGTTAAGAAAAGGTAACTTTGTATGTTTTGTACGTGTGAAATATCTCACATGTAAAGTGTGATGGGACCATAAGAACGTGGGCAAATCCACCAATTTCTAGTTGATTTTGAGATGGAAGTTTATGAAACTTAAAAAAATAGATAGATAGATCGAAAAAGGATACTGCTGACAACGGTTCGATACGGAGGATCAAGTGATGCATCAATCTCGTCAAATATATGGAATGGTGCAGGATCACATCGCTGGATCGCTAATATTAATGCGAGGGCAGCAATTGCCTTTTGGCCTCCTGACAATTGTTTCATTGATTGTGTCTCCCCTTGACCAAACGACACCTACCAAACAAAATACCAAAATGTGATCAATCAGCATGAAAGAAAACTAGACAAGTCTTTATATGTAGTATACCTTCACTTTAACACCATAGTATCTCTCATCCCTTTCCTCTGTATCAGCTTCAAGACATTCATCATCTTCATCGTCATGATCACGGTCCTGAATATGCCATCAATGTTTTTCAGAAAACAAAGAAATATTAAGTAAGAAGGTTCACTAGAAAACCATCTACGAACATGACTTATTAAGAACACTAAATTTATCGAGGAATAGGGAAAAAGAAACATGCCTTATTGTTCATGATCATGACAAGGTCACCATGTACAAGCTCAGAGAATACTTTGTTGAAGTGAAATGCAATCCCTTTGAAAGTACGGTCTATAGATTAGTCTTTCCGCTGATCAAGAACTGATACAAGTTCTTTAATTTTCTGCGCATCAAATGGGTTGATTACTAAAAGAGGCACTTTTCTAAAAATAATAGCTTTTATAGACACTTTTTGAGATTGACACACTTTTACACAACTTTCTCATATTTTACACCAACTTTAAGACTAAACTATCATTTCTTTTTCTTGCACATGGTTAAGGGACCACAATAGTTAGGGACCACAAGGTTTGAGGCCCACATGACTTGATTTTTCTTTTCTTTAAAAAAAAACCAACTTTTATTCTTTCTCATTTATTTCTCAATTTTGTTTAAATATAAAATCTGAGAAAAATATGATTCAATTTTTACTTTCTTCCTTTCCTTGCTTTGACTTATTCTTCTTTTTTTTGTTTTTTTTTTCCTTACAAAGTATTTAATTTACTATTGGGTTGAAAGAAAAACAATTTTTTTTACTAGATCATACATTTCTGATACAATATCGTGAATGGTTAAGTTTGGATTAATTAAATTGGACAAAGAAATCAACACAAAATTGTTTAACCAATGAACTAACAAACTCAATGAAACGATTTATGACCATAAATCATGACCATGTATATCGTCCATATGGATAACATACCTTATGAATCTTGCAACATACTTCTATGTCTATGAACTTAATACGTTTACTTATAATGCGTTTACAAAGCAAAACATAGTTTTATAAGTAAAGTAAAAAGTATCATCAATAGAGTTGCAAGATGAGGGGAACTACCCATAAAACACTAAACATGAATCACTCATTACACTAACCACAAACTTTAACCATAAATCATTAACCCCAAAACTCTAACCATAAATCATTAACCACAAAACTCTAACCATAAATCACTTTTTATCACCATCACTTTTGTACCTTGATGACCCCTATTTTAAAAAAGGTGGAGAGAAAAAGGTGGAGGAAGAAGATTGAAGATCAAACTCTCCCACTTATGAATCTAAAAGGAGATAAAAGAACATATTTAACCATTAGTGCAAATTTTGTCACAAAAAAATCAACCAGCAAAGTTGGTTGGTTGGTGTGCTTAATAATAAATATGTAAAAGTCTAGCCACAAACATCTAAAGTATTCAATGCCACAAACATTTTACAAAAGATTAGCAATTACATAAAACAATAGCCATAAAACATTAACCATGAATCACCTTTCACACATGTATTTTGGCACTGACCATTAGTCATTGACCATAAGCCATTGACCATAACGAATCACTTTTCACCTTTCACAAACTAATTTAAAATCTTAAAAACTATCCAAAAATTAAAAATGAGAGATAAACTAAAAAAATTAAAAATGAGAAGAAAAAAAAATCAAAAAATGAAGAGAGAAAGGAGAAAAGTAACAAAAGAATAAAAGAATGGGGACCATGTGTTAAGTTAAAAAAATAAAGAGAAATAAAAGGGTAGATTTGTTTTTCTCTTTAATGAAAGTGTCTTGATAGTAGAAAGTGCCTATATTGGCTAATACTTTAGTATAAAGTGTGTATAAGTGTAAAAAACTCTTAATTATTTACCACATCTCCAGCATCAAGCTCTGCTTTTCGTTTCTCGAGGTCCTCTCGTTGTTACTACATTTTTGTATTTTAAATAAATGAAAAAGAAATTCTTCTTAATTGGAGAACATACGAGATTTTATTTAAGGGAACCGGAGTATAGTAGAATTTGATTCTATTTAGAAACCTAATTATCGGGTTTCTTTTATATTGAATGTTCGGTTTGATCCGGTTTAAGTAGTTTCGTTCAGTTAAATTGGCATTATTCGGTTTTGTTTGGATAACCAAAAATAAGAAAAAAATATAAAGTTACTAAGTCTAGAAAACTTAGGTTATGTTATTAATTGATATTTGGCTAACCACTAGACCGATCTGTACTCGTCGTTACATGTCCACATAAACAATTTCTAAAATTTTACTTAAATAAGTTGTGAAATAAATCTATTAACTAATTAAGTTGTAAGACAAAAAAAATCTATTGAAAGCTAATTAAGTCTCTTAAAATTAAGTAAATCTATGATTAAAAGAAAACAAATCTGTTGAAAACTAATTAAGTCTGTCAAAGTTAAATAAATTTGTGGTTAAAAGAAAACAAATATGTTGAAAACTAATTAAGTCTGTCAAAGTTAAATAAATATGTGACTAAAAGTAAACAAATCTGTTGAAAACTAATTAAGTCTCTCAAAGTTAAATAAATCTATGGTTAAAAGAAAATAAATCTAATGAAAATTAAATAAATCTATGGTTAAAAAAAAAAAATCTATTGAAAAGTAATTAAGTCTCTCAAAATTAGGTAAATCTATAAACAAAAGAAAATACATGTGTCAAAAAAATAAGCTTGTTGATTCATGTGATAGACACATATTAAGTCTCTTAGATAGCAAAATCGTAATTTCTTTTTAAAAAAAGTTTTTTAATAATGGCATTCTTGTAAATAGAGTTTTTACTAACAAAGAATTTGAGGTTAAAACAAGTAAAAAATATTTGTTAGTAATAAAAATAAAATAAGAGTTAGTCGTAATAAAACAATGAATTAGTTCAAACTAATTTTTTCCTCTTATTTTTATTATTATATAGATATTAGGATACAAATGTCACATTATTATGGCGTGATCTCTTTTGACAATAATATATGATTATCTTGAGTAAAATTTCAACATATGGTGATTTATCTTGACTAAAATTGAATACATATCTTTCAAATTTTTATCATAGAAAATGGTAGTATCATTGTTTACCAAAAAAAATGTTGACAAAAAATTGATAATATCATTATTTTGCAGAGATTGGTAATTAAATGGGTACATATATAAAGGTATCACGTGAAACTACAATCTCAAGGAATATAAAATCTTCTCCGTCCAGAAAATGAGTTCATCCTCCAATTGTTTCTTTTTTATTTTGATACTAGTTTTGTTACAATTTTCTTCTTCATTGGCCTCCACCAAACACATCGATACCGTATGTAGTAGGTCTTATGTCAGAGACAAAACTTTTTGCCTTAAAACGTTAAACGCGTATCCTCCAGCAGCTGCTGCTACAAGCTTGGTATGTAGTTTCATTTCTTTCCTACCTTTAAGGTTTCAAAAAAATTTTGTTCTCGAATTTATATAACACCTCACATTTATTTCCAAAGTTTTCGATTCAATTTTCGGGATTTAGGGCCTAAATCCTATAATTTCTAGTAAAAGATTTAGAAAGAGAAAATGCATAAAAAAGTTTAAATTAAAAAAAAAAGAATAGCTCAGTCTTTTCAGAAATAATAGAAATACACCATTTTCTGGTTTGAGTTTTACGATTTAAAATTTAGTTTTTGGATTTGGAGTTTATGCACATAGATGAGGCAAAAGTTTTGTAGCGTGATTTTTTATGCAATGATAATTTTATTTCATGATATATTCTCAATCGTAACAAACAAAATTGTATTTTTAATTCTATAGACACAACTTGTGGACATCGTGATCGGCTATGGAATGTCCTACACAGCAGAGAAGTCAGCAGGTTTCTTTGGAAAAGTGGCAACACATGGGCATACGTTGAAGAAGCAGTTTAAGTTGTGCAAAGAATCCTACGAGACGATATTGTTCCATCTAAAACAATCAGTACTGGACCTCAGAACCGACCATCCAGAAGTTGGGTTCTATGATGTCAATCTTTGTTATGACGAAACACAGCAGGTGAGGGTCTTAGTCGGAAAAAACAGAGACAAGGCTTCAAAGGAGCTCATGAAGATGACATTGATGATGGAAAAAGTCCTTGATATCGTTCTTGGAGCAACTGCTGGTGGTTGATAAATTTCATTTATCCTATAGACTCCCAAAAGCTATTGATATATCTTTTAATAAAAGAATTTTATGCTCAGAAATCCCAAAACACCAACTTTTAAATGAAAATGGTAAGCCTGAAAAATAATTGCTACATAACTATAACAACATAGGTGATGCCATTTATTTAAACATCAGGAACCTCGTACAAACGTGTGTTCTTCACTTGATTGATCATCTACCTTGAAAACACAATAACCTAGAGAGTTTAGAGGCCAAAAGGAATGCATTGCCTAGGTTGCATGGAATTCGAAATGAACACGCGGAATTCAAAAAGTTTTAAAACGCTGAAACGTTTTTTCTTTAAAAATCAGGAAACATGTACATTTTAGAAACACACATATTTTTATATATATAATTAAAAAACAACAACATCAAATCCATATTTAAAATAAATGGAACAACGCATATTTTATACATAATATGAATTAACTTAACTAAAAATGAAGATTGTAACGTTTAAACTTTCAATTCAATTATTTAGACTATCATTTTCATCAAATTCATTAAAAAAAATCAACTTTGGTTCGTCGAGAGAAAGATATTAAAACTTATAGATTAGTAATTAGGCTTGTTAATATATTAGAAAAGAATAATGATATGATAAATTTAAAATATTACATTACATTAAATTACATGGGACCAACATGTGCAATACCCATTGATGACAATACGCCTTTTACATTATGCTTCTTCGACTTCCATGACACTAGAGAGTTTCCCAACGGTATCAATCATCCATTCAAAGATTTTCTCGTCATAAGACATTTAGCCCAATAGGAATCACACCAAGCTATGAGATGGAAATTACAATAAGCTTTCAAAATAATTCTCATTCATGGACACCTTTTCAAATAACGAACAACTGTCAATGCAGCCATCCAACTATCTTCCCGTGTATGCATGAACTGAGAAAGTACATTCACCAAAACATTCCAATGTATACTGTTAGAGAAAAATAGTGGGATTAAGATCTGATTTAAATGGTGACACAAATCCTTTTAGATGTGAGACAAAAGATTATATGATTTGATCACGGGACAAAAGTGTGCAATCACACTCTCTTGTATCTGGATTTGGATTAGAAATAAAGGAAGTAAATGGTTTAGAAGCAAAATTGGTAAAAATAAAATAAAGGACCTAGCTACAAGTTGGTCTAACATTAACATTTCTTAGCTTTGATTTTGGCTTGTTTTGCTAATATTATATATTTTTCATTAGTAAGAATCATACGAGAAACAAATAATTATAATTCCGACGTTACAAACTCGAACTTGTATAAAGGGGCGAAACTGTATACATTGTAGAATACTTTAGTACGGAATTGATAAAAATGCCAGTTTACACAAAATAAAATAAATAAGAACATGTAGCTAGGGCAGAGATTCTGGCCCATGAAAATTTGGAGATGCGTCGAGCGGCGTCTCCAATCTCCACTATCTCTCACCGTAAGTCTCATCCTTCTTAATGGATTGGACTTGATAGTAGAGACTCTGTCCTATGTAGCTAGGGTAGAGATTCTGGCTCATGAAAATTTGGCCCATGATGTTATAAGGAAATTTGAGCACAGTTTTAGATTGGTTTTGATTGTAGCTATAACCACCGGAATAAGTTCGTTAGTTTGTATAACTAGGAATAGAACTTTACCTCTAGGATTTAAGGGTAAAACCAAGATTAGTGAATCTTTGGTGGCCCGACCTATAGCCGGAATGGTGATGTCACGAAATTTCAAAGTTGTTATAAGGAATTGCTCGGTAAAATCCGACTCCTTACATTTGGTGCGAGCCATTACGTTAGGCTCGAAGGTTTTCAAACGTCATGATGTTCTCCTCCATGATCTTTCAAGGCTTGCCACAAGATTTGAATCTATCGTCTTTAGTTTCTTTCAAGGATTAGCAAATGTTGTTGCTAGATCCATCGCTAAAAAGGCATCTTATGTCATTGTAACCGAATCATTTTAATTTAATGAAAGGTATTTGTTAAAAAAAAAAAAGAACAAACACTCGCACATTTATATGCGAGACCTTCCGACATTTTGTATGGAGTACTACATTTTAATTTTTTTAAGTTTTTTTGTTATTGTAAAGAAAGGGTCAGTAAAAATACTTGTTTGTTTTAAAATTCAGAATTAGTTATAATTATCAATCTCGATAAACGGATTTTTTGGTTTTATAATTCGAAATATCCCAATAAAATATCTATCTCAAGAAAGGGAGGCAAGTAAATATTAGGGGAATCACAAAATCCATAAATAACCAAATGTCAAATTTAGGGGGAATTTCAAAATTACAAAAAAAATTAAAGCATTTTACCTTAAACGAATTACAAACAAAATTAAAGCATTTTGTTCGGATTTTTTTTTAGGTTTAGATTTCCCACTAAAAACTGATTTTGAGTTCTTTAGATATTAAATTTATGCTATTATAAACTAAAAGTAATAGTAGCATTTTTGAAAAAAGAAAAGATGGATTACTCCTATATGTGTGTGTCATTTTTATTATCCCATAACTATGATCAGGAAGATGATTTCTTAAGAAAAAATTTAGGTGTCTTTTTATCATTCAATTTTAGAAAGAAGAAAAAATCATGTCAAATATGAAATGGCAAAAAACTCATTCAATTAACCAATTAACTTTACACAATTAAACAATAGCTCATTAACTTTTTAACCCATTTTTAATACTAATATAATAGTAAATTAGCCCACCCATTTTTAATTATATTTAGCCCATTTCATTGTAATTAGTCCACTAACCTTCGTGGGAATATACTATTTATAGGATTGGATGTTTCGTAAACCACTACAAAAACATTGTTCATAAATTTAAAATTTTAATGACATCACTCTAACTTTCTAATTAAGATTAAAATTAACTGCTAATTTTAAATTTTAATTTTCAAAAATCTTTAAAAACATCTCCAAAATATTAATCTTTGCCAATTTTGAATTTCTATTAGAAAATGTACATTCTATAAGACATTATATTAAATTAAACATATATGAAGAAGATCAAATAAATATCATAACAGTGCTGTAATTTCTTTATTACTAAGTTCAATATATTTAATCCCGAAATCTAAATTTGACGATGAAACTAACTGAAGAAAGTTTAAAATTTGGATGCGAACATTTATTTAAAATTAAGGTATATATATTTGATTAAAATTTCAATACGAACATTTATTTGGTCCCACATTTATTCAAAATTTTGATATATATTTGATTATAATTTGAATATAAACTGAAACTATATTTTATGTATTGATATGTGTTTTAACTTAAAAACATATATTCAGGAAGCAAAAATTAAAAACCTATAAAACCAAAATTAAAAAAAATATATTATAATTTGTAATTAATTTCTAATTTATTTGATTTTTAAAGATATTAATCCGCATATAACGTATAGAGTCATCTAGTATCCCTAAATATATGAATACAAACGTCACATTATTATTGTGTCATATCTTTTGGCAACTAGATGATTCTCCGCGTTATACGCGGATTAATACTTTGTAAGAGATAACAATTGTCAATAATGTTATAATTTGTTTTTTGGTCTTTAAGATAATTTTTGAATTTTTTTTATGAATAATAACATCTAGAATAAAGCATATTGTGAGACGATAATATGATTTCGATCCTATTTAAATTTTGATCAAATAATTTTTATCTCAAATAAATTTAACTTTTAAATTAGTATCTAAATATTATTTATTTGTTAAAATATCCAATAAATTTTTAAAAACAATATTTTATGATTTTTTTTCTTCTAATTGTGTTTAATATCCATTTGGTTAAAGCAATGTGAATTATTTGAATAACAATATAAAAAATGAAAATAATCTACTATGTATAAGTTTGTATAGTCTAATTTTGGCTTGTTTTTACATTTTAATCAAATTATTATTTTTCTTCAATAGATCAATTTTTTTTTTATTCATTAGTAAATTTGGATATTTGGATTAAACATTATTTTTTGTAATTTTACGTAAACTTATAAAAATGTTCATGTTGAATTTTTTTCATTTGTATATAACTTTATACATAATATATGAAGTTTACTATTAATTTACATAAAATAATCAATTGAATAAGAATAATCAAAATTAATGGGATAAGTATGAAATTAATTAATTATAATTCTTTATAAAGTTAATGGACTAAGTATTCAATAGCTCATAACTAATTGAATGAGTTTTTTGTCATGTCACATTTGATATGGCTTTTATTTTGCTTTTGAAGGAGAATGAGACACATAAACATATTTGAAAAAATGACCTCCCTAATAATAATATTTAGGGGATATAATAAGAAGCTAGATATTTTGACTAAAATTTCAACATACCTATGGTGTTCTAGTGGTGTGATATCTTTTTGGTAATAATATATGAAGCGAGATACATCTTGACTAAAACTGAATATCGTTCAAAAAATTTATCATTGAAAATGGTAATATCATAAATGTGAAATCCTAAGAAATTACCAAATCTTTTTAATTAACTGCTCTAGATTCACAGATACCGGTACTTAAATGGGTGCATAAACTGTATAAAGGTATTAGGTGAAACTACAATCTTAAGGGATATAAAATTTTCTCCGGCCAAAAAATGACTTCTTCCTCTGAATTTTCTCTTCTTGTTTCGATTGTAGTTTTGTTACAATTTTCTGCTTCTGTGTTGGCCTCCACGAAATACATCGATACCATATGTCGTATGCAATCTGTCCAAGACAAAACGTTTTGCCTTAAGACGTTAAACGCATATCCTCCAGCAGTTACTGCTACAAGCTTGGTATATACTACTTTCATTTCTTTCCTACCATTTTAGGTTTTCAACTTTTATGGTATGAGAAAATGCTTAGAAGCATTTAAATTTTAAGAAAAGAATAAGCCGTTTCTTTTAAAATAATAGAATACACCATTTTTTTGAGTTTGTGTTTTATGATTTAGAATTTAGTTTTTTGGTTAGGATTTTATGCACATAGATGATGAGGCAAACGTTTTGTAGCCTGATTTTTTATGCAATGGCAATTTGTTTCATGATATATTCTCAATGGTAACAAACAAAATTGTATTTTTCGGGTTTGGGTTTTATGATTTAGAATTTAGTTTTTGGGTTAGGATTTTATGCACAAAGATAAGACACACGTTTTGTAGCATGATTTTTTATGCACTGGAAATTTATTTCATGAAATATGATCAATCGTAACTAACAAAATTGTATTTTCAATTGTATAGTCCCCACTTGTGAACATCGTGATCGGCTATGGAATCTCCTACGCAGAGAAGACAGAAGGTTTTGCTGCGGAAGCGGCAAAACATGGGCATAGGTTTCAGTTGTGCAAAGAACACTACGCGACTCTATCGGGGAATCTAAGAATGTCAATATCGGAACTCAAAGAAGATCCAATGAGTGCGAACTATGATGTCATGCTTTGTTATGACAGTACACGCTACGTGAAGGATTTAGTCGGAAAAAACAAAGACGAGGCTTCAAAGAGGCTCATGAAGATGACATTGATGATGGAGAAAATCATTCCTATCGTTCTTGGAGCCACTGAAGCTGTTGGTGCATAAATTTCATGTATCCTTTAGAAAACGGATTTCTACGAAAGTAAATCCTAATGAGACAATAAATTTATGGAAATTAGATTATTTCATTTGTCCCTTTTAAGCAATTTCTCAATAAATTTATGGAAGTATTCCCCTTTTTTAATCTCATCGCTTTTATGCTATTTATATTCTTGCATTAGAAGCAACTCTTCCATTGTTATGTGCAAGAATTTTATATAAACCTTAGAAAAGTCTGGTTTATTTGTCTTCTTCAGGTGCGATTTACGATCCTTTCTTTTTCTTCTACAGTATGCACTTATTTTGTTTTCATCTGAATTGGATTATATTGAATCATAAGAACCAGAGTTTACAAACAACCAGAAGGATCCTATCACCAGGACAGACCAACACTTTGTCCCTATACCAAAATAACCCCAAAGGCACGAGCCACACCAGAAGGAGATGGACCACTAAGCCGAGCCAAAAAGCCTACTATTTACACCAGAAGGAGATGGACTACAGTATGCACTTATTAGATTTGATATCTTTTATTAAGAATACAAAATTATAAAATTCTTAAAACATAATTTCACAAATATCATATTTAGTAACTAGAGTGAATATAAATCATAAAAACAAAAATAATATAGAGAGAATAAAAGAAAACAAGGAATGATAAAATAATAGAATATATAAACATAAAATAATTAGAAAAGGTATGGACATTTAAATTTAAAAGTTTAAGATATGAATAAAAAATGAAATTGTATGAAACAAAAATTATACAATTAAGAATAAAATAACAATAGATCTATTATTTAAAATAGTTTCATAGGTTTTATGAGATTAATAACATGAAATTTCTTATTTTCTAATTAACTCTACATTATTTGAATTGTCTTACGATTTTATCAAATAATTAATATATATATGGATACTGGGTAAGAATATAGTAAATTTTTTTGTATAAGGAAAATGAGTTGAATTACCCATATATATATATTAGGATCCGCATGATAATAAATTAAAACCTCAAAACTAAGAAAAAAAATCGACATTTGATGATTTAAGATCCATGTTTAAATAGTATTTCAAAATATTTTAGTAATTAAACAAGTTACTAATTAAAATTAAAATATTTATATAAATAATTTTTAATATGATTATTCCCGTATTAACGCGGGTCTTCATCTAGTTATGAATAAATTATTTTATGGTTAAAAATTGTTACTATTGGTCCATTCGAATTTCGATTTAGTTTTGGTTTTTTGGTATTTGGTTTTTCTTTTAAGATTTTTGTTTTATGAATAGATTAATCTTAATTTAAAGTAAACATTTAATATCAAATTGTCTTCATGGATTTATTGAAAATATGTGAAACCATATTCTAATATATATTCTTTGTTTTTTACAATGATATGATAGATTTTTATATATTTTAAAATAATTCACATAAAATAGTTTAAAATTATTGTTTAATTTTTAATATTAACTACACTAAAATTATAAATTGTGAACATAAATCTTAAACATCATTGTTCTATAGAGGAACAATGTTCTATACTTTTTAATATATTTCAACAATGTTCCATCTTAATTTGTTTTCTACAAATATGTATATATCCAATAATTTGCTACAAATATTTAGTCTCTGAACCTAGATAACTATTTACTATAAACACCAAATTTTTGTAATATTAAATATATAAATAGTCAATAATATAAAATTTTAAGGTTCCACTAAGTTAAAGCTTTGACAAGTTGTCATGTGTTACTTTTGGTGTTTGGCAATTAATGTCCATTTTCATATTTAGAATCTAATTTTTACTTAATTATGACATTTGTCCTTCTACAATTTAGAATTTTTGTATTGATTTTTTAAAAGAAAAATGTGGTATCAATTTTAATTTAAAGTAAACATTTAATATCAAATTATCTTCATGAATTTATTGAAAATATGTGAAACCATATTCTAATATATATTCTTTTTTTTTACAATAATATGATAGATTTTTATATATTTTAAAATAATTCACATAAAATAGTTTAAAATTATTGTTTAATTTTTAATCTTAACTTCACTAAAATTATAAATTGTGAACATAAATCTTAAACATCACTTAATTAGCTATATATATGTATATATATATAGAGGAACAATGTTCAATACTTTTTAATATATTTCAACAATGTTCCATCTTAATTTGTTTTCTACAAATAATATGTATATATCCAATAATTTGCTACAAATATTTAGTCTCTGAATCTAGATAACTATTTACTATAAACAACAAATTTCTGTAATATTAAATATATAAATAGTGAATAAATTAACAATCATTGTATATTATACCATGTTAAATTTTAAATCTACGCAACGCGTGGACATACCCTATTTTGTTAATATTACAAGAGTACGTCCACCCGATTACATTACCCGAATTAGTACTAGTAGTATACAATAGCCAAATATATAATACAATACATTTTGATATTGTAAAGTTATTGGTAAAACATCAACATGACTCGTCCAAACCTACTAAGCTTTTTAAGGCAGGTTCGGACTCTCAAACGAGATATGAAAAGTGGATTTAAAAGTTAAGTAAGCTAGACTACGAATATAAGGTATGGGTTGTTTGACTTTATGATATAAACTTTCAATCAAAGTCAAGTTGAGCATGCTAATATATATAGCACATGTAGGAAGGAACACATTTTTAGAAGACGAATCTAGCACGAGTGGTAGTTTAGCGATAGCAACCGATCCTCATCGTTGATCGATATGAAAAACAATGAAATATTCACAAAACTAAAAGATACTAGAACCCTTATTTTAAAATTTCATTTGTATATCTGTTACTATCAGTTGATAAAACAAAATTAATGATAAAGTAAACAAAAAAAACGATAATTGTTGAAAAACTATTTTTTGATAAAAAATAGTTAAAATATGAAAATAGATTATCGATAAATAAAATTTATATTTAAAGAATATCCATTTTCTTACTTGACAAAAAAAAATGTATATAGTGTGGAAATGTGAGTGAAAGTGAAAGGCAGTGAAATAAATGAATGAAAAGGTGTAAAAGATTATATTCTTGAGTGAAGGCTAAAATACCAAACAACATATCCAACCTTCCAAAAGGATTCTCTCATGTCTAAGAAAAAGCATGTTATGATTGTGACTACTCATTATGGTACTTTTCCATTATGCAAAAGATTAAAGATACTCCCTCTCTTTCCTTTCTTTTTTGGTCAAGTTCACAATTTATTCCTAATATTATGTATTAAATATGTCTCTGGTATTTGATCAAGAAAACATTTAGACAATGTGCTGAGTTGTGCCATTTGTAAGCAGTTTGTAAATTCCACAAATGGATTAAAATAAGGTATAGATTGTGATCAGGCTGATTTATGAAAAAATCTTATGAACGTCTATATCTAGTTTGATAGGATATACTATATTATATTCATAGACTGATAGGAAATATTCCAAAATGAAATTTTCTAGTTTTGATATTGGACGAAAAATAAATATCATGATCATTAAGTTATAAAAAAACATGTAATTGATTGGTCTTCTTCATAAGTACGTACAAACTTGGTAAAGGACTCTATAAGACTATAACTATGTAGAAAATTTCTTGTTCTTTGCAACCATATACTTACTAAATAGTTCATTTTACACTTTTATGGTTTGGAATTAGAATCATTAAAAATCACTTCACCGACGTCGAAATATATAAACCTATCAGTACCTAGCGAAATATGTAACACATGCATAAAGTCATAAACCATCTAGAACTAGATGATTTTAAAATATATAAGCAAATAAGTATACGTTAGACTGTTGTTCTAACTTCTAACTAACCCTATGTTTACGAGAAAAGTTAAAGAAATAAAATCGAAATAACACTATTTATCACTAAGAATCAAGAGAAATTTTGGGTATATAGATGCACATCTATGAACCTCAAATAAAAATAAAACTTTCTCCATCTTTTTATTCATTTTTCCTTGCTCTTTCAGTCTTTCTGCATTATATAATAATGAAAACGATCTTTTTATGTGTGTGAATGACATAAAATCAGAATCTACTAAAAATAACCTTTATTGCTTTTGTGAGCTTCAAGCTTTCTCTACTTTTAAATGAAACGTCTATGTGTTGTGTATCATTGGCCTCTTCTTTGTTTTCCTTACTTCATAAGTATTTGACCTTTTTTTCATTAGACAACTTGGTGTACAACAAATAAATAACTAACAGTTTTGATAACAAAATTATAAATTTTACAACTCACGATAGAAAAAAACATAGTGAAAAGAAGGGAAACAAAGTGTCAATAGCACTGATCCTGAGCCTATTCTCTAAATTTGTTAAAAGTCAATATATACAAATGATTTTGTCTTCAAACCAATAAAAAAAAAACGAAATTTGTATTACTAAACTAAAACATTTAGAGGCTATTGTACTAAAAATAAATTAAGAATGTTTCACGCAAATTTTTCTTTTGTTTTGGTTAGAACTTAGAGCCATTCATTTTATAAAATATTAAACAAAGTAGAATAATAACTATATCTAAGATCGCTTTTCATACATGTTGGAATTCGATTTTCTCAGACACAAAACAACAAGGCTGATTAAGCTAAATAGAAGTTGCATATAATTACGAAAAACTCAAGTTATGAATCTAGCTAAGTTAAATCCTCCCTAAGGTCTAATATTTGCCATAATGTAACGTTTTGGGTAACGAGAATCCAAAGTGGAAAATTATTATAGGTCAGTTGAAAAAAATACTGGCAAAGTGGGAATATTATAGATCATATGATTGATTGATTTGTTTAAAATATGACCACATGTGCTAAAAATAGCTTTGTTTAGACTTTAGACGGCTGATGAAAATTAACGGGAAATAAATAATGATACACTTTAAAAAAAATTATTCAGAAGGCAGTTTCCCCACTCATGCAAAAAAGTAGTTTGAATTTAAAAAAAAACGTAAGTCCTTGATATCAATCAGTGAAAGAAAGGAACATATTCTTTTTCTAACTCTCTGATTGGTTCGTTAATATATAAGCGGGTAAAAATTATTACCCAAATATTGGATGAGTATAACAAAATCTAGGGATGGAATGTTAGTTTGAACATCCCATATTGGCTTTGAAAAATGGTATAGTTGAACAACAACGAGTTGATTAAGGGAATTAATTACTAGTATCATCAATGAAAGAAGCAAAAGGCTAATTATGGATTGCCATAATCTATTGTAGGATCAAAAAATTTATCACTAAAAAGAGAAAGACTACTAAGATCTATACTTAGTATTATACGTTCTTTTCTCAAGGTGAAAGAAAATCATGAGTAAATTTGTGGCTTAGGCTCTTTATATTTACAATATCAGAGTTTTGTAGGTGTCACCTTGGTGATAAACTGCTAAGGTTAGATCCATCACTTCAATGATTATCGATCATGAATGTGGTATTTGCCGTAAGAGAGAGGTTGAATAGGTTATAGCAATCCGGACGCACGACATGGCAAATGAATTGGCATGAAGAACATTCACTAAATTCAAAATTATGTTTCGATATTTGAATAAAGTTTGAACTGAATTGAAAGGTATAATAATGTTTACAACTAGAATATAACTGTTTAAAAGCGCTATTAAAACAAAGTCTAATTTTTGGAGTATAATTTTCAACATTTATAAATTACTGAACTAATCTTGGTTTGAACGAGATGATGTTTAAGAGTAATTCCAAAAAGCTACTACAAGCTTTAAGTAAGCACTCCTCTTAGCCGCGACTCGAGATTCAAAACTTACAAATGTAGATCATGAAATCAAGAAGAAACTTGAAAAGCATAGTTTTAGATTTAGTGAAAAAATTATGTTTCTAAATACTAATTACACCAACTATAATGACAACGTATGTTTTTGAATACTAATTTAAAGGTAAAAAAAGTGGGAAAAAAAGTAAGAGAAATTTATGTAACCCCACTATAATTTACCTTTTCTAAAAAAAATAGTCTTTTTGACCGTCAACATACAAGTGGCTAGGTTGCATGGAAACTCCACCCAATGACCGTTTCCCGTTTCGGAATTGGAAACGCGACGAAACGCGGTGAAAACGCGTTTCCTAAAAATATCAATTTGGAAACGCATAGGAAACGCATTGGAAACGCGAGTTTCCATTTTGGAAACTCGACTCTTCATTTTGGAAACGCGATTTTTAATTTGAAAACAAATTAAGTAAATATTTTTTAAAATATATAGTGATTTTTTTATTTATTTAATAAGTTTAAGAATCTATTATGAAACACTCATATTTTTTTCTATAATCGCTAATTATGATAACCTAAAATGAAGATGATAGTCTAAATATTTGAATTTGAATGTTGTTTTTTTAATCTTTAGTTAAACTATTTATTGGATTTTTGTTATTTCAAATATTTTTTTTAAATGGTTTTCATTTTTAATAAAAAAAATTTCATGATAATATTATATATACATTTGCATATATAAAGATGTTTCCAAAACGTACATGTTTCTTTTTTTTTTCTGAAAAACTCGTTTCCGCGTTTCCTAACGTTTCGTTTCCACGTACCCGTTTCCGATTCCATGCAGGATAGACAAGTGGTACTCGAACATCTCGCGATCAAAATCAGATTTTGATACAACAAAAGAATCTTTAAATCTACTTTACCATTTCAATATAAATATAAAAACCCCAAAACCTCTATTAATCAAAACCTTACCAAATCATACAAAAACCTCTCCTTACCTTCACTAGACATGAGAGTCCCTGCCTCATCCGACAGTAACTCAAACCTTGTCATCGGCTACAACGAACCAACTTCAGTCCTCGACCTCCGTCGAAGCCCAAGTCCAACAAATGTCATTCATCAGACAGTGGACGAAAACGGTCTATGTTCTCATCATCATGTAATGCATTCCATAGACTGGGATTCAATCATGAAAGAATTAGAATTAGATGACGAAACTACCCCTACTTTAAAATCAAATTTACCACTAAATACCATTTTCTCCATCGATCCACCACCAAATACCAACAACAACGATTACGTTTCCGATCTAATCCGAGTTGCTGATTGTATTGACTCGGACGAGTTACAACTCGCTCAGGTAATATTATCACGGCTCAATCACTGTCTCCGATCACCGGTAGGTAGACCGTTACAACGAGCAGCGTTTTACTTCAAAGAAGCTCTTGAATCGGTTTTAATAACCGGATCAAACCGGAATCAAATCCGGTTAAGTACATGGACCGAGATTGTACAGAGAATCAAAGCAATCAAAGAATATTCCGGTTTATCTCCGATTCCTTTCTTCTCTCATTTCACAGCGAATCAAACAATCCTCGATTCTCAATCTTCTTCGATGTTTCTTCATGTAATCGATTTCGAAATCGGATTCGGAGGTCAATACGCATCGTTAATGAGAGAAATCGGTTTTTTGAGAATCACGGCGGTTGTATCGGAATACTCCGCCGTGGAAACGCGTCTTGTGAAAGAGAATTTGACTCAATTCGCGGCGGATCTGAGAATTCGATTTCAGATTGAGTTTGTTTCGATGACAAGTTTTGAGATGTTGAGTTTTAAATCGATTCGTTTCGTTGACGGAGAGAGAATCGTTGTTTTGTTATCTCCGGCAACGATTAGAAGAATCTCTGGTTTTGTCGAGGAGTTACGGCGAGTTTCGTCAAACGTCGTCGTTTTTGTTTATTGCGAAGGTTGGAATGGAATCTCCGGTGGTTTTGAGTATTACACGACGGTGTTGGAGTCTCTCGACGGTGTTGTAGGTGGAGATTTGGTGAAGAAGAAGATGATTGAAACGTTTGTGTTGCGGGATAAAATTGCGTTTGCGGTTGAAACGGTGAGTAAAAGAGGAGGAGAGATGATGACGTGGCGAGAAGCGTTTTGTGCGGCGGGGATGAGGTTAGTTCCGTTGAGTCACTTTGTTGACTTTCAAGCTGAGTGTATAGTTGAGAAAGTGCAAGTTAGTGGATTCCACGTGGCGAAACGGCATGGAGAGTTGGTTCTTTATTGGCGGGAAAAACCTTTGGTTGCTACGTCAGCATGGCGGTTTTAAACCTTTTTTTTTTTTTTTTTTTGAAGTTCGGCACCCAATCGCGAAACCACAGCATGTAATATTAATTTGGTCTCAAGCGCCACTTGTATTAGCGACCTCTAGGTTTTGCCTGAGATCTTTACCAGTTGAGCTATCGGTTTTAAATTTTTAATAAGTAAACTGTGATTAGTTGATTAATAATATAGGTTTTATGAGAGGGTTTGGTTGGTTTATCAATTAATTCATATATTGAAACATTTATACAATCGAATTGTATTCTAATTTACTATACTATAATTTTGTTTTTTTCCTTTTAAAAATATTTTCTAATTTTAGTATAGAAATAAAATATTTATTTGGTGTAGTTTTGAGTTTTAACATTTTTAATTGATACACAAGAATGTAGTGTTGGATTGATTATACGTCTTATTACATGAAATGACAAGAAATGTGATCTCAAAGAAATAGAAAAAGTCTAGGTTGAAAATAAAAAATGTCCAAATATCCTCTAAATAAAACTAAAATATAGATTAATGAAATAAAATATGTTTTTACAGTGAATAAAACTAAAATTTTAAACAAAGAGGAGCACCCATTACAATTCAGCAGCCTCACTTGGATTTACATTTGTTTTCTCCATTAATGTTTCCAAAGACAAATTATCTATAGGTGCAAATTGGAAAAGGAGATATATAAACCAAAACAGAAGAAATAGTCCCTCAATACAAGCAAATAGTCTAGTGTCTTTTAAATCAGTCTTACCAGTACTGAGTATGGTTGTCTCTCCTAATGCAAAACTCTAACTACAGACAACAATCTAGTGTTGGATCGATCATACGTCTTAATGCATGAAATACAAAGAATGAAATCACAGAGTTATAGATAAATTCCAATCAGGTTACTAATTTTGGTGTTGAAAAATGAAAATGTCCAAGTATTCTCTAGAGGTCTAAGATCCAACAAAATACACTATGTTTTAGTATATCTACCTTTTATCCGCTTTTAGATCCAACAAAATACACTATGTTTTAGTATATCTACTACTGCCTTTGATCCAGACAATTTTACTAACTCTTCCTGGAATGCGCAATGGAATTGCGTAAGTACAACTCAATATCTCCTTTAAACCCTATCATAGAGTGAGCAAAATCGTTCTACAAGAGAACTGATTTATAGCTTTAGGAATGGAAACGGATGTTTTGCTTTGACCAATCCACATATATATAGGAGTGAGAATTGTAGACCAACTTGTGAGGATATAGATTTGGTCTTTTGGAGTAAACAACATTGAGCAATGTTGCTAAAACATTGATGGGCTTTTATAAAAAAGCACTAATGGACCCTAAGGAGTCTAATGAGCCGAGTTCAAGAAGTTGGACACAATGCTACGTAGGAAACGAGACATGTGATTGCGAGTATGCAACAACGTTCATTTGGTTCTACAACACAATATAATATCCTATGTAATATGGTTAAGTATCATATATATAGAAAATTACGGGTTAAGAGTATATTAACTAATTGGAATATTTGTGATGTTCATTCCATTTGTTATCATAGTATTATACTATTATATCTAAAATGTAGGTAAGGTAAGGTTGTGCGTCGTGTTGTTGTTAAATTCTGTACTAGCCAACGTTGGGTAATAATGGTTATAGATTTTGATAGACTGAATGTGCACATAGCGGCTCCATCTAGCTTGTACAGTTCTGTCTTAGTGCTCGTTCTAGGTTTGTTAGATTGCCTTCAATTCATTGATGAAGAAGACAATCTTCTCGCGTTCTATGAACTTCTGAGATTGAAAACCAAATATCCAGGCTACCAATGAAACTGCTTCCCTTCTGCGTAATAGGCGTTTTCCCTTTCTTTCGAGTTTTGTTCCCGTTTAGATATTTCACGGTTCTTCTTCACCTTAGGATTTCAACTTCACAGTTTAATAATAATAAAATGTACTGATAAAAATCATATTTATAAATAAGAAAAAGATGACCGACTTTTTAACACATCCATCCATGATTTTTTGTTTTAATCCATGATATCTTGACACATATCAGTCTATATGTACTTCAATGCATATAATAAATCAGACTTTTAACTTTGAAAAGTACCCATACACTGTTTTGCTTCTTTAAAACTTTAATTTAATCCTTATTTCCTAAAATTACGCCAATCACGTTCTTTTTATCACTTCTCGATTCAACTTGTTGTTATGAATCAATTGCAGTTTATGGACACAAATGTATACATATCATATCTCTATACACATGCATTTTGTCAGTTTCTTCATGGTTTGACAGAATCTGAACTTTATGTGACTATTAAACCTCACACTTGAGAGACAACAAATAGGTTCAAAATCTGGATTTGGTCAAAGAGCTAAGAGAGATGGGACCATTAAGCCTTCAAATACTTCCCCACAAAATTATTTAGAGTTTTAGCTATTACTGTATCAAAAGGAAAAATCTCAGTAGTAATAATAAAATTTTGTAAACTTATTTTTTCTAATCGTGACAAACAACCTAATTTTTTTATTTTTTTTATTCTTTCTGATTCAACCTAACAATCTGATTCTTTCTGATTCAAATAATAAAATGATAATGGTAAGATATGTAAAGCTAGATATTTTCTAGATTCAAATATTGGACTATACTATAGTCATAACTCATAAGCTCCCCAATATTGATCACATGAGGTGAACCCACATTTATTTTGTTACCTAATTGAGCTAAATTTTATCCGAATTTCTTTTTAAAATTTTGGCAAAATCTTATCCTCCGAAATTTAAAGTTCTATCGTCTTTTTGTTTGTGTTTGTATATCATGTGCGATACTTTAGCCGTAGTTTCTATACCATACCACTAAATGTGTTAGATGGTGATAAAAAGTTCTTACAGAAAAAACCATAATTTGTATAGTTCATATGGTCTAAAAAAAACAATATAGTTCACAATTTCACATCATATTACATACTTTATTATATATATATTTTCACAGTCCACATAGAAACACGTACGTAGCAATCTGACCAGAAGACTAGCTTTAGTTTCTATTAGCCTATAGATTCCAATGGTCTGTATTATAATTCAATGATTACAAACGTACTATTTCGTATACGTATCACACTATCACGTATGCTACGTAAATATAAATTTGCAGTGTAAAAAAATAGTCGTCCCAATAATTTAAAATATGTGACTAAAATATAACGAGAAACGCAATCTTTACTCCTTACTGGACTTTCCTATTTTTGCAGAATTAAAATGGATTAAAAACAAATTGTTTTCTTAAATTTGTCATTATCTCCATCGTCAAATATGTGTTTATACGGCTTTTAATGCTTGTAGACTTGTTGTCTGTTAACAAACATAGTTTTTCTTGTTGCTTAGATAGGGTTTATAGTTTATATGCCTTTATGATTTATTATTTTTTCTTTTTGACATAATGATTTGTTTCATTTAGTGTATATAGTTAATTGATCCTATATTAACATATAAAAAAGTTAGAACAAATAGTAGTATATTTTTTTTTATAAGGAATAGATATGCGAGAACCAGCTATAAATGCTAAATAATTTTATGCATATATAAGACATTTCACATTTAACTTATAATTAACAAATTAATATACATTTTTGTCCAAACTTGACCTCTAAGTCAAACAAATTAAAACACCTTTCGACCTAACTAACTAAGCAATCGATGCTTAGAGAAATATATCCACAATATTGCAATAGCGAATTAGACGCACAAGTTTATCTACATGCTTCGTTATAGATATATCACCAATCATATAAATAATCTAATTAATTATCACAAATAACCCCTAAATTTAAGATCAAATAGTAATTTTGTTTATGAAAATGGACCCATCCATTCTAGGCCAATGTAATCCTGCGAGTAGAACAAATTTTCGTAACCACCACCGTCGTCTCCGATTTCGTAATCTCCAAAAAACGGTGTCGTATGATTAGCTTCGACGGAGATGGATAATGAGATTGGACTGTTGCTTGAAGTTCCTTCGACTCTTTGTGCCAAACGTTGGATCTCTCTTTCAGCTTCGTAGAGCTGTTCCTTTAAGTTAAGAACCTGAAAATTAAAATTCAATAAGATTACGTAATCACTTAATTTTAACCATTTATAGCTAATCATGTTATTAGATAATTGTTTGATTTGACGAATAAAATTTTGTAGACCTGGTGATTAGAGGCCCAACGACTAAGACAAACAAGTGCGTAACTACTAGAAAACAAAGGAACATTTGTACGGAAAGATAATTTACATACAATGACATTTTTGTTTTTTGCTGTTCGCTTTATGAATTTTTTTTTTATATATAACAAAGATAACTACACTATAATCTCACTGATTCACGCATTTTACTATTTTCACCATAGAATCAAGGTGACAAATAAAATTAAAAATTCAATTTACATTTTGCTTTTGATTAATGTGTGTTGGTTTCACTTTGTTCTTTATAAAATTTAGAAAAGTATCTCTATAACGTTATCATAGATATAAAGAGAGTAATAACCAACTCTTTCACGTAAAACACTTTAAAAATTTATATTTAAATATAAATTTTTGGAACTAAAATAGCGAAAAACGAGTAATAACCAAATAATTCATTTAGTTTTTAGAAAGATGAGAAGAGACTCTACAAAAAAGGAAGAGATTAGGTACCTCAGAATCAAGACGACACTTCTCAACGACGACGTTTTCATGTACGTTCTTGAGCTTTGTGTATTCATCCTCAAGTCGCTTGTTCTTCCATCGTGCACGGCGGTTCTGGAACCAGACCGCCACTTGGCGAGGGTCGAGTCCTAACTCCAAAGCAAGCCGGTCTTTCCTTTCCGTTTCAAGCTTATGCTCGTCTCCGAAGCTAATCTCAAGCATTCTAACTTGCTCATCAGTCAATTTCCTCTTCCTAAACCACCCGCTGCTTCCATCTCCACCTTCCTCCGCAACCGCAGCACTCTTGTTCTTCCTCCTCCTTCGCCGTGGTGCTGGTTTCGATTCTTCTGCTGATCAAAGAGAAACCCATCAAAACTAATGTTATAACTTGTTATCACATAGTCTAAGTCTTTAACTCTTTAACTCCTATTACTATCATGCATGTATGTGAAAAAGACTAAAATAAGACAAATATATCATCATAAAAAGAAGAAAATAAAATAAAAGAAGACCCACTTGAAGATGTTTGTATAATCAATTTTGGAGTTCCTTGAAAAAGAAGAATTGAAAGATAAAAAATAAGAAGATTGAGACTTTAATATATATGGGCAAACCTTGTTGTGGTACAAATGGAGTATAGACACTAGGGTACAACTGCGAAATGAGTAGAAGATTATGATCATCTACATTCTGGTTATTCATGTTTCTTGTTCTCTCTCTAGATCTTCTTCTTCTCTCTCTAGATTTTCTTCTTCTCTCTCTTAGATTCAATAGAATTGGTATTTTTTGTCTCACTTTTTTTCTGCAAGAAGAGAAGATGTCTTGGGAGAAGCAGAGGACTTATCATTTATAAAGGAGAAGTAGGTGTCAAGGGATGGTTTGCTTAGAGTTTTCTATATTTTTTTTAATTATAGAATATATATTTCCTTTCTTTTTAGGTTTGGGCTTATAATTCTTTGAAATTACATTATTGTCTATTAGGATACTAATACTACACGAAGTCTTAAAGTCATATACATATACTTTTATCAAAAAAAAAAATATATATATATATATATACATATCACTATCGTGAAAATTGTTTCATGTTGCAAAGACATGACTTTCTTAACTTCACAAATATCAATTCGCCGAACTCATGTAAAAGCAATAAAGATAATAATAAAATAAATAACCTCGCAATATTAACCAGCCTAGAAAAATCCATTTTAAAGTCTTTATATTTTCTTGCCAATGCAATTTATTAATAAGTAGATGATCAAGATTCAAGACATACAATTTAAAATACTAATTTGAAATTAAGAATCAAGTTAGTTTACGTCATGTGAATTCATATGTAAAAAGTCCCAATTTTAATATTTTCTCAACGTATATATGGATATTTACATGCATTCTTTAAATTCATAGCAATAGCCAATAGAGTTTGGAAAAATAAAGCAAATACATGTACTTTCCAGTCTATATCTAATGCGATAAAGTTTTTTACGTGTAATGGGAGAATTGGAGGAAGTCGTTATCAGCATCATATGGATAAGTCTCAGCAACAGACTAAAAGAGAAAAACATAAGTGACTTGTCTTCAAAAGGTTGTTTACTTTTACTCTTATCTCTCCTCTCATCTCCTCTCCATTTTATGTTTAACAAAAAAATTACCCTCTCTTTCAAAAGTTTTCTTTAATCGGAATATTAAACTCGAAATACATATTGATAGAATTGGAGGAAACCTTAGTAGTAGAATAGTTTCTCTCAATTTATTCATTAGTCAATAAGCTTATTTATACAAGAACATAACTTGTTCACCAAGTTATTTACATATATGATAATAGGAAATCTACCTATTTAGAATATACACAAATATTTACTTTCCTTTCAACTCGATCTCGTATAATCTCCGAGATCTCCTAACACCCTCCCGCAAGCTCATATGTGCTAACACATATGAGATTGGACAATCACCATATCATATTCATGATCTTCATACCCACTATAGGGTCATCAATGACGTTTATACCTCGCCATAAGGTCATCGATTCGGTGGAGAATACTGTAGTAGTTGTGCACCTCCATCGTCCCACGTCACCATGTAAACTGAACGAACCCATTATTGGCTCATGCTCATGATTTACGGCAACGCCATCATATCATCACCTCCATCGGATCCGTATATACCCGTTGGAGTCATCATCTTCGCGGTAAGATCGAATTTGTAGTTGATCAAAAACCACATGAAGACTTTATCTTGGAAATCTGTCTTTTGAATAACAAATCACCACAATCATAAGAAGAATATGATCAGGTCAATTTCTCCCTTTTTTTAAATTTTTTTTTTTTTTTTTTTTTTTAAGAAATAAGAACAAGAGATCAAAGAAGAATTAAAAAAAAAACGTTGAAGAAAAGAGAAGAAAATCAAAAACGTAGAAAATTTTAGAGTTTTTTTTTTTTTTTTTTTAAGCGGAAGATAAAAAAACCTAAAACCCATAAGAATTGGATCTAGGCTCGATACCATGATAGAATTGGAGGAAACCCATATAACACATATAGTTAACTATATATCAAGATTCATTTAACAAGAAAAAGAAGAGAAGGAGTTTTAATATTGATCAAACACATCAATATTAATCTATTTATTAGACAAGTCAATTACACTATATTATTTAGTAAAAACTTTAACAAATTCACATGTGAGATGGCACATTGTTGACAACCTATAATTTATCGGGTAAATTTTGCGAAAATGTTATGTTTGATATGTCTGTGGAATAACCAAAATTTGGTAGACCATATGACTCGGGTTTTGGCCTTATCTCTTTAAATATGCTAGGTTTCGAAACCCGAGTTCTTTAATATGATAGATTTGAATATCAAATGAACTTATTCATCCAACTGTCTAGTTGGACTATGAAAGTGTGATTGCTACAGGTTTTAGACCCAAGACTGAAGATACTGAAGAGCTGAAGCAGGTGAAACCGAGCTGAAGCAGAGGCTGAAGCAGTGCAGATGCTGAAGCAGTTTTTGATAAGATTGGCCGTGGGCCTTTTCGTTCATGGGCTTGAAGCCCACGTGAATTGGAGAGTCCTTAGGGTTTAGGACGTGAGTATTTATACCTAGAGGCGTAGACGAAAACACTTACGCGCCTAGGGTTTCATTGAGAGAGGCACACAGGTGTGTGTGGCGTCGTCCACCAAAGAAGATCAGAAAAACAAGATCTGTCTGTTGGTGTTACTGAGAGATCGTGATGATTCTCAGGTTATGATCCATGTTATAGAAAAGAGTGGTGTGGTATCCATATAGCAATTGTAGGTTGCTTCTTTTTATAATGGATTTGTTCTGGACGTGGTCCCGGGGATGTAGGAAACGAACCTCGTTAAAAAACTCCTTGTGTCAATTTACTTTATGCACGTACTTGCTCGTTGTCATTCGATCTAGCCCAAATATGCACTTACAATTGGTATCAAGAGCCTAACTCGTTAGAAGTTAAAACTTATTTTCGGGTATAAGATCTGGGTTTTTGTGGCTGGATTCAAGTTAGTGAAGAGAAGAGGAGTTTTTGTATCTCTGAATTTATGAAGGTCTGTGTTTCTGAGATTAGGGTTCAATCATGTTTTGTGTTAACGAAGAAGAAGCTTGAGTTAATGGTTGCCTCGAGAGAAGACAAGAGAAGAATCAGAAGAAGAGAAGAGAAGAAAAGAAAAAAACGGAACCACTACGACAAGCCATATTGCGGGCTGTTTTCCCGGCGGACCTGAACAAATCAAACGATGATATTGGTATGGTTGCAAAGATAACGAATTCATCTTTCCACAGGAGAAAACGGAACTCCATTCGGAGGTAAATTGTGAAAGTTATGAGTGTTTTCTTTCTAACCAAATCTGCAGAAAATCCTGCAAATTAGTGAACGAGGTGTCATCTTTGAGGTCTTAGTTCCGATGACTCAAGAAGTCCCACTCCACGATAAAGCTATCCATGGAAAGATCCCACAGCAAGGAAAACATAGAAGCTGACGGATTTTCAATCAGAGTTATTATCCATCAACAAATCACTGTGAAAGTTGACCGATAATCATTCAAATCTGAAAATTTTCGAGAAAAAAAAAACGGGTTCAATGGAGCATTTTCGTGAGGTTGTTTGGAAGGTCAAATGGATTTCGATCCTTCTGAAATTTTGCGAGTTTAATGATTGCATATCAAACTTCATAATCAACGGTGGGATTCGTAAGCTAACGGTTAGTTTGAGATTTGTTGTTGTTTGTTCAAAGGATGTTGGTGAAATTAGATTATGGAACATTCTGCTTATTCATCCATCTGATTGAGTTTGGTGCTGAGATGAAATGAGTCTGTGGTTGAGCTTCGTTCAGACTGGAGTAGTGTCTGAAAAAGACTAAGGTCAAGTCAAAAGAAAAGAGGTGTGAAAAAAAACGAAGGAATGAAGTACTACAAGGGCTGTCTATGATCAACATGAGAATTTTTAACTTAGTTGTGCACTCAAGCAGGGGGAGATTGTTTATATTGGCTAAATCAGCTTGTCAATGAAGCATTGTGTATGGGGGGAGCAAGAAAGAAGAAGATGCTTAAGTATCAAACTAAGTTAAAAAGGGGGAGAATGAAGATGTTATATCTTGTGTGCTTAGTGTTGATACACTAGAAGCTTTGAACCGAAGTGAAGCTTGAAGATCATCAAAGTGTATGCGACTAGGTAAGCATATGTTCTAAAACTCTGTAACAAAGGGAGAGATTGAAAGTGTGATTGCTACAGGTTTTAGACCCAAGACTGAAGATACTGAAGAGCTGAAGCAGGTGAAACCGAGCTGAAGCAGAGGCTGAAGCAGTGCAGATGCTGAAGCAGTTTTTGATAAGATTGGCCGTGGGCCTTTTCGTTCATGGGCTTGAAGCCCACGTGAATTGGAGAGTCCTTAGGGTTTAGGACGTGAGTATTTATACCTAGAGGCGTAGACGAAAACACTTACGCGCCTAGGGTTTCATTGAGAGAGGCACACAGGTGTGTGTGGCGTCGTCCACCAAAGAAGATCAGAAAAACAAGATCTGTCTGTTGGTGTTACTGAGAGATCGTGATGATTCTCAGGTTATGATCCATGTTATAGAAAAGAGTGGTGTGGTATCCATATAGCAATTGTAGGTTGCTTCTTTTTATAATGGATTTGTTCTGGACGTGGTCCCGGGGATGTAGGAAACGAACCTCGTTAAAAAACTCCTTGTGTCAATTTACTTTATGCACGTACTTGCTCGTTGTCATTCGATCTAGCCCAAATATGCACTTACAATTGGTATCAAGAGCCTAACTCGTTAGAAGTTAAAACTTATTTTCGGGTATAAGATCTGGGTTTTTGTGGCTGGATTCAAGTTAGTGAAGAGAAGAGGAGTTTTTGTATCTCTGAATTTATGAAGGTCTGTGTTTCTGAGATTAGGGTTCAATCGTGTTTTGTGTTAACGAAGAAGAAGCTTGAGTTAATGGTTGCCTCGAGAGAAGACAAGAGAAGAATCAGAAGAAGAGAAGAGAAGAAAAGAAAAAAACGGAACCACTACGACAAGCCATATTGCGGGCTGTTTTCCCGGCGGACCTGAACAAATCAAACGATGATATTGGTATGGTTGCAAAGATAACGAATTCATCTTTCCACAGGAGAAAACGGAACTCCATTCGGAGGTAAATTGTGAAAGTTATGAGTGTTTTCTTTCTAACCAAATCTGCAGAAAATCCTGCAAATTAGTGAACGAGGTGTCATCTTTGAGGTCTTAGTTCCGATGACTCAAGAAGTCCCACTCCACGATAAAGCTATCCATGGAAAGATCCCACAGCAAGGAAAACATAGAAGCTGACGGATTTTCAATCAGAGTTATTATCCATCAACAAATCACTGTGAAAGTTGACCGATAATCATTCAAATCTGAAAATTTTCGAGAAAAAAAAAACGGGTTCAATGGAGCATTTTCGTGAGGTTGTTTGGAAGGTCAAATGGATTTCGATCCTTCTGAAATTTTGCGAGTTTAATGATTGCATATCAAACTTCATAATCAACGGTGGGATTCGTAAGCTAACGGTTAGTTTGAGATTTGTTGTTGTTTGTTCAAAGGATGTTGGTGAAATTAGATTATGGAACATTCTGCTTATTCATCCATCTGATTGAGTTTGGTGCTGAGATGAAATGAGTCTGTGGTTGAGCTTCGTTCAGACTGGAGTAGTGTCTGAAAAAGACTAAGGTCAAGTCAAAAGAAAAGAGGTGTGAAAAAAAACGAAGGAATGAAGTACTACAAGGGCTGTCTATGATCAACATGAGAATTTTTAACTTAGTTGTGCACTCAAGCAGGGGGAGATTGTTTATATTGGCTAAATCAGCTTGTCAATGAAGCATTGTGTATGGGGGGAGCAAGAAAGAAGAAGATGCTTAAGTATCAAACTAAGTTAAAAAGGGGGAGAATGAAGATGTTATATCTTGTGTGCTTAGTGTTGATACACTAGAAGCTTTGAACCGAAGTGAAGCTTGAAGATCATCAAAGTGTATGCGACTAGGTAAGCATATGTTCTAAAACTCTGTAACAAAGGGAGAGATTGAAAGTGTGATTGCTACAGGTTTTAGACCCAAGACTGAAGATACTGAAGAGCTGAAGCAGGTGAAACCGAGCTGAAGCAGAGGCTGAAGCAGTGCAGATGCTGAAGCAGTTTTTGATAAGATTGGCCGTGGGCCTTTTCGTTCATGGGCTTGAAGCCCACGTGAATTGGAGAGTCCTTAGGGTTTAGGACGTGAGTATTTATACCTAGAGGCGTAGACGAAAACACTTACGCGCCTAGGGTTTCATTGAGAGAGGCACACAGGTGTGTGTGGCGTCGTCCACCAAAGAAGATCAGAAAAACAAGATCTGTCTGTTGGTGTTACTGAGAGATCGGGATGATTCTCAGGTTATGATCCATGTTATAGAAAAGAGTGGTGTGGTATCCATATAGCAATTGTAGGTTGCTTCTTTTTATAATAGATTTGTTCTGGACGTGGTCCCGGGGATGTAGGAAACGAACCTCGTTAAAAAACTCCTTGTGTCAATTTACTTTATGCACGTACTTGCTCGTTGTCATTCGATCTAGCCCAAACATGCACTTACAGACTAGACCCGGATATATATCTCCAAACATATACATATGTACTACTTCGTGTAAAGACAATATAGGTACAACTGACTGTATCGTGTGACAACATATAATATTCATATCGATCATAGTTAGAGAATTAGGCATATGCTTCTTTTACAATAAATGTTTGATATCTCTACTATTTGTTTCGTATTTTTTGGAACCATTACCAACACATTTGTGAATATGAAAATCAAATAGCTTACTCCAAATCGTTTTTTTACCTTCGGATATGTTTTACCGCTCCAATATCAACACAGATGATAAACTAAATTTCGGTTGGCTACTCAAAGCAAAAAGGATGAAAAGTGACATTGGGATTCGAGAGTATACCGTACAAAACGAAAGATTGTTGGGAGGATTTTAAGATGTGTAGGCTGGTGGTCATTGTTAACATATTATATTTGTTTGTTTTCAATGGTTACAAACTATATTTATTTGATTAGATGGGTAATTTAGAGTTTCAATTGCTTGTAGATTTGGACTCTGTAATATTTTGGATCCCTAAACTGGGAGAAAAACATGTCTCTCTTGTATAGATAATGTTTGGTACGAGAGCTTTAATGTTTGGAAGCAATGTGCTAGTTATTACTATTTTTAGGTAGGTCTCGACATAGTTTTGTCTAATCAATAATGGTGGCTCACTGATATGAAGATTGGTTATGTAGATCTAGACTAGAGTTTAATTAATGTGATTTTCATCACGTTTAGCAAATAAAATTGTTATAACTTACACACAATAAGTTCGACTCTAGCATAAGTTTCATCTTAGTTTGGAATTTTCCGCTTATATATAAAATGTGATAATAATAACAATGACTAGTTTTTTAAATGTACTTATTTTTTATCGCCTCATAAAGACAAGTATTTGGCGTTGTCAAAGTAGATAACAAAAATAATTTATCAAACAAAAAAATTATTAAAAAGAACTAAATATATGCAAACCGAATTATATAACAAATTTTTTTTTTCAACAATTAAATAACTTTTGAAAAATACAACTACGATTCATCTTATTTTATCCGTTTTTACTTAATAAAAAATTAATTTCAGAAGAGATTTTGGAAACATTGGTTACAAGAATTTAATATGAATAGAAAAAGTGTGAGCTTCTTCTTAGTCTTTTATAGCTACTGTGGAACAAGTTAGATTTTCCTTCTTACTTAATTGTCACACATCAACATCAAGTCGATGAACGCAACAAAAAGACATGAGTGTTTCTTAGTAGATATGAATAACACTCTCCATCAAAACACATCGTTATAGATTCTCAATAGTGAAAGCTTTCTGATGGTGCTAACAACCAAGGTGATTTTTAACAAAATAAAATTAGTGTCATGTAAAAAAATTGTTACTAAACTTTGGATAACAAGAGAAAATCAAATACTTACTACTGCTGTAAAAAAATTGTTACTAAACTTTGGATAACAAGAGAAAATCAAATACTTACTACTGCTAGTGACTTGTTAAATAAGTATTTATTTCTAATCCATATATACACACGTTTTTAGGAAATCCAAGTACAAACGTAAATAACTGAAAACAATCATAAATGTAAATATTGTATTTTGTATCAAACGCAAGTATTTGAGCTTCTAATTAAGCGATGTGCGTTTTGGTGTGTGGAGGAATATTCGAATAAAAAAAGAACATGAAAATCCTAATTCTTGTTTATGCATCTGTCTCCTCTTTTTTCTTAAATGCGTGACTGCTTTTGGACTTGATTTGTCATTTTTCTATTACACTTTTATCCCCACTTACACTCTCCCTCCAATAAAAAGACTCGTGCGTAACAAAATTTATATGTAAGCATAAAACCGAGCATAAAACTACTCGAAAATACTTAAGTAGTGGGTCAGTATTCTAATGATTTCGTTATCTTAGTCGAGGTAACCCTACTTTCTTTCGATTTAAAGCAAAAATTTATCTAGATACAAAACATTTATGCATTAAAAACTTTTATATCAAAATGTAATACTTATCGCCTATTGTAGTCTAATGGTCCATTTTCCTTCTTTTTATGATGATAAATCACATACTAAACGTAGTGTTGGAGTCGAAATGACAAAAACAAATTTGGATTTCCTTCTTTCGCTTTCCTCTCCAACTAAGAAAAAATGTTCCAAAAGTTAGATAGACTTCTATCATAGTTACTTTGTGAGATTAATGTATTTATGTGTATATTTTGCTATTACTGAACCCATATAAAACTAAAGATTTCAAGAGATATGAAACTCGTAACATAAAATCGAATATACGATTAGGTAATCCGTAAAAATTCCACATGTTTTACAAATCACCTTTTGTTGTTCTTAATTACAAACTGCGGTTTACAATTTATCATTCCACGATTCCGCAATAACACTAATAACTACCAAAAGAACTATATGTAATTTGTTAGCCTTATATTCAAGCTTTTTGCATAATCATTCTTCCTATTTGATAAGTAATTTTGTTGTCGGCATTATATAGGTATTTTAAATATTCACTTATGCTATTAATTCCCAATGTTTTTGCATGTGTCTTTTCTTATTTGTTTGGTGTCACGTGACATTTTATCGTTCATCGTGAGCTTTCCTTCTCTTCTAGATTTTTTTTGCCAATCAATTTATTGTTGTTGTTTTTTTCCAAACTGGGTTTGTCATTTGTAAGAAATTATCAAACCTTTGTTAACTATTTTGTTTTAAGAAACAAAAAATTCCAACCATTATTTTGATTAAAATTATAGTTAAAATGAATAGATACATACGAATCAGAAAAATTTAGCACCCTTTTTTTTTATATAACCAAGAAGAATTTCGGGTTTCTACCACCGACTAATCATTTAGAATGAGTGTACCCGTCGAGTAATCTTTTCACCGAATTTTCTAATGAATCTAAAACGTAGCATATTTATTTGTTTTTAAGAAATGTCGAGATACCCTAATATCTCGAACATACCAATTATTTTCTAGCCATTTTGAAACGATTAGATAAGAGTGATTTATGTTACTTTATCCTAAAAGTAATTTATGTTACATTTTTATACTGAAATTACTAATACTATAAAAATTAAGACACAAAAATGAATATTTTGACTTCCTTTGGACCTTCCTAGAGCATCGCTCCACTCCAATGAAAGGGAAAGGAAGATAAGGGAAGCACATGGGGTTTTGACCACGTGTCTATGCTCCACGGATTCGCAGGTAGGCCACCTCTCATATTCGGACATGTGTTCTGATCTCTTGTTCCCGCACTTTCTCTCAACCAATCATATCGCTCCCTTAGCAGTAGCAGCCATTTTTGTTTTTTTTGGGTGGACTGTTTCTGAAAAGGTTACGTAATTTATTTTTTACCGGTTTAACCATATAATAATGTTGACAACAACAAGTTTAACGTTTTTTTCGTGTTTTCTCTCCCAGGCACGAGAATCGATAGAAGTTGTAACCCACTATACTTTACAAAATTTGAATCTTTACCCGCCGGTTTTTTATCCTTTCTAGCTGCTTTTTACAACTTCTAAAATACTCTAATTTAGCACCAAACTTTCTTTGCTCAAAAGAGATCAAAACCCTAGCTACACCACAGAAATAGCACCAAAGGCAGGCCAACGGTGACCTCCGGACAACCGGAACCTCGCCTCCAGCAGTCTTTATGACCTCACCATCTCCAACTACATGTAACAGTTTCAACTGGGACGCGAAGATCTCTCTCCAGTAACGGCTACTCCAGAAGAACACAAGTGCATACACCACCCTCACAAAAGATCAACATATATAACATCCTACAATAACAGTCCAGCCTCATCCCAAACAAAAGCAGAAGCTACTATCACAAACAACAATAAATGGCGAGACGTTTCTCCTACGCAGAGAAGGGGAAAGCTGTCAGCAAAGAAACTGAACCTCCAAGGATCCGTGTCCGAGCTCCAGATTTGGACACAGCTGACCTTATCCAAGACAACAAACTTACAGTGATAGGAAGGCTCACCACCCTAGAGTCCAGAGAGTCTGGTCTATGATTTCCTACTACACCAGAAAATGGGAGCTACGAGGGTCTACCACTGGGACTGACCTAGGGAATGGTTTGTTCCAATTTAGGTTTACCAGGGAAGACGACCTGCTCCAGGTACTTGATAATGGCCCCTACCATTACTCCAGCTGGATGATAATACTTCAGAGATGGGAACCAGTTATCTCTCCCAACTTCCCATCCCATATCCCCTTTTGGATCCAACTAAAAGGTATTCCCCTTCACTACAGGAAAAATAAAATGTTAGAAGATATTGGGGAAGCCTTAGGAAGCTATGAAGGATCAGAACTCACTCATAGTACTGCAAAAATCAGAGTTACAATCAATGGTCTCCAATCTCTGATCCAAGAGACTGTCATAGACTTTGACCGTGGTGAAGAAGCAGTAGTTAACCTAGTGTATGAAAGACTCCAGAGCTTCTGCACCAAATGTTTCTGCATCACTCATGAAGAGAAGGAATGCCCCTCTAAATCACATGAAGAGGTTAGGAAAAGTATTGACACTCCGGCTCTATCAACTACACAGAAACCACATGACTACAAAGAAAGGCAAACAACTAGGGGACAAGACCCATTACCTTTCCAGACAAGAAGAGACAGACACGGGAGGTCATTTTGGGACAGACCATCCTCAATGATACCCCAACACTCTACTCAGCCAAACTGGAGGACAAAACCAGCCAGGCCCCCTGCACTCTCCCCCTTGAGGCCACACAGAAGGGATACCCCTGACTCTCACTCTTCCCACAGAGGTGGACTCTGAAAGCTCCACGACTCCAGCACACAGACCAGGGGGAAAGCAGATACCATCCTGCAAACAACTTTGAGTATCAACATGAAACACCACCTAATCTACAGTGGAGACAAAAGAAAACTGAAAGAAGAGAGGAAGGAGACCAAAGCCCAGAACCAACCAGAGAAAGAAGGCCCCCACTTGAAAGGAACCTTGCTGTGGTGGATTTTCCTGCTCCAACACTGACTACAGAACAAGTAATGATTGGACTCCATGAAGTCACAATCCAATACTGTGGAGTGTAGAATTCAGGTGAAAAATCTGCCAGACACCAAAGAGTCTTTGATGGGGAAGCTAGAGGCATGATGCAAGAAACAGCAGAAGCAATAGTAGAGGCCTCCAAGACACCACCGCTGAACACTGTTGAAGAAATGAGGAGATTTTTCAATCCACAACAAGCTGCCCTATCTCAAGATCTCCCTCAGCTACAAATCATAGCACCAGGTCTCCCTGAACCAACAATGAAGAAGAAGAGAGGTAGACCACCACTCAAGAAAAGAACAGGCCACACCCCTATACAAGGAACAAGTTCAAAGAAGCGAAAAGCAATACAAATTCAAAAATCTCCAAGGAAAAAAACTGCCTTACCCCTACCACATCAGAAGATGCACACCACAAGATAGAAGGAGATTGAATCTACCACTATGGGATCAAACAGAGCCTCTACAAGCTGCACAAATCCTCCAATTCGTCTAATCCCAGCTATGGTCAGGAACACAAAGGCAACTTGCAGAACAAGCCCCTCCCACCAAGGACACAGAAACAGTCCAAACCAAAACCGAAGAGAGGAGAGAGAAAGAATCCCTAGCCCCAGAGGAGGAAACCAGAGCCATACTGCTAAGAGATACCCAAAAAATCAGAACTCCTCACCAGAGCGTGGCCTGACAAGCAGAAGACACAATGAGAGATAAGGGGATTTTCAAAATCCCACAAATCTTGTTCCTTAAAAATTGTAAGCTGGAATTGTTGTGGTTTAGGGGTTTCCACAACAAAACATCGTTTAAAGAGGATACGATCTAGTATCTTCCCTGATATCCTATTCCTATGCGAAACAAAAAACCCAAATGAGAAGGTACTTACTACAATTAATGATCAAGGTTATGCTTCTCATCATCTAGTCTCTCCCCATGGCAGTGGTGGAGGACTAGGATTATTCTGGAAACAAGAAACTAAGTTAGAAGTACTCAGCTCAAACAACAACTTCATAGACACTAAATTGATGTATGAAGGAAAACAAACCTTCATCACCTTTGTGTATGGAAAACCTGACCAGACAAAAAGGAAAGGAATCTGGGACCAGCTCAGGGTGCTAGCATCACCAAGATCAGAGCCCTGGTTCCTCACAGGTGATTTTAACAAGATTACTGATAACTCAGAGAAACAAGGGGGTCAAACAAGAGCAGAAAGCACATTTGTGGAGTTCAGATCCTTCCTATCAGAATACGAATTATATGATATCCAACACTCTGGAAATTTCCTGTCATGGAGAGGTAACAGATATCAACACACAATTTTCTGCAGACTAGATAGGGCCATGGCCAATGTGGCATGGTTATAAAGATTTCCAATAGCTAGAAGTGAATACCTACGCTATGAGGGATCAGATCACAGACCTATAGTTTCCTACTTCACAAATGCGCAAAAAAAGAAAGGAGGTCTCTTTCGGTTTGATAGGAGACTACAGAAAAATGAGGAAGTCAAAAACCTGATAGCCAGAACTTGGAGTGCAAAGGAAAACCTGTCTGTGGGACAAAGAATTAACAACTGCAGGCTAGCAATAATCCAATGGAGCAAGGATCATCACAAAAACAGCCAGAAAGTCATTGAAACAAAGCAAACAGAGTTGGAAGAAATTATGACTAACCACACTTCTACCATGAGCCAAATACAGGAGATAAAGGAGGAGCTAGCTAAGGCCTACAGAGAGGAAGAAGAATACTGGCGCCAAAGGAGTAGACAACTCTGGCTATCCCTGGGAGACAAGAATACAAACTACTTTCACAACAGTACAAAAGCCAGAAGAATCATCAACAACATTGTTGTGATAGATAATGATCAGGGCAATCCATGCTATGTAGAAGAGGAAATAGCAAATACAATCAATACCTATTTCAACAAGTTATTTACCTCCCAACCAGGCGAGAGATTGGAGACTGTCAACAAAGCGCTACAACCAGCCATATCAGAAGAGACAAATACAAAGCTCATAAAGGACCCTTCCCCAAAGGAAATCAAAAACGCTCTCTTCTCCATTCACAGAGACAAAGCACCAGGCCCTGATGGTTTCTCTGCAGGCTTCTTCCAAGTAAACTGGACTACTGTAGGACCTGCCATCATCAAAGAAGTCCAAGGTTACTTCACAAGAGGATAAGTACCAAGATCAATCAATGAGAGACATATTCGTCTGATCCCTAAGGTGAAAAGCCCCAAGACTGTGGCTGAGTACAGGCCAATAGCTTTGTGTAATGTATACTACAAAATAATATCCAAAATACTTACCAAGAGCCTCCAACCAGTCCTCCAGAACCTCATCTCAGAAAACCAATCCTCTTTTGTCCAAGGAAGATCTATATCTGATAATGTGATGATCACTCATGAGGTTCTTCACTTCCTTAAGACATCAGCAGCTACCAAGCGATGCTTTATGGCCGTCAAAACAGACATGAGCAAAGCATATGACAGATTAGAATGGGATTTATTGAAAAAGTATTGAAAAGATTTGGATTTTATCAGAAATGGATCCAATGGATGATGCAATGTATATCAACTGTATCCTAATATTTTCTACTAAATGGAAAAGCTAAAGGAGCTATACTACCAACCAGAGGAATCAGACAAGGTGACCCCCTTTCACCCTACATATTTATTCTATGTAGTGAGGTCTTATATGGATTGTGTAAAAAGGCCCTTGAGGATGGAAGCTTACCTGGAATAAAAGTGGCAAGGAGAAGCCCAAGAATCAACCACCTGTTGTTCGCAGACGATACAATGTTTTTCTGCAAAACAACAAGTCAAAGTTGTCACACTCTCAAAGAGATATTAAGGCAATATGAAGAAGCTTCTGGACAAATGATCAACTGCCAAAAGTCAGCAATCACCTTCTCCTCAAAGACTCCTCACGAAATAAGGAATATTGTGAAACAAGATCTCAAAATACCCAAAGAAGGAGGATTGGGAAAGTACCTTGGCTTCCCAGAACACTTTGGACGCCGCAAGAAAGATTTGTTCAGTCTTATTGTAGACAGAATCAGATAAAGAGCTCTCAGCTGGACTTCAAAACACCTCTCTGCTGCGGGAAAAATGGTAATGTTGAAATCAGTGTTAGCCTCAATGCCAACGTACACCATGTCGTGTTTCAAACTCCCAACAAGTCTCTGCAAAAAAATCCAGTCAGCACTCACACGTTTCTGGTGGGATTCAAACAATGAGAAGAAAAAGATGTGTTGGGTTTGGGAAAAACTTACCAAAGGAAAAAAGGAAGGAGGACTTGGCTTTAGGGACATCCAATGCTTCAACGATGCTCTCCTAGCAAATCTTAGTTGGAGGATACTGACAACACCAAACTGCCTTTTAGCGAGAGTTCTCTTAGGCAAGTACTGCCACTCTACACCATTCTTGGACTCCACCACACCTAACTCAGCCTCTCATGGTTGGAGAGGCATTGTCATTGGAAAAGACCTACTCAAACAGAAACTTGGGAAAACGATTGGCAATGGAAAGAACACACACCTCTGGAAAGACCCATGGTTATCTCTGGCTGCTCCAAGTCAACCCATAGGACCACCTACAAAGGAAAGCAGGAACTGGTTAGTCTCAGAGCTACTGGATTGTACAACAGGAGACTGGAATAGGGAGAAAATCCTGGACCTATTACCTAACTGTGAGGAAACTATCACAAACCTGAAACCAAGTCTAACAGATGCAGAGGACAACTTTGTGTGGCTAGGCCAAGAGTCAGGTATCTATTCTACAAAATCAGGCTACCACATAGCCAAGGTACCAAAGGAAAATACAGAGGTGAGGCCCCAAACCACACAATATTTCAACTGGAACTCCAAAATTTGGAATGTGCACACATCACAAAAACTCAAATTGTTCCTGTGGAAAGCAATGAGTGGTGCATTACCATCAGGAGAACAACTAGCAACCAGAGGCATCTCGGGCCAAGCACAGTGTATACGCTGCGGAGAACAAGAGACGATCAATCATATGCTACTCCACTGTAGTTTTGCAAATAAGGTATGGAAATTAGCTCATTTCAGAGAAGAAATCGAATCGCACAACTTCCCTAATCTTTTAAAGGGACTCAATAAAAGCACAACAATGATCACACTACCTCCGATTGGAATCCTGAAGAGTCCTCTATTCCCCTGGATAGCTTGGAACCTCTGGATAACCCGAAATAGTCTTATCTTCAACAACCGCACATTCACAGAGGAGGAAACGATCTCTAAGGCGATCCAAGACGCGAGAGAAGGGGAACAGGCACAAGACCTAATTGAATCGGCGGCGACGATAAAAGCGATCACATCGACACCAAACCTCAACAACCACGATCTACGCGTGTTCTCGGATGGAGCCTGGAAAATTGACACAGCAGAGGCCGGACTAGGATGGATAGCTCGCACACCGGACAACACACTAATCTTCAAAGGAGCCCAAGCCATCTCCCACGCGACGTCTGCGCTTATGGCTGAGGCCTTGGCCATGCGATGTTAGGCATGACCACGGTTACAGTTATTGCGGTTACGGTTTATTAACCACCGGTTACGGTTATTAATTTCTTTTAACCTTAACCTTAACCATTTAATATACGGTTAAAACGGTTACGGTTGAAACGGTTACGGTTATATACGGTACGGTTACGGTTAGATACGGTTAATATTTAGGTTATAATTATATAACTATGTAACTTTTTAAAAAGAAATATTTAAACAATAATATTATGGAAAATATATTTTAATATATTTTAAAAGATCATGGTCGTGCAATCGTGAGAAATGGTACTAAAATTCTAAAACAAACGGCAACTAATTTATCTTAACAAAGTCAATTAGTCAAAATCATTGATATTGTGTAACGTAAACGATCATATTTTATTTCAAACTTAAGTAAATCTTTAAGTTTAACTAAAATATAACATAATTCACAATATTCTCATCAAATTAGTTAGATGCCATGTTTATATGCATAACTTTATTACCACGATTTTTTTTTGTTACAATTAATAGTTTTTCTAGTCTTATTTATTTTTATTGTAATTTTGATGTGTTTTAATATTGTTTATATTAGTTAGAAAATAATCAATTTAGCACATTCAATTTTAATATTTAGTTATTATTGATTTTTTTTTTTTAATTAAATATTATAAAATTAGACTCGATAAATATTGATTACACATAATTTTACTATGTCATATTTATCATACATAATTTATTTTTATTTTAAAATGGTTACGGTTAAAATTTTAACCTTACGATTAACCGACGGTTTTAATATGGTTACGGTTAAATAACGGTTACGGTTAACGATTACGGTTTAACCATAACTAATCAACTTTTACGGTTACGGTTACGGTTTTCAACCGTTTAATACGGTTACGGTTTGGTTACGGTTTAAAGTGATACGGTTACGGTCCGAAATACGGTTACGGTTAGATTTTGGTCATGCCTATGCGATGTGCTCTGTTTCACGCTGCATCGTTGCAAGTCACCTCCTTCCGAGTGTTCTCCGATTCACAAAGCTTGATCAACATGATCAACAAAAACCAATTTCAATTGGAACTATATGGAATCCTCCAAGATATCCATAAACTCTCTTACGATCTTAGAATTTTGTCATTTGATTTTATTCCTAGGTCTAAGAACATCAATGCTGATTGTTTGGCAAAAAACGCTTTAGCGTCTGTAATGGTCCAACCCGGTTGAACCGGTGTTAATTAATTAAAGTATGGTTTTGTTCAAAAAAAAAAAATGTTGACAACAACAAAAAAACCATATAATAACATCCCATTTTTCCTCCTTTTTTTGTCTATTTCAAATTATTTTCTGACAGTTTTTAAAATTAAAATATATTTAGTTCCTCGACCATATTCTTCTTTGAAGCTAACGAGTTCTATATTCCAAATTTCAATTAGCTAGTTTAAGAAATTGATTACAAGAAAGTTAGTTAAAAAAGACATGAAGATAACATGACTCATATATATAAATGCAAGATAACGTGTTCGTTAGTTATCATGCAAAAAGAAAGGCTAATTTTACCCATTACGCCATAAAACTGCAAATAATTATAATTATCAACTAGAGAAAAAAAAAAATCATCTTATCCAAAATAGGCAAATACTTATCAACAAATAACCGTTACTTAAATTGTTTTTTTTTTTAAATTAAGATAAACTAACTAATATCACAAAAACATTGCGTCTGTGATGAGAATCTTTGCCAAATTAATTGAATTTGGTTGGATTATGAATCGGGAAAATTTAAAAGAAATGGTTTACGTATGTCTTTGGAGATTCCCTAAATGAGAAAGGAAACGAACGAAGAAAGCATGTGAGTTTCAACTTTCAACGTTTTGTCCTAATTGAGGTTATTCTGATAAGGACACGTGTCCTGACCCAGTTACACCCACAGTACTATTTATATTTTTTTTAATTAGACAGATATATTTATTGTCTTGTTTTTAGTTCCTTTTTGTCACTTGGGAAACACTTTCTATTGTAGTATATACATACAAAAGTAGTACTCCCTCCGTTCTTTAAAAATTGATTTTTTAGAGTTTTTACACATATTAAGAAAACAAATTAATGTTTGACTAGAAATGTATTGGTTTTTGTACTAAACAATTTTTCATAAGTTTGACCCAATAACAATCCAATAAAATCAATTAATATGTCTTGAAATCTACAATTTATAATTATTATTGCATAGAAAGTGTAAAAAATAAATCTTTTTAAAACAAATTTTTTTTCTAGAACATCAATCTTTAAATAATGGAGGGAGTATTTTTTATGATATATACGATGTCGAATACTCCATGTACGTAGCCCTAATAACGAATTATTAAGCCTTATCAAATAAGAACATGAAATATATTCTTGTAAATACTTTTTCCAATAAAAAGATAGAACTGAATCATAATTATTTTAGCTACAATTCTTTTTGTAATATATTTGTTCCTAAATTTGCTGATGGATTGTTTTGAGAACTCAATCAGTATAGACGCTTGAATAGAGTAATTGGAAACCAGAAAAAGGAAAAATTTACACGAGTTGCGTAACTTACGTTAATTCAAATATAAGTTTAAAACAATTCATATATATTAGGTTAGCAAAAAAAAAAAATTCATATATATTATTTTAAAAAACAATTCATATATAGAATTTTTGTCTAAGCGTAAAACAAAAGAGCCAAAATGCTAGAAAATTTTAAGTAACTAAAAGTAATACTATAATAAAGATCAAATCATGATTACTTTCTTTTTGATAATTTTTTAAACGTTATAAAGCTTCTTACTTTTTGCACGCTTTAGTTGTTCTTTAGGCACATTTGATTTTGCCTATTCTATTTCGAGACATTTTCTTACTCGTTAAGCCATGAGAAACCTATGTTACAGTATGTATGATCTTTAATTAACAACAAGTCGGCCAAAACAAATTACCCAAATGTATACTTATATTGTTCTTTAATTAAAATAGCATCTCACGATATAACAGTACCACATAATTACCATCAGCTTTAACAAAAAAATAAAAACATAATTACCATCAGTTATTGCATCTAATTCAGTTCAGTTTATATCTTAATCTGACCAAAACCTATTCTTTGACTAAATTTTAGTTTAATTTAGATGTCAATAGTTTTCAAATTAAATCGAACCAGATCCTATACAAATGATAAGACTTCAACTTTGCTATAAAAAATATTGCAGTTGATATATTTTTATTTTACGCTTTTGCTTTGAACCATATAAAATCGAAAGTTACACTAAAAGCTTGATTAAGCTCCCTCATTCGCCCTGGTAGATTAAACAAAAGTACATTTTAATAGTTCATATATAAGCTGAGACTAATCAGGCAATTGTCGGTTTAATATAATCTTGCAAAGCCATACTGATCGATTAAGCAGTAAAAATATGAAATACTAGCTAGATATTTATAAGCTGTATATATTGTCAAAAGATAAACCAGTTTTGACTAAAAAAACTAAACAAACATATTGATAGATTTTATTAGATAGATAAATCCAACTTGTTTCAATAGAGAACTGTCAAGATTATGCCGACCAGTGGACGTCTTGTTTCCATGTTTCCTTGTATCCATACTTTGGCTTCTATTTCAAAATGAGTGTTGACTTGTGAAACATATTCGTGAAAGACTATTCCGCTAATTCACGTCAAGTTTTTTGACTTTAACAAATAATTACGATTAGCCTCGATTATAGTAATAGAGAAATAATTTACATCAACATACGACATAATATATATACGGATGTTTAAGAAGCCTTACTTTTGAATTTACTAAATCGGTGTCTTGAGTTTGGTATATATAATCTTGAATCAAACAATTAACTTACTTAAATATTATCAATATAGAACACGACAATCTTGTAAGCTTAATAAATAATTTTAATTTATAAGGTTTCAGTATTCACTATTTGACGATGATCTTGTAAACAATTAATCAATACAATTAAGTCATAACAAGAAGAAAAACGGAATTAACATGACTTTAATGAGTATCGATCTTGATCTTCCGTAGGTCTATAACATTTAGATTTTACTTACCGACGGAAATAAATTGATTAAGTTATAGTATATTTTGTTGGGCAACGATCAACTTATATGATAATAATATTATATTAGTACTGGAAGATAAAAAAAATATATTTGTAATAAAATCAAGATTACCTTTAAAATTTTCAACGAGTTTTATATATATTACAAAAACTAAAAATCGTTAAATAATACATATTGCTATGAGACTGATAAAGTAACGGGCTATCCAATAATTTACCATAGTCGGAAAGAGGTGCATGTTCTAATTTCAACTCTTAATTAAAGAAGAAACAAATCTACAATGTTTTATAATGTAGCTATATAGGCCACTTTTATTATAGACAAAATATTATAATTAGATTAGTCGGTTAATTGGGCGAGAAACTTTCTTTAGTTACTTCTTAATTTAATAATATGGAGCATATACACGTTTACATTTTATAACGGGTTTGGTAAACGGTACGCAAAACCTACAGATTTTATGTTATGGCTAGTACTGTATTGACTGTATACTAACACATTTTTAACTATTAAAAACTATTCATTTTAGACCGTAATGTCTCATGCGTTCTCTATCATGTTTCTGTTAAACTTTTTCTATCAAACTCTCAAAACGAATATATTGTTTGCATCAACACTCGAAGGTCTAACAAACAAAATGATTTATCTAAGTTTCAAAAAAAAAAGCAAAGACAAAATGATCTAAAGACAAATGACAAATGACAAATGATAAACGGTATATGCCTTTTTGGCCATAATAGTTGTACGTATCGCCACCTTTGAGAGAAATGTAGATAAAACATATGTGCGGGACTCCTAGTTTTTACCGGTTCCACTTCTTAAACTAATAAACACTTACAGAAAAATTAAGTGTTTCAATGGTATGATAAATGAAAAATTGCATGAAAATAACAAATCAAGCTTAGTGGTAGCTAATTACATCCTTATATGAAAGAGAAATAGCTGGTAAATAGATAGAGGGAATATAAACGTACAATAGTCTTATTGTAATGTTAAAGACAAAGCGTTTTCGATCGGGAGTATTGTTCTTCTTATTTTTTTTGTAATCAATAAATAACTGAACGTACTCAAATTAATGTTGTAAATTTTAGATGCACGTTGACAAAATAGATTAGTACAGTAATGAATTTAATTAGCTTTATTTATATGTAACCACAATAATACGAGTTTAATTAGTTATCAAAAATAATAATAATACGAGTTTAATTTGTTTAGAGTTATAAGACCAATAGAAACAAAAATAATAGTGACGTTCTTAACTTTTTGTTTTTCATTGAAATAAAAACCTTTTCAAATTTGTGTTTTTTTATGTGAACTTTCTTTAATTGATTTGTAACAACTACAGCATGAAATCACCCAAAAATTTCAAATAAGCTTAACTCTATGGTTTTTAAAATAAGAATTAAGGATTTCAAATTTACTTGATTAAGACATTAATCACTGCTACACAATCTTCACGACTAAACCCTATTCCCTAAATTAAATGATTCAAAAATACGTGTACGGTCAAACAATACTCGCGTGGCATAAAAGTCATGTGCTTTCCATTTATATACATTCACATACATTATTATATTGTCTCTCTCCTCTATCTTTGCCTTTTTCGAGCTCCAACCTGTCGAGCTTCACGATTAGGTGCTTTAACCACATGGTTAGCAACTAAACAAATGGTTAACACATGGTTAACACGTTAATCTATAATATTATACATTTCCGTAAATGGGTTTAGGACACGTGTCTCCATTCATGTGTTAACAAGTATACTGTAGTTGGTAATGATTCTAAATACGACCAGCTAAAAGAAGGTGGATTTCTAGATAGCTCTTAAGTTTTGGTCCTAGATCTGTTTAGCCAGTGAATTTATATTAAATTTATTAATTGTTAAATGTTATTCATATCAGGATATATGCTTTCTATTTTCGTTCATGCAGCTTTTAAGGCGATCTTGTATCACTTCGTGGTGGTCCAAGGTATACATGGCACAACATAGAAGTAATGTGTCAATAAATTAATAATTTCTTAATCAAACCAAAGTAATTGACAAAAAAAAAATCAAACTTAAGTAATATAATATATTGGTTGGTTCATTAGAATACACCTTTTTTGTTGCTCAAGAAACAACCAGTAAGATCTATATCAGCTGTAAAATAAATCTCCAAAAATCCTAATTAGTTCGATTTGCCATTAACTACTATTCCCTCTGTTCCTAAAAGATAAAAAATTTACAAAAAAAATTTGTTCCAAAAAGATAGAGTTTTTACAGTTTTCTATGTACTTTTACAAATTCCAAAACAAATACTGAAATACTATTGGTTAAACTTTATTGGAAACTGTAAATCGTAGAAATCAATATCTTTTTTTAATAACTGTGTATAACCTTAAATGCTTAAACATCTATCTTTTTGGAACGGATGAAATAAATGCATAGTGTTGGGAATATCAATAACATGCTAGGCTGTAAGCCTGTAACCAATCACTCAAGTTTGACTTCTGACCATATAGAGTATTTTCATTAACAATTGTAACACCCATTTTGTAACAACTGATTTATAATTTTTCAGACACTTACTTGCATCTCTAGAATAGATAGGTTATAGGACTGAGGACTTTTGTAGTACTGTTTTAGGGTTATTTGAATAAGCTATACGCAAAAAGTTATAGTTCAAATCGTCAATCACGCCACGAAATAAATCAATTGCAATCTTGTAATCAATAATGCTATGGTTATGACTTTGATTAATAACTATCCAAAATTTAATTAATTATTTTAAATGGAAAAACTTATTTGTAATTGGAACTTTAGAATGAAAAACTGCAACGTGCGATGTGCCATGTATCGTAGGGGCGGAGCTAGCTTAGTAGACGGGTAATTGCCCGGCGGATGGATTTTTGTTATGGTGTATTTTGGATCAAAATGTTTTTTATGTCTCTTTTTTTTGTTAAATTGTAAATATTTCATTAACATAAAAATGTTTAAGTTTACAAACAAGTTTCTAAACTTATGAGATGCTTTCATGGCAAAAAAGATAAAAACATAAAAAGCATAAGACAAATACGGTTTTCACTCCGTCAATTCGACACTAACGCAAAGTTAATGGAACAAAACGAAGGGATAACGATGCGAATGATCCTCCTACATCAGAGTCAAGAGACGAGCAAAGCAAAGCTAACTGCTAAGCCGATGAAATTAGAACCCTTACCACTAGAAGCCTTTCAACGGAGGCCCAAAATTGAGATGTCAACGGCAACGTTCCATAGCCTTCGATCACGGCGAACTTCTCTCGCGGCACATGAGAGCGACTAGCTGAACAAAACCATGAGCTTGACCAAAGTAGAAACCTCACGAACCAGCTAGTATTCGGCGAAAGCAAACTCACCGAACGCTATACTAGCTCTTCTAGTGAACAAGCCTAATCCATCAAACACAAACAAGCAAGCAAGACAACATCTAGAAGACTCTCTCAATAGCAAGATGCAATCAACAACAAGCCCTGAACAAACTAACGAGACTAGATATACGGGATACGAACACAGAGAGATGGTCAGAACTACCACCGGTAACAAGACCAAAACAAGTAACGCAAACCGCAAGACCAATAGAGAAAAACCGAAGCTTAACAAGACACTATTTCACACTCGGGACACCACAATGACAACACACCGAGGGGGTACTGAAACTTTCCAAAAGCAGACCACACTAGAGGCCACCATTTCCACGAGCCTAAATGTCAAGAGGAGAAGCGTCGAGTAGATTAATACCGAAGCAATGCTTTGTAACCAAAGTCTCCAAGAGATTAGAGAAAGATCGAGGCTCTAGCAAAATAACGAAACGTCTTCCGCCAGAAATCTTTGCAAACAAATCTCAGAGAAAACAACCCCTCAACTAAAAGGTGAGGACAAGGGCTAATCTCAACAAGACTAACAGCAACCTCGAAGCCGTAGCCACCATCAAAGAGAAGCCCCACCACCAAAAAAAGAGAGAGGGACGGTGGACAATACCAGACAAAACCTGGTTGAATCGAGATCCAAAGGAAGGAGAGACCACCCATCAGCAAGTAGACGTCGCTCCACCGCTTCGATGGCAACTCTCACGTCGGAAACACGAAAGGAGGAGATGGATCTGAAATAGATCCGCACTGGTCGACGAGTGTGAGACTGGTTTAGGGTGACAGCTGACTCTGGTGAAGCCGATTAGCCATCGACAAGCGAAAGGACACCACCAGGAGAAACCCTAGAACATGGATGCGGCCGCCACACATAGTTCATCTCCACCACTCACCGAAAGAAACAAAGCATATGCCTCTTTCATTATACTTTGCCACTACAAGAAAACATAGTTTTTGTTACCGATTTGTGTGACCGAAATTTTGGTCACAAATTATTGCTACTGATGTGTTACAATTTTCTAACTAATTTGCGACTACAGAAATTCAGTAGCCAATGCGTAGCAATTTCGCGACTGAAAATTATAGTCGTAAAATTGGTGGCAAATGTGTGACTTAATTTAAAGGTAGTGACAATAGTGCTACGGAAGAAATGAAGTCACAAACGTGTTACAAAATTGCGACTATTATGCGACTAGCTTGTGACTGCCTTATTTACCTAAAAATGTTATGAGTGAACAGAAATGTTACATTAGGTCGAATGGTTCAGAGCATATGCATATTTGTTAAGACTTGACGAGTTCGAATCCTCGGACTGCCACTTCTTTCCGGTTTTTGTGAAATGGAAACAATTATTATACATTTCAATTACTGATTATTTAATTAAAAATGTTATTACTAAACAGAAATGTTACATTAGTTCTACTGGTTCACAACACATGTATATTTGTTAAGACTTCACGAGTTCGAACCCTTGGTATGCCAGTTATTTCCGTTTTTTTTTGTTATAGTGGCAAAATGGTCGCAAATTTGCCACTGATTTGTGACGAAATGACATTAAACAGGCTTTCGTTTCGATTACATGGCCTGTGTTGGTTAAATAAATTGGGTTTGGGCCGCGAAATTGAAAGCCCATATGTTTAATTTGCCACGAAACTGTCACGAATTGTAAAATGTATATAAGCATAACCCTTAACCGTGAAACCCTAGCTAGCTGCCTCTTCTCTCTGTCTGTGTCTGCGTCTTCCTTCCCAACCCTACCCTGTTCATCTTCCTTCCCAACCCTAGCCTGTTCATCTTCCTTCTCAATCGATTCTAACCCAGAAACCCTCAATTTCCACATCCAAACCTGGACAAATCTTTGTTCTTGTAGGAAAATCCCAATTCTCAAACCCTAGCGTCGTCCTCATCGATCGGTTTCTCTCGATTCGATGAGTTACTCATCAACTTTCAATTCCAAACACGCAATTCATCTTTCTTCAAGCTTCCCAAACCCTTCAAATTCCCAAATCGAACCCTAGATTTTATTTCTCAATCGATTCAATTTCGGTTTAAGTCTTAATCCCTAGCTAATTCGTCTCCTTCTTCTTAAACCCAAACACTCTGCGTCTCCTTTCTTTCTCAGCCCCTCTCATCGATCCTCTCTCACTTTACCCGTCTGTTCGAATTCCCAAATCGAACCCTAGTTTCTGGTTTTCATGGCTGGGAACGGTAAGGCTCAGCGAGGTCGAGTAGCGAAGACCGGCGGTGGTGTTAGAACACGCGGCGGTGCGAGTAGAGGCAACGCCGGTGGGAGTAGACCAACAGTGGAAGTTAGATCGACCCAGGGTGGCGATGTTCCTGTCAACACCGGGAAACGTCAAGTGGGAGATACGAGGCAAGCCGGAACGAAACGTACGGCGGCGGAAGCACTTCTGTCACAAGAAAGAGGGAAAGGACCTGCAGTGGACAGAAGGAAAGAACCTGCAGTGGACAAAGGGAAAGGACCTGCAGTGGACAGAGGAAAAGGGATATGCACAACCCTAAATCCTCGATCCACCGGCCTAGCTGCTGCAAACACCACCGCCGAAGCTTCACCACGAAGCATCCGTTCAAGAGCTAATGAGGACCTTTCCCCGAGAGCCTCGATTCCTAGACTCGAGGGTGATCAAGGAACATCTTCTAACGCCTCCAACCGGGCCTCTCAGGACACGGTCTCCGTCAACAGAACCGCTCTCCCACAACAGTATGGTCAGTCAATTGAGCCGCGTCTCCGCCTACAGAGGTATGTCTTACCACATCGCCCACACTCACCTCCACGATTTGAGATGCCACCTGCAGAAGAAGAACCTGTACAACCACCGCATGTGGAGAATCCGGGAGCCGGTTTGCAGGACTTCGATCAGCAGTTGGAAGATCTACTTCATCTGCCTGGCCGAGAGAATCTCATTCACTTGAGTCCACACCCACTCCCTGGGAAGAGAACAATGTGGTACGTCTTAATTAACATTGCGATATTCGATTGCCTCTTTTTACATTTAGTCACTGATTGGCTATATGTTTTACACGTTTTTGATTAGGTTTGTTCGAGACAAAACTCCTTTGTCTCGTGATATTGGTGGAATTTTGAGGCGGAAGTTCGACAAGGCATATTTTAACTGGTCCGTTACCCCTCAATCACAGCGGGAACTTTTTTTCCAAACATTTGCGGTACTGATTCGTCTTCTCAGTCGTTTGGATTTTCTATAAGTTCTTTGATCTATCTTTACATTACTTACTAACTTTTTTTTATTTACTCTTACATGTAGCAAAAATACACATGGGAATTAGGTATGACTGGACTGGTGAAGGAACAATTCGTCATCATTGCTAAAGAGAGGCTGAAAGGCATAGTCAGCCAAGCGAAGCAAAATGGTCAAAGGCCTTACTGGATTGGCGAGGAGCTGTGGAATGAGATGTGGCTGACTTGGGACACTCCAGATGCAATTAGCAAGAGTTCCATCTGTTCAGACAACCGCAACTCTTCCCGCGGTGGTGTTGGAGCTCACAAACATGTCTCTGGCCAGAAATCATACCTCACTAGACAAATAGAAATGGTTAGAACTTCTTTTCTTTGATTTCGTTTTTTTATTTTCTTGCCTATAATGAGTTGTCCACTATCACAGGAGGCGGAGTTAGGGAGACCGGTTTCATTTGCTGAGGTCTTTGTTAGGACGCATACACTGCCGGATGGGACTTTTGTTGATGAGAAGGCAAGGGAAATTGTGACAAATTACGAGCTCATACTTGAAGATGTAATGAGAAACAAGGAGGTGAATGGCACAGAGAATTTGGAGATGTCTAGTGATGCTTCCACACTCACCATTGATGAACACAATGAGATCTTTTTAAAGGTGACTACCTCAATTCGTATTCTCTTTTTACATGCTTTTAGTTCAGCTGTAAACAATGTTTGTGTCTTGTTTGGTTTGTCTGACATGTTTCATTTTATAGTGTACTAAAACAGATAGTAAAGGAAACGTTTTTGGGCTTGGCCAACTTCAAGACTTGGTGAAAGGGAAAGGGAAGGCATATCCAAGCTCCTCTGACTCTGCCTTTCACGAGATGCAGGATGAACTGAGAGATGCACGTGCAAAGCTCCTAAATCACGATCTAGAGAATATTCGCAGAGATCAGGAGCTTCAAGAAGCTCAGGCGCAACTCGCAGAGCTTCAAGAAGCTAGGACGCAGCTGGGAACCTTCAAACTCATGTTCGCCTATTTGAAAGAGAAGAGCGATTTCGTGGAGTACCTCAACCAAGCTCAGACAGCTGCAGCCACTCCAACGACGACTCCTAACGCACAAGGTAACACCGCACCTGACCCACCGGCTGCTACAACATCACCTCAGCCACCGGCTACACTAAGTTAAGCTTTTAACTTAGTAATCTATGATCTCAAACTCTCTATGGAACAATATTTTGGTGTATATATTCATGCTATGTTTCGGTTTAACTTACTGTAATCCGCACGTTTTTATTTTTATGCACTACTTTTTGGATTGTTTAACTTTTAATTATGTCCTATTATTGTGTGATTCAAACTGAATTTCGTGTTTAGATTTCCTGTTTTTAGGATGAAACAAGTAATTTAGTCATACTGCTTTCTCTTTATACTGCTTTTACATACATGTAGTAGCAAAGCCGTAGTAATTTTGTTACTGATAAGTGACTAAATTTGGTCATATTAAGGTCAACGTAGTCGCAAACTCGTTGGTAATAAGTAACCAACTTACGACTACGAACTCGTCGCAGTTGTGCGACAATACAGAACAGTAACAATTTCGTAGTAATATATAGGTTGTCACACCTATGTCGCAAATTTGCCACTAAATAGTTTGTCCCACAGTTGTTACAAATTTACTACTCATAAATGGAGTAACAAAAAAGTCGTAAATTGGCGACTGATTTGTCACCGAATCAAATTTGCTACCAACAATTTGCCACGGATTTTTCGGTGGTACCGTAGTGGCAATTACGTCAACTGACACCGATTTGTAACTCATTCGGGAGTAGCAAAATCTGTTTTTTCTTGTAGTGTGCCCCTTTCATTATACTTTGCCCCTTTCATGATGTATGCCTATTTTGTTTTGAAGATAGGTGAATGTTAGGTGACTAAAAACATAAGCCTTCATAAAACTATGTGATTGGGTAAGAGAACCGCAAAAATGTATAATCAATTCCCATCCAACTATACTACGTGCACTAACGCGTGCATGTAAGTTATGTTTACGGGCTTAATATAGGTTCATTTAATTTACTGAACTGCAGGCTAACACAAATGATATACATAGTAGTGGGCTATAATTTTTAAAGCCCAATAAATGGTCAAGTTGTTTAACCTTTACACCAAACGCAATTGATGTAAGTTGCATCAAAACATATATTTTTAGTATTCTGCCTCTACTAACAATCTTACCAATCAGGTCCTAACCAATTGCCTATTTCACTTTGAAGCCCATCTGGATATGCCGAGCTTTGGTTGCTGGCTTTCAACTTGTAACCAACTCCAAAACATATCAGTTTGTGCAAGCAACAATCTTAATTCATAACTAATGAATGGTGGTCCAACATTGGAGTACTTGTGGTGAAGCCATGAAGATTTTTGTGTGGATCGAATTCGATTATTTACATATATACTTTGATTTCCAGTGTTCGTTTTTTTAACCATTATAAGAATTATGATGCCGACAAGAAAATGTGTTTTCTTCTAGCATTGAGATTAGTGTATTTTTGGTTCATACTCTTTCGGATAAAACAACCAATGTCTAACTAGTATATATGTTTTCGAGTAACGAAATATGTTTGGGCATGAAAAAAGTTTTGTATAAATGTTTGTCAAAACCAAATTGTTTAGTGTAAATAACTTGAATAAATGGTCCTTGTTTTGTATCGTGCGGTGATGTTGAGAAGACATGTGATGCACACGTCGCTATCACTCACCCGTCTTGTTTTGGACTAATCTATGAAACTTTGGGACGCGTAGATTTTGTTTGTTTGGGATTTGTTTACAAAGTTAGGCTTGGTCACAAAGTTAGGTATAGTCGCTAGTGTTAGGTCTTGTTAACAAAACATTTGGTCTTACGCCTGTGATAATTAACATGTCACTTGTCAATGATCCATATCTAATACGTATTCTTAATATTTTATCCTTTTAAAAGCAAAAAACAATAAGGACAGTCCATATTTGAAGCATATAGTCTGGCATGCAGTGCAGATGTAATCTCCTTTCTAGAGGGGCATGATAAACAGTAAACATCTTCTGACACAAACAAAACTAAACGGTCGAATATCTCACGTAGATTATTTATATCAACAAAATTTTCTAACCATTAGATATACCTTAGCTGAAAAAACCATGGACAAGCCTCATGCGCTTCTAGTCGCTAGCCCTGGCTTAGGCCACCTTATCCCTGTCCTCGAGCTCGGTAACCGTCTCTCCTCCGTACTCAACGTCCACATCAACGTTCTTGCCGTCACGTCCGGCTCATCCTCCCAAACAGAAACCGAGGCCATACGGGCAGCCGCGGCTAGTGGGGCATGTAAAATTACGGAACTGCCCTCCGTCGATGTAAACCACCTCGTGGAGCCAGACGCAACGGTGGCCACTAAGATCTTTGTGACGATGCGAGCCATGAAGCCCGCGGCTCGAGAAGCCGTGAAGTCAATGAGTCGAAAACCCACGGTCATGATCGTTGACTTTTTCGGTACGGGGTTGATGTCCTTAGCCGATGAAGTAGGCATGACAGGTAAGTACGTGTACGTCCCTTCGCATGCATGGTTCTTGGCAGTGATGGTTTACTTGCCGGTGTTGGATAAGGTAGTGGAAGGAGAATACGTTGATATCAAGGAGCCTATGAAAATACCGGGTTGTAAACCGGTCGGACCGAAAGAGCTTATGGAAACAATGTTAGACCGGTCGGACCGACAGTACCGGGAGTGTCTACAAGGTGGTGAGGAGATACCTACGAGCGATGGCGTTTTGGTAAATACTTGGGAGGAGTTACAAGGAAACACTCTCGCTGCGCTTAGACAGGATGGAAAATTGAGCCGGGTTATGAAAGTTCCGGTTTATGCTATTGGGCCTATTGTTAGGACTAATGGTTCTGTTAAAAAGCCTGATAGTATCTTCCAGTGGCTAGACCAGCAACCAGAAAGGTCAGTTGTATATGTGTGTTTAGGGAGTGGTGGAACGTTGTCGTTAGAGCAAACAATGGAACTTGCTTGTGGGTTGGAGTTAAGTGGTCAAAGGTTTCTATGGGTTCTACGTAGGCCTACTTCTTACCTCGGAGCAAGCTCCGGAGATGATGATGATCAGGTGTGTGCGGGTCTACCTGACGGTTTCTTGGACCGTACGAGTGGTGTGGGTCTAGTGGTCACACAATGGGCACCACAAGTTGAGATCTTGAGCCATGGTTCGATCGGTGGGTTCTTGTCTCATTGTGGTTGGAGTTCGGTCTTGGAGAGTTTGACTAAAGGAGTTCCGATCGTGGCTTGGCCTCTCTATGCGGAGCAATGGATGAATGCAACGTTGCTGACTGAAGAGATTGGTGTGGCCGTTCGTACGTCGGAGTTACCGGCAAAGGAAGTGATCGGTCAGGAAGAAGTGGCGGTTTTGGTGAGAAAGATTGTTGTGGAAGAGGATGAAGAAGGGCGGAAGATAAGGGCTAAAGCTGAGGAGGTGAAGGTTAGCTCCGAACGAGCTTGGACTCAAGGTGGGTCGTCTCATAGTTCTCTATTCGAATGGGCAAAACGATGTCATCTTGTGTCATGATTCACAATTATGGTTTGTTATGTTTGAACACTTTTAGTATGAAACAAAAAGGGTTCGTTATGTTTTGCTATGGAGACAAGTTACATGACAATGAATTATATGTTAGAAATTAAGACCTTTATATATATGGACAAATCTGTTATTTTCTAAATTCTTGTTTCGGTATCTTGTTGTCCAATTGATTTATTTTATACTATTTTTCACAAATATTTAGTTTGTCCATATTGTAAAAATAGCATTCCTACATTATTCATTTCATCCTTCTCGCTTAGCTTGAGTCACTTTCGTCCTTTCCTTTCTTCATATGCTTTTGCTTGGCAAAGATGTCTATCTTCTTCTAGTTTAATTACACGGTAGGTAGAATCGCTAACATAGTGATGGCTTTGATTACCACAACGTTTATATTTAATAACCGCTTACCTTATTTAATAACCTCTTACCGCTCTAACTTATAGATGAAAAGTTTATACAAATTTAAGTTTCCATCATACCCGACATTAAGTTGCTAGTTCTGCGGTTGTCTAAAAGATCTCTAGAAAGCAGCATTTGGATAGTTCAGTCAACCGATGAAATGATCCTAAGTACGAAATAAGGTCCAAAAAGGTTAGAATTTCTTTCGAAAGTTAGTAAAGTTCACAAGAAAATAAATTTTAAACAAGTTAAAGAGCAATGAACCAAGAAAAGGAAACGACGAATCTAAGGTAAAACTATACTCCCTCTGTTCATAAAAGATGAATTTTTTACAAAAAAATTTTGTTCCAAAAAGATAGAGTTTTTACAGTTTTCTATGCACTTTTACAAATTCCAAAACAAATACTGAAATACTATTGGTTAAACTTTATTGAAATTTTTTATGGTAAAACCGTAAAAGTAACTTATTTTTGAGAAATGTATAAACAATACGAATATAAAAGCAAAACAAAAACGTAAACAGAATTGTTATATTCTGATGGTTGTTTTTTGTTTAAAGGTTAATAATTATATTGCCAAAAATAAAACTTTACAAAATATTATCTTTGACCAAAGGTATACTTTCCAAAATAAATATTGTTACTTGAAATTTTTTTACTTCTTAAGAAATAAGAGGGGGTTATTGGTTTGTGTATTTTAATGGATTTTAAAATCCATTTGGATTTTAGAAATCTGACATGAATCCATGAATTTTAAAATCCATAATAATAGATAACGTGGATTTCAAAATCAAATAAAATGGATTTACAAATCAACTAAATGGATTTCATTGACTAACCAATAAAGTAATATCAACATCTAACTCATTATTTTCATGTGATATATGTCTTTCTCGTTCTTCAAGGATTTCTTGTTCTCCCGTATTTGTTGAATCCATGTTTGAGTATACTTTTAACAAATAAAACTTAACCCATCAAAAACGAACACTAACACATACACATTTGTATCTTTATATATATTATTTACGATGATTAGTATATGATTTCACAATAATATTCACTAAAATCCTTATTGTGAAGAATCACAGAGAAATTGATCACGTGAATAGCAAGAAAAATGAACAAGCCTATAAAAAGAAAGAAGCAAGAAAAACATACATAAGATGATGAAGAAGAGACGAAAAGTACATACGTGACACAATTTTTCTATTATTTTGTTTGATGGTGTTTTATTTATTGGTTTGATTATTTTAGTTGATTTGTGGATTTATAAATCTGTGTTATTTGATTTGTAAATCTTATAAGATTTAGAAATCTTTGTAAATCCGAAGGTTTCCCCTCGGATTTGATCCTTTGTATTTTTGACATGAAATCCTTTCAAATCCATTAAAATCCTAAGTGAAATCAAATCCATAAGTAAATCCGTAGGATTGAATAATACGTGATTTTAATTAGGATTTATAAATCATAGAACCAATAACACCGGATTTTAATATGGATTTTAAAATCATAGATCCAATAACACTAGATTTTGTTTGGATTTCCAAATCCATTAAAATCCATAAACCAATAACCCCCTCTAAAACTCCAATCCATCGAGAATTGTCTTGGATTCTATTCACCGATCGTCTCCATACTAAAACCATGAACATCAAGTTAGCAACTTTCACTTTTCTTATTGAAATATTTTTTGAAATATTACGAATCAAGTTTTACTCACTTTCATCGTATTTGAGGCCACTATTTGTATTTTTTTTCCTTTCTATTGGTATTAATTTTGTCACCTTTAGACTCTACATTTGAGTTTGATCCCTGTATGAAATAATTTTGATTTAAACTCAAAATGTTAATATTCGTCTAGGTAGATCTAAAAGTATATGATCATTAAGGTCTTTCAATACATCATGGATGTGATTGTTACCCTATTATAGAGGATAAGAAAATAAAAGAAGATAAAATATTTCAACCTTACAGTACCAATCAAGTAGAAAAGGAAGAATTGAAAAGAAATATAATTCTTCCACTTTACTCTGCTTTAAAGAGTAAAAAAAAGATTTATTTCCTCCATAGTTTAGGTGGAGGAATAGAATTCTTCTCACTATTGCTTTTTTTCCTTTTCTTGTTTAATTTTTTCTTTTCTTCTCAATTCTTCTATTTCATATACCAATCACAGCCATGTTAGTTCTTTAATTCTCGTAGTTTAATATAAAAATATATATAAACCGAGTTTTTTATTTTTCTTCAAAAGATCATTTCTTGATATTTGTTTTTCAAATGTGTATCAATAACTTTGTGTGTGCTTCGCCGAATGTTCATAGAACAAGAACGCTTTGTGGAATCTCTATTTCTCTCATTCTCATCAACTTAGCCACAATGATGCAACGAGCAGACGAAAAACTAATTCCTTCCGTTGCCAAAGAATTGAAAGAAGCGTTCAATGCAAATCTCTCTGATATTGGATACCTCTCATTTATAAGAAACATTGTTCAAGGACTTGCCTCGCCTTTAGCCGGATTATTTGTTATCAGTTATGACCGTCCAACAGTTTTCGCAATCGGTTGTTTCTGTTGGGTCTTATCAACTCTTGCAGTTGGAGCGAGCCACTACTTCATCCAGGTTTTATTTCATTTACATATGGTTTTGAGATCATATATTTTTTTTCAAGTTTTTTCTCTGGTATTATGAGCTTTTGCATAATCTTCCCAAAAATATAATAAGTATGATCTTTTTTTTGGTTTTGCATAATAATAGAGAATTCAATTTTGGTTTTTACCGAAACTTTTAAGTTTTTCGTTTATCAACAAAAAAAAAAAAAACTCAGCCCATCGTTATGCGAATTTGGACCTGAATAGCCACACATCAACATTTAACACAAACCACTAAACTATATGTCTTGTTCAAATTTCTAAGTTCTTAAATATTATGGATTTTCCAGTAACGGACCATGAATACATGACCAAAGTGTTATAAAAACATTATATATGTTTGATTAGGAGTTTTTTTTTTTTTTTTTTTTGATTAGGAGTTGTTATGGTTTCTTGGACTAGGTTACCCTTGGTGTAGCAGTCAATGGGTTTGGACATGCAATTGTTTATCCAGTGCTTCAGTCCATAATTGCGGATAGCTTTAAGAATAGTGCGAGAGGTTTTGGTTTTGGTTTATGGAATCTCATTGGGACCGTTGGAGCTATAGGTGGAACTGTCATGGCAACTGTCATGGCTGGTCATGATTTCTCGAAGATCCCAGGATGGCGCTGCGCCTTAATGCTGATGGCAACAATGAGTGCGGTGATTGGGATTCTTGTTTTTCTCTTTGCCACTGATCCGAGGAAAGATAAAACTAACAGCTTCGTTTCTCATGATCATGAACGGTAATACAAATTAATCCTGTTTCTCAAAGATGACTTAAAATATTTATGTATTCTTACAAGCCCCTTCCGTGGAGTATAAAAATCTTCTTTTTATTTATACTATCTTTTAGTTTTGAGTTAGTTATGTGGTTTTGTAGAAATGAGCTTATGGTTCAAGAAGGGAAAAAATATGATGATACAACCATGGAGACTATGAGCTCGGTTTGGATGGAATCGTGGGTGGCTATAAAAGATGTAACCAAAATACGAACGTTTCAGATCATCGTATTGCAAGGAATCGTGGGGTTGGTGCCATGGAATGCAATGGTTTTCTTCACAATGTGGTTCGAACTCATTGGTATACATCCATTCTCATATATGCACTATAGTAATATATTTTTTTATAAGATAATATATTTCTTTAATGAAACGTTATATTATTTAACTAAAGTAATTTGATTTATTCAAATGTTTATCCCTACAATCTTATAATACATGAGTTCAAGAAAAAAAAAATGCATGCTCTTAATACTCAATATGTTTGTATTTTTCAGGTTTTGATCATAATAAGACCGCGGTTCTGACAGGGATATTCACCACCGGACAAGCAATAGGATCTTTGGTCGGAGGAATAGTTGCAGACAAAATGTCTCGTATATTTCCAAACTCAGGCAGAGTGATTTGTGCACAATTCAGTGTTCTCACAGGAGCTATATTCTCCATTATTCTTCTAAGAATAATCCCACAATCCACCAACAGTTACTACATCTTCATGGTCACTCTCTTTCTAATGGGTCTCACAATAACTTGGTGTGGACCAGCCAATAACTCTCCAATCTTAGCTGAGATTGTTCCTCCTACACATCGAACCATGGTCTACGCATTTGATCGTGCACTGGAAGTTTCTTTTTCGTCGTTTGGAGCGCCTTTGGTTGGGATTATGTCGGAGAAATTTTTTGGTTTTGACTCAAAATCAATTGATAATATTAAAGACTCTGGTAGTGAGGCTGAGGCGTTGTCGAAAGGGATCATGTGGATGATGGCTGTTCCGTTTGCGTTGTGTTGTCTTTGTTACACACCTTTACATTTTATTTTTAAGAAAGATCGAAAAATAGCTAAAAATCCGAGTTCATATGAAGAGATAGAGATGATATGAGCAGTGGTATCATAATTGTTTTGTATGCTGTATCGGCTAATTATGAAAGTTTTACCTATGAATGAGTGAAACAACCGGGTTTGTATTAGCTGGTTTTGATGTTTATTATACTTTATTAAGGAACAAAATTTTATTCATACGAACAAATTGTTCATGACGTTTTTCATTTAAATAAAGAAAGCCAATCCACGCAACAGTTATGCAAGCAACGAATTCAAACTGCAAATGAGATTATGAGAGCAAACTAGAAAAATAAAGAGAAACAAAAAGGACAAAAGGACAAATATTGTCGTTCTAAGAAAGACCCTTATCTCGATCTGCTACCAAGTAAATATTCAATTTAAATAAACACATTAGGGTGATTATATGTAAATATACCGGAAATACCGAAAACAAAACGGGAGGATTACACAACGGGAGAAAAAAAAAATCAATTTAAAAATAAAACAAATTCAATTACAAGAAAGAAAGGTGACATGTACAAAAGTTGCTAATGTAAAAAAAATAAAAAAAATAATAATAATTAAATGTTTAAAGAGAGACGCGCATGCAAAATATAAATAGCAAAGATCGCTAGGAAGAGAGGAAGGACCATGAGGCATAGATCTTTACATTTCTCTTTCATTCTTTTGTATCTCTCTCTATCTTATATAATATTTTAAGGTTCCAGTAAGTTAAAGCTTTGACAAGTTGTCATATGTCACTTTTGGTGTTGACAATTAATGTTCATTTTCATATTTAGAACCTAATTTTTACTTAATTATGACATTTACCCTTCCAAAATTTAGAATTTTTGTATTCATTTTTTAAAAGAAAAATGTGATATCAATTTTAATTTAAAGCAAATATTTAATATCAAATTATCTTCATGAATTTATTGAAAATATGTAAAACCATATTCTAATATATATTCTTTTTTTTTTACAACAATATGATAGATTTTTATATATTTTAAAATAATTCACATAAAATAGTTTAAAATTATTGTTTATTTTTTAATCTTAACTTTACTAAAATTATAAATTGTGAGTATAAATCTTAAACATCAAATTAGCTATATATATGAACAATGTTCTATATTTTTTTAATATATATTTTGTCAATATATTTCAACAATGTTCCATCTTAATTTGTTTTCAACAAATAACATTGCATATATCCAATAATTTTCTACAAATATTTAGTCTCTGAACCTAGATAATTATTTACTGTAAACACCAAATTTGTGTGATATTGAATATATAAATAGTCAATAAGTTAACAATTACTGTATATTATACAATGTTAAATTTTAAATTCATACAACGCGTGGATATACCCTAGTATATTATACGATACGAGTCCCTCTAATCTTCGCTCTATATATACGAATCACTCTTGGCTATTTTGCAGCAACCTTGAAAATTTATGATCCATCTCTAGCCCTATCGTTTTCTTTGAGTTGACGGTCGGCAACAAAGTGGCTGGTCGGATCGAGATGGAGCTCTTCGCCGACAAGACACCAAAGACGGCGGAGAACTTCCGGGCCCTATGTACCGGGGAGAAGGGCAATGCGAAGGAGAGTGGTTTAGACTCCACTACAAGGAAACATTCATCGACCGTGTGGTCCCTAATTTGATGGGTGTGGAAGAGATATCACTTACGGAAAAGGAGACGGAAGCGAGTCGATCTAGGGTGGTGAATTCGACTACGAGAACTTCATTGTGAAGTACGACGGTCCAAGCATACTCTCCATGTACAATACTGTTCAAAACGACAACAGATCTGATTTCATGATCCTCATGAAAGAGTATGACGCACTGAACGGAGTCGGGGCGGATCCAGGAAAAAAATCTGTATGGGGCACAATTATATACTTAAATATTAATTTAATTAAATTTTTTTTGGTCAAAATTAATTTAATTAATTAAAATATAATATTTTATAGAACAAATATTATATTATAGAAAATGTAATACGTTTTTAAAAAACTAGATCAAACTAAGTGATATATAAAAAATGTGCTTCTAAATTTAAGTAGAAGCATTGACATAAAATGTACATAGCACATAATCTTTACATCAATAATAATCAAAAAATAAATGAAAGTATACCTTCTAATTGTTATTTCATGTAACTATTAAAAAAAAAATGTAGAAATTATGACAACAAAACTCAAGGAAACAAAAAGTGAAAAAACCATTAACTAAAATGGAAGAAAAGAGAAATAAAACATTTTAAAAAGGTTGCAAAATGCAAAAAAATTGAAACCTAAAAGAATTTAAAGAAAATATTTATGGAAACGTGAGAGAAAAAAAGACAAGAGGACGGTGAAGGGTTTTGATCTTGGGGTGTGCATGCATTGTTGGGTTGGCTCAAACCAAATGAGCTACATTCATCAATGTGTAAAGCTTTACAGACAATCCATAATATTTAGTATAGGGCACGTGCCCCACAATTTTGTACGTAGATCCGCCACTGAACGGAGTTCCAAGTTGCGTTTGGAAAAGTTGTGAAAGGACTCGATCTGATGAGGAGCATTGAGAAGGAGGTTGGAACTGAAAGCAGAAAACCTTCCAAGCGCGTGGTGATCACCAACTGCGGTGAGATAACCAAGTAATTTGGAATGCACCGAGTCTAATGTTTTATGCGATGTTGACAATGGTAGCTTTGTTTTGGTGTTTTTTTTGTTTTCGTTTGGATTTGGACTAGTTTTGTGTTAAATTTGCTACCATTGAACAATGGTAAATCTTATCTATTATTTACTAGATCACGCAATTCTAAATTTGTATCACGATCATATCGCATACAAAAGTATGTAGTATATAGTACTGGGTGTGTTCATTGGAATCTCACTATAAAAAAGGATGCATATATGAAAAAATAATTTCAAAGCTGAAGTAACCAGGGATTCATGAAATTAAAATGATTCAATGTAGGGTTTTCTGCAAATAAACCCTCAAAGTCGCTAGATTTTGCGACTTTACCCTCCAAGTCAAAAACCCACAGATAAACCCTTAAACTATGAGTTAACCCGCAATATAACCCTCGGCCATATATGAATTTTTCCAATCCATATATAAGCGATTGCATCTTCTTCTAAGAGAAAGCCATTCTTTATAATAAGTTTTTAAATAAACATGTTTGTAATATACGGTAGAATAATCTATATACGGCCGAGGGTTATATTGCAGATTAACTAATACTTTAAAGATTGATCTGTGAGTTTTTGACTTGGAAGGTAAAATTGCAAAATCTAACTAATTTGAGGGTTTATTTGTAGAAAACCCTTCAATGTAATAACTAATAAATAAGGTTTTTTAAGGGGTAAATAAATATTACGAATATATTATTTTATTTGGTTTCAACTATGGCATATTATAAAAATTACATTTATATTTACAATTCAGTGAACGAAAAAACTTCTTAAATCACTTTGTCAGTGACATCTGTAGGACACAAAATCTGTGAATAAATACACGTTCTGAATTTTTCTTTCTTTAAGGAGAGAAACATGATTTTATTTTAAGAAGAAAAAAACAAAACAATTAATAAATTTTACTTAAAGTTGAAATCTTACCAGATCTTCTTCCTCTAACTTTAATATTTTTTCCATCTGTGATTACTATTCCGAACCTATACAAAACACAAATCAGAATTGCTATTTCTTTTCCATTCAATGTTTCTTTTTGTTAGGTGGACTATTATTATTTATTGTAAAACACCTTCACTATAAATAATATTAACCCTCCTTCTATATATTTTTAATGTTGTGTTCTTAAAAAATCGCCTCCAGTTCAACGAAAATTGTCATCGTTTCTATGCACCACTCATCTTCAAACTAAAAGCATGAAAATTAAGTAAGCAATTTTCACTTTTCATTTTCTTCTTCGTTTTCTTCGATTAAGACTTGAGAGTAAATTTTCACTTTTGATATGCTTTTGTTAACTTAGACTCTACAATGTGTAACAATGTTGTTGTTTTGACCAAATGTTTTATAGAACAGGGACCATATATGGAATCTCTATATCTCTCATTATCATCAACTTAGCGACGATGATGCAGCGATTTGACGAAAAACTCATCCCTTCAACTGCCAAAGAGTTGAAAGAAGCATTCCATGCGAATTTGTCTGATATTGGATTGCTCTCGTTTATAAGAACTATTGTTCAAGGAGTTGCATCGCCTTTAGCTGGTTTATTAGCTATCAGTTATGATCGTCCGATAGTTTTCGCATTCGGTAGTTTCTTTTGGGTCTCATCATCTGCTGCAACTGGAGTCAGCCGCTACTTCACCCTGGTTTAATTTCATTTACTTCTAATTTTTCGATTACAATATAAACTCTAGTACCAAAACTCATATTAATTTTGGGAACATGCATGCACAAAAAGGGGGAAAAAATATATGACTTTTTACTAATATAAGGAAAAAAATAGACTTTTTACTAAATATGAGGATGGACAACTGTGACTGGATTTTTGCAATCAATAAGTTGTGTCTAGATTCTTAAAATCGATACTTAAGTTAAAACAGAAGAAAATGTCTTCAACTACACCTTTTGACTGTTTAATATAAACTATTTGTCATGACCTTGATACTTTTTTACGAATATTGTGTAAGTTACAAACGACCGTTTACTTAGAGGTCCAAATGTCCAATATTAGGGGTTATGGTGCCAAAACCACTTTTTAATGTTGATATTTGCGGTCATATTTTACAAGAATCAATCAAAGTTCCTTTTGGGTAAGATTTTCTTTTTTAAAAAATGTTTTTTCTTAATTACCAGAAAATTCTGAATTAAAAACTCGTAATCCCTCCACACCTGAAACCACATTATGTTATATTAGTTTCGTCCCCAAAAATTTTTTTGGTTTTCAACATCAAAAAATATATAAAAGAACAATTAAATGCTACACCTCCCACCTCTCAATGAACCGACCATGGTTACTTGAACTCAAACATATACAACTCTGAAACCATGAATATATAATGGCTAAATTGTTTTATAAAATTTGTATGTTTGATTGGGATTTGATTACTTGGAATAGGTTAAAGCTGGTGTTGGATTTAATGGGGTTGGACATGCAATTGTTTATCCGGTGCTTCAGTCGATAATTGCGGATAGCTTTAAGGATAGTGCGAGAGGTTTTGGTTTTGGTTTATGGAATCTCATTGGTACGGTTGGAGGTATAGGTGGAACCGTCGTGCCAACAGTCATGGCTGGTCATGTTATCTTCGGTATCGCGGGATGGCGCTGCGCCTATCTATTGAGTGCAATCCTGAGTGCTATGATCGGGTTTCTTGTTTTCTTCTTTGTCACTGACCCGAGGGAAAATAAAACTACTAATGCCATTGTTCCTAATGATCACAAACGGTATTTTAAATCACTTCTTGATTATAGCTTTTTTATATATAGTTATTGTTGTTAGTTATGAGTTAGTCATGCGGGTTTTGTAGAGATGAAAACAATGCTACTGCTGCTGCAACAATGGAGAGTTCGAGCTCTTCGGTTTGGAAGGAATCATGGGTGGCCATAAAAGATGTGACCAAATTACGAACATTTCAGATCATCGTATTGCAAGGGATCATCGGTTCAATCCCATGGAATGCAATGCTTTTCTGGACAATGTGGTTCGAACTCATAGGTATGCATCCATATATATATTCTCATGTATTGCAACCCACCTAAAACCCAACCAAACACATTTCCTATCTCTGGATGGTTCATTAAATCCTTTAAAAAAAACATAATATGAGTAGAAATTTTAAATTTAATGACTAATTTTCAAAATATATAATAATTAATATATTAAAGTATTTCAATTAATATAATATTATTAATTGAACCAAAGTAGATTTGCACTTAATAAGAAGACAGTAAACAAAACAATTATAGTCAACTAAACCAAATGTTCATATATAGATGATCTTATCTAATTAACCAAACAACCAAAAAAATGCTTTCAATCTCAAAGTGGTTTTCTTGATTTTTCAGGTTTTAGTCATGATCAGGCGGCACTTCTAAACGGAATATTCACCACCGGACAAGCAATAGGATCTTTGGTCGGAGGAGTAATTGCAGACAAAATGTCTCGTGTGTTTCCAAACTCAGGCAGATTGATTTGTGCACAATTCAGCGTTTTCTTGGGAGCTATATTCTGCTATATTCTTCTAAGAATAATCCCACAATCCACTCACAGTTACTACATCTTCATGGTCACACTTTTTATAATGGGTCTAACCATAACTTGGTGTGGACCAGCCATTAACTCTCCAATCCTAGCTGAGATTGTTCCTCCTACACATCGAACCATGGTCTATGCATTTGATCGTGCACTCGAAGTTTCTTTTTCGTCATTTGGTGCGCCTTTGGTTGGTATTATGGCGGAGAAAGTTTTCGGGTTTGACACAAAAGGAGTAGATAATATTAAAAACTCTGGTCGTGAGGCCGAGGCATTGTCGAAAGGGATCATGTGGATGATGGCTCTCCCCTTTGGATTGTGCTGCCTTTGTTACACACCATTACATTTCATCTTTCGCAAAGATCGAAAAATCGATAGAACTACGAGTTCAAGGGAAGCAGAGATGGTATGAGAGTTACAAGTCGACAACTCTTTTGAATTAGCTTTGCAATCATCGATTTTGATGTTTGTTATATTTTATTTGAAATAAAAGTTTATATTTTATTCGACAAAAAATCCTTTTTCCTGAAATATGTGAAAATTATATTGAATAAAAAACTTTAAAAAACTTCAAAGGCTCATATTGAAACCATTACACAATTTAGCAGCGAAGTCTAAGTAAACACTTTAGCGAAGAGAAGATAGTAGAGATCATGTTGAGAAACTATACACATAGATTTTAACTCTTCAGTCATCTTTTATCTCCGGAAAATTTTCTCTCTTTAGACACTTGGAGTTTTGTCTAATGTATAGTATGAGTGTTCTTTCATCTTCTCTTCCTACATATCCTTTCCATTCAAAGATCTCAAGATGAGACGACAAGCATTTGGGAACAGAACTTGGTTGGTTTCACAAAACAGGAACATGCTCCCAACTAAACTTATAAGTATTGTCGACCCTTGAAACTTTTAGTTTAGGACAATTAGAGCAAAACCACAAGTGTAACACACCAGTCTATGTCAAATTCACTTATATGACATTCTTCAAGTCGAGAGTAGTTAACAGCGTTCCACCATGGAACCATTGTATTACCTAACCCTAGCTCAAGATACTCGACCGAGGAAAGAGATCTCAGAAAATTAACATCAGGGTAAAACTCAATATCAATAAATGCCGTCGAAAGATGAGGCATATACTCAGTCGAGTAAGAGTGTCCCAAAGTATCAAAGATGTCTAAATACTCTAAATCCGGGGTGTCTATAACCAAAGACCTATCAGTATCATCAACTTCATACATTGTATTTATATACTTTAATATCACTAAAGAAGGCACTTCCACAGTGAAATTTCTCACGTTATCATCCACATCATCAGGTCGAAAAACTTCCAGTTGCTTGAGGACGGGGCAACCTGATAAAAGCCTAACATGAGAATCTTCGTCTTTGTAAACAATATTGTTAAGATAAAGTTCTGTAAGTGACGGGAGAGAAACCAGAGAAGGAACATCCACGAGAATTTTGTCGGAGAGAAACAAGTTCTTAAGCGTTTTGCACGTGTAAAGACTATTAGGCGTTCGGATCGGCTCGGTTTTCCAAAGGAGGCTAAACTCTAGGTCACGTAAGGAGCATTCAACTGCTTTTGCAACCCAGTTTACAACATCAACATCAAAAGGACATTGTGGACCGAGTTTAATATGTAAGTCTTTTCATATAGGTGCATCGTATAATCACATCGACTGTTCAAGAAACCACAAAACGCTTTTGCTTTCTTCATCACTATCTTTGTAGAATAGTCTAGGCAACTTGGTCCATACAAATCTCTATCGTTTAGACAGAAACGTTGTGGCCACTGCATCTTTGGTCGGAACATGCAATAATAACTATATGAGTAGATCGTCGGACAAGGCACTGATTCTGTCTTCACAAGCTAACCCTTCAATCCTCGGACAAAGTTCGGCTTCTGGCATAATTAAGATCCTTAGCATCATTAACCTTAACACTTTCATTGAGTTTTTATACTGTTTTATTTTAATGTTTTTTATTTAAGTTAATTAATTATTTAAAATATTAATTCATCAACTAATAAAAAAAAGACAAATGGCATCAAAAATTCCTTACATTTTGATGAAAGGTTCGGTCCGGTGGGTGGAGATTTTAGACCCTCTCTCTCATTCTCTCTCCTGCTTTTCTATTATTGCTTTGGTTTTTTATTAAAGAAACTCTTCAAAAATTTCTGCAATAAGGATGCTCTTATCCTAGTAGAATGGAAAAGGGAACTCTAATTTTTTTTAGGGGACTTAGGTTAAATAACCCCAAAATTATAGTCGAATTACAAAACTATTGAATCTTATCAGAATTATGAAAATAATTAATCTTTTTAGAGTTGGGATATATTCCACGAATCTCCCTAGGTCGATTTCGATGGGACGTAATTGGGACTTATCCAACCGATTTTTAGCAATTCGTTGGTCTAACATGTAACACAGTGTTTTTGTTTATTTATGCGATCATTAGTAAATGTTGATTGATTTCCGGTTCGTGTTTCAAAATTGATGTTCATGCAATTATTTGAATATGAATGGTAAAGTTGAAAGAATTTGTAAAACAATTAATAGGTTTAAACGTCAAAAGGAAAATGTACAAAAGAGTTAAAAACACAAGTTTCTTGAGAAGAAGAACTACGAGTTCTTTGACACCGAACCAGAATCATTTTACCTACATGCAACGAGGGAAATTGATGTCGCCAACATAGCCACCCATCATAGCCCTCTTGACATTACTCTCAAACACCTTCGGAGTATCTCTTAAAACTGCAGCTGCATCGTGGTTCAGAGGATCCTCATGATTGGGTTCCTGTGTGTAAACAAAACACTTAGTCTCAAAGAAAGTAGAATCAATAGAGAACCGGTTTTTATATGTTCAGGGAGATAGATTTTGTTACCGTGAAGAGATGGAAGAGACCGTAGATAACAGTGTTTATGCTGAGAACCGGTTTCCAGTCTTCACGCAAGATGTTAAGACAAACATTTCCTTCTAAATCGATATTCGGATGATACACCTACAACGATAACAACATTCTTTATCTAAGCATACTATTTGAAAGATCAACATCTCAGAGATTAAAGAGAGAGCCTGACCTTGGTCTTGCATTTGACTTTTGGAGCTTCATGTGGATACACAGCAGAGACTTGGAATGTGAAAACAAATTTACCACTTCTGTTTTTAGTAAAAGAAGAACGAATCAGTGTTCATGCAAATTCATCAACAGAGAAGACAAAAGGGCAGATGAAGATTTCCGTATACTTACTTGTAATATCCTTCGTCGGGTTTAATAGTTACTTCAAAGTTCATCAAGTCATTCTTTCCATTCGGAAAAGATATCGAACAAGACTTTGGCAGATTCAGCTCTGTTATATCTATATACACATAAACAAAAGATCGAAAAACAACAGATTCATTAAGTATCAGTTAACACACCCATTAGAAAACACTAAAACTCCCTAGCACTAACACTTGAAGAACCCAAAATCTAACAGTTCCTTCAAGATCAGACACAGAACAAGATCAAAAACAAAAAACAAACTTAGTTCTACACAATTAATTGACCCAAAAAGTATCAGTAATACACCCATTATAACACAACATAAAAACCCTAAAAAAAGCCTAGTTCAAACACACTTGAAGAATCCAAAAACTACATAAATTCTACACTTTCTACAACATCATACACAGAACAAGATCAAAAACCAAAAAACAACTGATTAAGTATCAGTTATACACCCATTAGAAGACAACATAAAAACCCTAAACAAGCTTCTTAGTTCTAACACTTGAAGAACCCAAACCTACACAACATTCTACCGTTTCTTCAACATCAGACACAGTACAAGATCAAAAACTAAAAACAAAACTTAGTTCTACACAATTAATTGACCCAAAAAGTATCAGTTATACACCCATTATAACACAACATAAAAACCCTAAAAAATCTTAGTTCTAACACACTTTACACAGAACAAGATCAAAAACCAAAAACAACGTATTAAATACAAGTTATACACCCATTATAAGCCAACATAAAAACCCTAAAACTGCTTCTTAGTTCTAACACTTAAAGAACCCAAAATCTACAGTTACTTCAACATCAGACAAAGAACAAGATCAAAAACCAAAAGCAACGTATTAAATACAAGTTATACACCCATTATAAGCCAACATAAAAACCCTAAAACTGCTTCCAAGTTCTAACACTTAAAGAACCCAAAATCTACAGTTTCTTCAACATCAGACACAGAACAAGATCAAAAACCAAAAACAACGGATTAAGTACAAGTTATACACCAACACAAAAACCCTAAAGAAGCTTCTTAGTTCTAACACACTTGAAGAACCAAAAAACCTAACAGTTTCTTCAACATCAGACACAGAACAAGAATCAAAAACCCATAAAAACAACACTGAGCAGATTAAGAAGAAAGAAAGATAACCAAACCTTTGTGAAGACGAAGTTCACCAGCAGATTGTTTCTTAACACTAGCTCCTCCTCTCTTATTTGTATTCTTAGCTTCTTCTTTTTGCTTTTCTTTAACCTTGAATAACCCAATCATGATTCCTCTTCTTCACACAATTTCACTTCAAAATTCATACAACAACAGATTCAAACCATAACAACAAAATCCCCAAATCAAAACCCTAGATTACACAGAACCAGATAATCAAACCAAACCCAAGAGATTAAAGAAGCTTACGAGTTGAGATCTTGTCTCTTGTTCGGTGATTGAGAAATCAGAAGAAGCCTTTTTCTTCTTCTCTGCACAATTTTGAAACTATATGTAACTTTTTTCTTCAGATCAACTTATTGGGCCAAAAGATACTATATGGGCCTATCTTTTTTTCTTCTTGCAAATTGTTTTTTTTCCATTTTATTTAGTAATTTTCTATATTAAGATTGGTCTGATTTATAATTCTCCAAAACTATATAATGTACTAATACCAGACCACTCAACCCTCCCCCAAATCTCGCGTCCCTCGCTTCGTCTCTCCACGGAAATCTCGGCAGACCAAAGCTCCAAACTCTCAGGATCTTCAAACCGCGCGATCCAGAAGATGACAATGTTTCCAACATAGTTGGTGCATAGTTTCATGATATCATATCTAAACCTGATCTTGGCTAGTGTACACTGCAGTCCCTCCTCATCAATACAGTCGATGATATGTCTTGAACTAGAGAGGAGATACTGCAGATTTTCTAAACCTTTCACTTTCTTCCAAACCAACTCATCTGGCTCACACCAAGACAGAACAACAGCTTCCCAATGACACACCAATCACTTCTGTATCCTCTCTTACCATCTACTTTCCCCACACTTGTGGAGAATGTATATTCACTTGGCAAGATGGTAAAGCTTTGATTCTCCTCATCCATTGCGTAAATCTTCTTCTCCTCCTCAATAATCACACTATGCTGGATTTGTTTATTTGAGAGTGTTTGAGTTTTAGTATTCCAACTTAAAGGCTCCCAAGTTTGCGTCTTTAGATCGAATACTTCTGCCCAAGTTGAGTATTCAGCATAATCCTCGACCCCTCCAAACACGTATATCTTCCCGTATACCAAGCTTGCCGATGGGGAAGCACAAGCCAGCGTGTTGCGGTTGGATCAGGAAAGAAGCGTAAGCAGACGTAGAAAGATGCCTCGGTGCAACCACTTAGCCATCGCGTGAGGTAGAGCTCAGGGGAAGTTACGAGAGAGCGGTAACTCTTAGAGACGACAGATAAAGCTGCGTAGTCCAATCTTGACACTTGAGCTAGGCAGCTAAAAGCCACCGTGTCTGGTAACGACCATAAGCCACACTCCTTCGTCTTCTTCCTCCTCTTATTGTCCCTTGGCGCTTCGTGGGCGTAACAGTTGGACATCGTCGATTGCTTACTGGATTCAAACATGTTTTTTATGAGGAAAATAGGGATAGATAGATCCTAGTCAATAACGTATTTCTGATTGATTTTCCAAAAGTCCAAAAGTTTTACATATAACGTGATGTTGCAAAGCAAAAGGAAAACTAAAAAGGAACTTTGAACCAAAGTACCAAACCGACCACTATCTTGTTGAGCTTTGGATCGGATTTCGCTTTCGCGGTGGGAAAGATCTATTGGTTTGGTACCGGTTTTGGTGAAGGTCTTAGTCTTGGTTCCGGTTGAGTCTTACCTTCTGCCTATCGTGTTTGGTGAAGCTTTCTTTGGATGTTGGGTTTTGTCAAATTTTGCAGGTTCTCATATTCTCTTCTTGGTTCTTTTTGCTTCCCATCTGGTTCGATCTTACCCTTTCTCAGGTTTCTGAGATCGCGTTATTTAGTTGGGATCTTAGGCGCTCCTTGTCTATACAAAACAGATCTGATCGAGATCTGATCCGTCTTTTATCGACGACACCGCATCCGACAGAAAGTTTAGTCTTGCTAGGTTATGAAGCTTAGGAATCATAGATTTGAAAGGTATATTTCATACACTAAAGAAGGTCTCGGTGATTTGGTGGTTGTGCCAACACTTTTGTCAAAAAGTTTCCAAGAGTTATGAGAAACTGTAATAATTGTGCAATACTCTAGGTTTTTAATTGGTTGCTTTGATCTTTTCTTGTTTTCTGTTTCGGGTTAATCAACTTGTTCCCTTTGTTTGAGTGTCGCTTTTTTTGTTCGGGCTTTGTTTGTAATCTCAGAGGGTAAAAAATATTTTTAATTCAATTGAAATGGTAACATTTGAGTGGGATTCACATGAATGGCTTATCCCCACATGATTTCATCCCATAAAAAATATAGAGAAAGAGAATCCAATTGCATATCGTCCCTGTTCCACCAAAACCCTATCCGTTACTCCACAAACACTCAAGATCTCATTCATGGCTACCATGAATCTATCCTCATGGGTCCATCACTCTTCCAAATCCGTACCCATACTCGGATCATCCAACAGATCATCCTTCCTCAAAATCCAACCTTTTCATCTTCTCCGACCAAAACTCACCGTTTTATCAGTTGTAACCAAAGAAGACAGTATCATCAACAACCACCAAGAAGACAACAACAACAACAACATCAGATTCGATTTCATGTCTTACATGATAAGTAAAGCCAACACCGTCAACAAATCTCTAGATTCCGCCGTGTCTCTCCAAGAACCAATCAAGATCCACGAATCAATGCGTTACTCACTTCTCGCCGGAGGAAAACGCGTCAGACCAATCCTCTGTATCGCAGCTTGCGAATTAGTCGGCGGCGATGAATCAACCGCGTTAGCCGCGGCTTGCGCTGTCGAAATGATCCATACCATGTCATTGATCCATGACGATCTTCCTTGTATGGATAACGACGATCTCCGCCGTGGAAAACCCACGAATCATAAAGTTTACGGCGAAGACGTTGCGGTTTTAGCTGGAGACGCGCTTTTAGCGTTTGCGTTTGAGCATTTAGCGTCTACTACCGCGGTTTCTCCGACCAGAGTGGTTAGAGCGATTAAAGAGTTAGCTAAAGCTGTCGGAACAAAAGGGCTTGTAGCTGGACAAGTAGTGGATTTAGCTAGTGAAGGAATGGATCAAAACGATGTCGTTGGATTAGAGGTTTTGGAGTATATTCATATTCATAAAACCGCGGTTTTACTTGAAGCGGCTACGGTTTTAGGTGGGATTGTTGGTGGTGGTAGTGATGAAGAGATTGAGAAGCTTAGGAGATTTGCTAGATGTATTGGATTGTTGTTTCAAGTGGTTGATGATATTTTGGATGTGACGAAATCTAGTGAGGAATTAGGGAAAACTGCTGGTAAAGATTTGGTTGCTGATAAGTTGACATATCCTAAGCTAATGGGACTTGAGAAATCTAAGGAATTTGCAGAGAAATTGTTGAGAGATGCTGAAGAAGAGCTTTATGGATTTGATGATATTAAGGTTGCACCTTTATTGGCTTTGGCTAATTACATTGCCAAAAGACAGAATTAAGTTTCAATCAGTCTTTTGTACTTTTAAGAAGAAAAAAAATTGTACTCTTAAGTTTTTGACTTTTGATATTGAAGGCATGTGATGATGATGTGTGTTGTGAGATTCTACATTGGAGATTTTTTTGATTGTGTTGGATTATTTAATAATATCTTGACTTTTGGGGTTTCGTAATCACATAGTGTGGAATCTGAATCGTGTGTCGTATTGGATGGTAGTTGGAATTTAATATTCAAAACAAAGTATAGACTATAGAGAGTGATGTTTTTATGTTCTTGTTTATAACTTATAAGAGAGGAAAACGTGAGGAGGAAACTTAGTGACATGATATACAATCAAATCAAGGAGAATACAATCATTTATAGTCAATAGTTCATGTAACGAACAAATCGTTGAACATTTTGAAATGTCCACAACACTAACATAAATGAATTTTTTTTTATTTTTTATCATCTAGTTATATAATGGTCGTTAAGGAAGCCGCCGGCCACCGGACCAAGAGCGGATGAAGAGACGAAACGGTACTGTAGGTGAACGGTGCCTCTAGGGTTTCGGGAGAGAGGACTTGACCAGTTTTCGGTCCTCGAGCGTTTCCAAATGAATTTTTTTTTTATTTATTACTAAATTATTAAGAATATTCAAAATTAATTTTCAAAATTTTGCTATAATTATTTTTTAAACATAGGTAATTCATATTGAAAAGGTTCAAAACATTTTGGTATTTACCATCGAACCATACATAAATTACACAAATTTCTTATGTTTTCTAAAAAAAAAAATTCTTCTTAGAACATCTTCAATAACGGTTTATGATAAAGGTTTTAGGTTTTCATATTAAAAGCTAATAAAAACATATAAAAAAAAAAGAGAATCGTTCTAGGATCATAAACTTTGAAAAAAATAAGAAAATTTCATGAAAAAATCATGTGAACTCTATGAAAAATTCATGAGAAGAGAAAAGGAAAAAACGTTATAGAATGAGAAATTTTGAGAAATTCATGTCAACTATATGAAAGATTCATGAAAATATTTAAAGAACTCATGAAAACTCTATAAAAAAAACTCTAAGAAACATAAAAGAGAAGAGAAAAGAAAAAGAAAAAAAAACGTTCTAAAATGAGAAATTTTAGAAATTCATGTCAACTCCATGAAAACTTTGAGAAACTCATGAAAAATTATAAAAAACTTTGAGAAACTTAAAAGAGAAAAAGACGTTTAAAAGAATAAATATGTGACGTCTAAACAATGCACATGTCATGCCAGATCCCGAATGTGCGAGGAGGTGGTCCGAGGTTGGTCAGAGCGACACCGGCCGCTGAACCGTTCACAGCCGATGTCGGCTTTGACGTCGAATTCCCCCAGCTCGTTCCTAACACACACACATCTGCCAATGATCTGGCCATAGCTACAACCACCACCATATCCACAAGCAAATGTAAGTCCTATACATTTCTATAACGATCGTTTTTGTGGCTATGCTTTGTTTGTGTGCTAATTGTATTTCACTTTTGTTTTATAATAGCTATATGACGTCTAAAATGAGAAATTTTGAAAAACTATTTCAACTTTTATTCTAGAATGAAATTTTTTGAGAAATTAATGTCGACTTATGAAAAAATTTGAAAAACTCATAAAACTCTATGAGAAGAGAAAAAAGAAAAAACGTTATAAAAGGAGAAACGTTGAGAAATTCATGTCAACTAATTGAAAAACTCATGAAAATCTTTGACAAACTTAAAAGAGAAGAGAAAAGAGGAATAATGTTCTAGAAAGAGTAAATTTGAGAAGATCATGTCAATCATATGAAAAACTTTGATAGCAAACTGTATCAACTTTTGAAAAATCAATATCAATCCTATGAAAATCCAATTTTGCTTGCCCTTTTGATTTCTTAGAAAACTATTTCAACTTTTTATTAAATTATTCCATGGCTTCTACGATCCTCAATGTGGCAAATTTGCTGTGAAATATATGTACAGAGGAACTCAAAGCGTTTTTCTCATGTCTCAATTTCAATTTCTTTATGAATTTTTTACTTGTAGATGGCGATTTGTTTTGCGCTCGTAGAGTTTGAAACTGTTGAGATACTCCAACATGTGCTTTCACTTGCACCTTTCACCATGAGAGGAAATATTCAGTTTCATGCGAGGGAAAGACACTTGATTTGAGTAAAGGAAGAAGAGTGAAAGAGAGAAAAAGTACTTGTCTATGTTCCATCTAATTATTCTATATGCCATAAAACAAGACAAAATTATGGCAATTGTCATTTTCTTTTCAATTTCTTGTCAAATATGCAATTATTCTAGTTTCTTATAAAATCTGCCATTTGTCATTTTTTTTGTTTTTTAATGGAAGGTAAATTACATGTTTGACCTACACTCTCTCTCTCCTTATCTTCTTCTCTAACCACAAATCTCATATCTCATATTTTTTCTCTTTCTCTCTTTTTTTCTTTCTCAGTGGAAAAATGGAAGATAATGGTGGCCGGCGGTGACAACGGAGATGACGAAAGAGGCATTGATGGTGAACAAAATGGAGGCATCGATGGTGGACAAGATCGCGAATTGGTGGACAAAATAACGACGAAAACGGTGGTTGAAGGACAAGATAGCGACGGAGATGGTGGTCGGAGGACAAAATAACGACGGAGATTGTGGTCGGAAGACAAGATAGCGACGGAGACGGTGGTCGGAGGACAAAATAAAAAAAGCAATGGACAATATAATGACTTGGTGGACAATATAGTGACGAAGACGATGACCAGATGACAAAATTGGCGACGGAAACGGTGGTCGGAAGATTAAATCACGATGAAGACCATGGTCGGAGGACAAAATTAAGACGGAAATGGACAATATATATAATAAGACAAAAAAAGAAAAAATGAGATAAGGGCAAAATTGTCTTTCACTCAAACCAAATTGCCATTGAAATTGAGATAATGGCAGATTTTATAAGAAAATTAGAGCAATAGCACTTTTGACAAGAAATTGAAAAGAAAATGGTAATTGCCATAATTTTCTCAAAAAACAATGTCTAAATGTTGTTATCTAAGTTTCTTCAATGGCTGGTTTCTAAGGTTTCAATGGAGGAAGATGACAATGTAGATTACATTTATATCTCTCACGTTAAAAAGAAGTTAATATTTTGTTGAATTAATACTGAAAAATATATTTTAGTAAAAAAAATCATCGAGTGTCAACTATCAAACATTAATAATAGTTTTTACCTGATGTAATTAAGAAACATCATTAAATATGTAACACATCAATAAGATTGGTTTGCTTGTAAGCAAAAATTTCAATCAATTGAGACTACTAGTACAACCTTTAAGGCATGCGAAGTTTTCCCCTAATACGACATTATAACAGAGGAACTCGAGTTTATTAAGAACACTATTTTAAAGTGATGCTCTGACTTTTCATGAAAAATTCATGAAAACTCTATGAAAAACTTTGAGAAACTTAAAAGAAAAGAGAAAAGGAAAATAAGTTTTAGAAATGAGAAACTTTGAAAACTTCATGCCAATTATATGGAAAAAAAAATTAACTCCTGGAAATTATGTGAAAAACTATAAGAAACGTTCTAGATGATTTGCTAAATATTTTTTTAAAATCAAATTAAATGATACAATTATTTTTTATTAAAATATTAATTTTTTGTTTCTTTCAGAAATTCTACAAAATTCTCATGGATGAAAAAGGAAATTTTTTCGTATTCCGTCATTCCGGGTTTAGAAGCCAGTGTTTTTTGATTTTAGGAGGTAGTACTTATTCACTATAGGAAAATTGAAGCCGTTTATTTGATCTTGGTTGGTCTTATCGGCTTCGGCTTGTCGTTTGAAAGGTCTTCCGAGTTGGTTGTGCAAGCAAAGACTGCGATTATGGTCCAAAATCGTTTTTGGTTCTTGCCATTAGGTTTGAGATTGATCTAGTATGGTTGTAGGCTTTGTAGTTCTGGTGCTTTGTTTGTTTTCGTAGTCTCTCTTTCGCGGAGCTGTAGTTGTTGAATATCTGTCTTTCCTTCGCGGAACTTTGTATCTTTCCGAAATATCAATGAAATCTTCTAGATGGAAAAAAAAAAAAAAATTGTGGGGCCATGGCTTTAATTTTCAAGCATCGATGACTGATTATTTTGTCTTTGTTCAGACAAGAAAAAGTAAAGAACAAAGAAAATTGAAATAAAAAAAAAAACTTTTCCTCTTCAGTTTCTTTCTTCTTTCCTCAATCTTGCCATTGATGAGAGTCCTTCAACACCAAAACCGAGTAATGTAAGACTTTCTTACACTGTTGTAAAAACCGCGTGAGATAAAGAAATCTTCTTCTTCCTCAGATCTTACCATTTTTCTCCAAGCGTACAAGCTACTTCTTCTTCCATAAACTCCAAGTAAAACCCTAAACAATCTCTTTATAAAAATCCCACCTTTTTCTTTGTCTGATCTTGTTTCAAAGCATCTCAATTACATTTTCATTACAAGGTATGTTCTTAGAATCTCTTTTCACTGATTTCTTGCAATTCTTTTTTAGTACTCTTGCAGTTAAAGTTTTCTCTCTCTTCCATGTCGGTTTCTTGTTCTTGCTCCGTAAGATTCGTTACAAAATTCACTTGCTTTACGCTATATATCAATTACCCATTTTCTCTGTTTCTTGGTTTAGTTTCTAAAATTAGTAGTTCTTGCTCTTTGATTAGGTTCATAGAATGATGGGTGGAAAATCTAGCAAGAACAAGAACTCTGGTGAGTTTGGTTCACCAACAACACCAGTACAAATCAAGATAAACTCAGCTTACTCAGAGCATTTAACCTCTTACGAAACAGCTTGTAGTGAAGATCCAAAGCTTGAATCATTCGACTCAGCGTTACACGAAAGAACGAATCGAGTTATAAGCAAGCTTGCTTCGGGCGTAGAGATAAAATCTTTGTCGTTTGATTCGTTAAGAGAAGTTACACAATGTCTTTTAGATATGAATCAAGATGTTGTTAAAGTTATATTGCAGGATAAAGAAGATATATGGAACAATCAAGATTTGTTTTCTTTAGTGAATATGTATTTCGAAAGCACTGCAAAGACTATGGATTTCTGTTCTGAGCTTGAGAATTGTCTTAATCGCGCGAGGAGGAGTCAGGTGATTATTCAGTTTGCTGTTAAACAGTTTGAGGAAGAAGCTGAGGTAACGGTAAATGAGGATCGAAAGTATGAGAAGACGCTTGAGGAGCTTAAGAGGTTTAAGTTAGCTGGTGATCCGTTTACGAAAGAGTTCTTTGCTCTTTTCGATGCGGTACATAAACATCAGGTTTTGATGCTTGAGGAGCTTCATAAGCTAAAGAGGAAGCTTGATAAGAAACTTAGGAATATCAAAACATGGAGAAGAGTATCAAATATGGTGTTTGTGACTGCGTTTATCTCTGTTCTTATCTTCTCGGTGGTTGCAGCAGCTGTGGCTGCACCGCCTGTTGTGGCAGCTATAGCAGGTGCATTGGCTATTCCCGTGGGATCTGTTGGGAAATGGTGTAACTCTCTGTGGACGAAATACGAGAAAGTGGTTAGAGGGCAGAAGGAGATTATTACAACGATTAGAATCGGTACTTATATATCGGTTAAGGAGATGGATAATATAAGTGTTCTTGTGCGTAAAGTGGAAGTAGAGATTGAATCTTTGTTGCAAAAAGCTGAGTTTGCTGTTACAGAGGAGAAAGTTGTAAGGCTTGCTATAGACGAGATCAAGAAGAAGCTTGATGTGTTTACTGAAACCATTGAAGAACTCGGGAAACATGCGAATAAGTATTGTAGCGATGTGACAAAGGCAAGAACTGTTATTCTGCAGAGGATAATCCGATACCCGACTGGTTCAACGAGCGAAGAAGCTACCTGGTACGACCCCTAAACTAAACTTACTTGCTTCATAGTCTAGAACATCTCATTATTATGATTTCATCATTAGGAATGTTATTGAATTGATTCGGTTTTTGTGTTTTCGATTGATTATCAGGACGGAAATGTTGTCGTGAATTCGTGTTTGGCCGGCGTTGAAGATTTGTTGGTTTGTTTTCTTTAGCACAAGTGTTATGAACAGCTAAGGAAAATCTATCTTAATTGTATTAGTTGCCATAAGGTAACCTTTTGCTGAATACATTAATTAAAGAGATACTTGTAAGATTTTATGCGATTGATTATGGCTTTTTATATATATAGTAATCAATCTTGTGTTTAGATGTATGTTGATAAATGAATGTCTATGTGCTTAGTCAAGGCTTAAGAGGATTCCTAAGCTGGATCCTTAAAGAATCAGTCAATCAGTATTAATAAAACAAAATTAAGACGTGAAGAGTTAGTTGACGGAGACTAGGGAGGGATGCTCTCAATAGGGACTTTTTTATGTTGTTATTTAACGGAAATTCGGAGATGCAATATTGTTTATTGATCCATCTTAATTATTCAACATTTTAGTATAAACATCGAACTGTTTTAAAAGTCAATTAGGTTGGTCTTATTCAACATCATGTGCATCCAAGGTTCAATCCATAGGTGTTCAGTTGTGTTCATCAAAATTTAATATAGTGTTAATTCAATTGCTCGAACTATTGCGAAAAGTGTGATTAGAAAAAGGACGGTTTTAATTCTATGGCATGTTCGTCTGTCGATCGCTTGCGGCTGCAGCTACAAATTTGCAATCAAATGCTGCAAAATGTTGTTTGTTTAGTACGTCTGGTCGCAACAATTCCGATCGCAATGCGGATTGATGAGATCCATTGAGTATGGGCTGCACCCATGTTCATTGGTAACAAGTCATGCGCCCACGAATACAAACCAGCAGATAAATCACCTTGGGAGGCCTGTATCGACATTTTTACAGCTCAAAAACTATCACAAAACACAAATTTCAACACTCTTGGTCCTAGCTAGTTCACAAAAATGATCACACGAACCTGAGCCATCATCCAAACTATAACCGGAAGCTTGTCCTGTCCTTGAAACTTAGTTCTCCACCTCAGCAATCGCAAAAACTTAGCCAAAGCATTAGGTCTAGCACGCAATACCATTGCTAATGCCACAAATGTTAGTAAAACGTAAACAACACAACAAAAAGGCCTTAGTCAACCAAAATTCACCATTCAATCACACATGCATAGGTAATTAACTACCTGAGATTTGGAAGAAGTATCCTGTGGTGCCAAATCAGTGAGAAGAAGTTCAAATGCATACTTTACAAACTTCCAAAGTGACACAATCTCACGTTGCTTGATCCAATGGACCGATGTTTCGCAGACAGGTTCAGGAATAAGAGAAAACGGAAACTGTTTATAACAAAGATAATCAGATTCGAGACTTTGATTAGAAAAATTAATCTAACAAACAAAAAAACGTAAAAAGAAATAGCTCACATTGATCAGCTTGGACAAAGGAGTCTCGTTGAACATCCCCACCCAATGAAGTGGTACTTGGGAAAGTGCACTCTCAAGGTGAAAGTAGTTGAAGGTCCGGCATGTACACAATCTATTAACAAACAACAACATAATTGAAATTGAATTTGTGGACTATCGAATTAGATCATAATTTCATTAAAGGGATTGAGCAGAATCTCACATTACATTCGGCTAGGAAATCCTCAAGACATGAAAGATCATTTTTGCTGCAGCTTCCCTCAAAGCCACTATCGACTTTTCAGTTTCATCGGCCGCAACTTCGTGCAAAGACACTTTCTGCTTTTCAGTTTCTTCTGCCGCACGCTTTCTTTGCTTTCGACTTTTTTTCTTCTTCTTGTGGGAGTTAGAGGTCTCAAAGGCCCCGTTCGATTCATCTTCGCCATCGGAAGCAACCATCAATACAGAGAAGACGTTACCGCCCAAAAAAACATTCAGCTCCATGGGGGATTTGATCCTAAAATTTGATAATAAATCACTTTAAAACCCTGTCTTGCATCCATTAGGTTTAGGTTAAATGGTTAGGGTTTTAATTATAGATTTCTTTTTAACCACGCAAAAACTGATGGTCCAAAATACACAATAAAAATGGTCCAATTACAATAAAACACTTATAAGCTGAATAATTTATTGGAATTGTAAAAACGTTTGCTTAGTCGACCTGTAAGTCATAAATCTTTTTATCTTTTCAAAAATTTAGAGCTGAAGATAATTCAGAATCATATGGCTTGATGCAATCTAGCATGCCATCGCAATATTATTGGTTTAAGAAAAACAATAGACAATTTATAGAAGTTCTACTGTATTAGTAATCAATCTTGTTTTTAGATACAGTTAAACCTCTATAAATTAATAATGTTGGGACCGGGATAATTTATTAATTTAGAGAGAATATTATTTTATCGATAAATTAATAATTATTAATTTATAGAGAAAAATCTGTTTTAGGTAAGATTTTTATTAATTTGTTTTTTCGAATAATGTTATATTATGGAATTTAATGAATCTATTTGCAAATTAATGAAATTTTGATTAAAATTTTTGATTATCGCAATAGAGTGGATGATATTATCATAATAGACGATCAAACTAAAATGGTATACTATGTATAAAATTTAGAAAAAATCATAGTTATTATCCCTAATGTCGATGAATACATTTAGAAAGCGTTATTATAAAGAATCAATTATTTTGCCTAGAATTTTTACAAGTTTATGGTAAAGACCGGAAAAAAAAATTATAAATTTTTTTGATGTAACACTTAAATTAAAAGATAAGGCTAATGAGATTTTCATTTTTAAGTTAAAACAAAAATCACTAAAACCATGTTTAGTACATTATCATATATATATACATAATTATATATGATTATTAATTTATGCTATTATTGGGACTATATTTTACATAGGAGTTTCAAAAAAATTATTATCTTATCATTTTATCAAATTGACTTGATTTTTACATTGGCCCGACTCGGGACCGGGATAATTTATTAATTTATAGTGTTTATTAATTTATCGAGTATTAATTTATCGAGGTTCTAGTGTATATGTTTATAAATGAATTTCTATATATGTGCTTAGTCAAGGCTTAAGAAGATTCCTAAGCTGGATCCTTAAAGAATCAGTCAATCAATATCAATAAAAGAAAACTAAGACGTGAAGAGTTAGTTGATGGAGACTAGGGAGGGATGTCTCGGACATTTTTATGTTCTTATTTAACGGTAATTCAGACATGAAACATTGGTTATTACGTCTTATTCAACATTTTTAGTATAAACACCGGAATGTTTTAAAATTGGTCTTATTCAACATCATCTCCATCCAAGGTTCGATCCATAGATGTTAAGTTGTGTTCATCAAAACATAATATTTAGTGTAATTCCATTGCTCGAACTACTGCGAAAAATCAATCATTTGGTTTACCAAAGGTGTGGTGACCTAATGGTAACAAAAGAGGTTGGTTTCCTTGTGTCCCGGGTTCAAACCCCTTTGGGACGGAGGATTATTCTTTAAATCGAAATATCTAAAGGATGATTCTGGGTATTGAAGAGATTATGAGCCAAAGGTTCGGAACTCCCACATATATAAAAAAAAAAACTACTGCAAAAAATGTGATTAGAGAAGGACGGTTTTAATTCATGTTCATTTGTCTGTCACTTGCGGCTGCAGCTACAAACTTGTAACCAAATGCTGCAAATGTTGTTTGTTTGGTATGTATGGTCGCAACAATTCCGATTGCAATGCCGATTTTTTTTAGCGACTAAAATTTTCAGACGCAACACGCTGCAGCGTTTGAACGCATAAGTCTAAGTAAACAAACATTTTTTGGGTTTCTTTGTCTCATTTCCTTCTTGTTGTCATTGATTTATCTTTTTGGTTATACTTGGGTTTGTGTTCTTCTGTTACGTTGGTTCTATTTAAATTAATGGAACTTGACAATCAAACAAAAAAAACTTAACACTTGAAATTGGTAAGTACATTAGTCTATTTTAACTAACAAACCACAATTTCAGTTATCTCTATTGGCAATGAAGTTAGCAAGAGCTATCAAAGGTTTCACTTTGTCTGAATCAAACCCTTTAAGATGTTCTTTCGCATCGTTCTTCAACCTCTTCACAAACTCTTTAGATTTCTCAAGTCCTAACACTTTAGGATACGTCAGCTTTCCGGCGATCTGATCTTTACCGGCGGTTTTCCCCAATTCCTCCGATGACTTTGTCTCATCCAAAATATCATCAACCACCTGAAACAACAAACCAATACACCTAGCAAAATTTCTCACTTTCTCTATCTCTTCTTCTGTTCCACCTCCCATGATGGCTCCGATAACCGCGGATGCTTCGAGCAATGAACCCGTTTTATGAACGTGAATAAACTCAAGATGTTCTAATCCAACGTCTCTATGATCCAACCCTTCACTACTCAAGTCCATTGCTTGTCCCGCTACGAGTCCTTTGGTTCCTATTGACTTAGCCAACTCCTTAACAGCTCGAACCATTCTGTCGGATGACACGTTAGCTTCGGTCAAATGCTCGAAAGCTAGAGCTAAGAGTGCACCGCCCGAGAGAATGGCCACGCTTTCTCCAAAGATTTTGTGTGTGGTTGGTTTTCCTCGTCGTAGATCGTCATTGTCCATACAAGGAAGATCGTCTTTGATGAGTGACATTGTGTGAATCATCTCAACTGCACAAGCCGCTGGAATCGCTAAACGCTCTTCCCCTCCAAGTAGCTCGCATACGGCGAGGCAGAGTATTGGTCTAACGCGTTTTCCGCCTGCAAGAATGGCGTAACGCATTGCTTTGTGGATGTTGAGAGGCTCGGTGAGTGGAATGGCTTCGTCTAGTGCTCTGTTTACTGACTCTGCTTTGCTTCTCATGTATGGTTTAAAATCGAAATCGAAATCGTCGTCTTTGTTTTCTACTTGGATTGATGAATCAAGAAACTCATGGACGTCTTGTCTAGCGAAAATGGCGGATGCGGCCGGAGATTTGATCGGGAGGTGAAAGAGACGGATTAGCTTTCGTGTATTGGTCGGAGTCAACCGCGGTTTTAGAGTTACAAACACAAAGTGTAGAGAGAGGAATAAGAGTATGAGATAGAGAAAAATTGTTTGAGCATCCATTTTGATCAACAAATGAAGATTGATTGATCTTTTTTCTTTATTGAAAATCGAAAGTCATAAAATGATGATATTCATGAGGTTCAAAGGGTAAGTTATATATACACACAAAGTCTTAGTTAACACGTTTTAGAATACTCTAATATACCTTATTATTGTTGGAGTACAAAGACTGTAAATGTCCAACATATTCATGAGCCTTAAAAAGTTTAAGTTATATACATGCAAAATGTATATTTTAGAGCAACTTCTAGATATGGTGTCATGACTTCTCTAATTACAGGTAATGTCAGTCTTAGTTATTCAGCAATATGCAACAAATAATTAAGAGAATATTATCTACCTAACATGCAGTGATTTACTCCACGTCTTCATATAATAATTTATTATAACTTGTTTCGGTTGGATTTTCAAAAGAAAAGGTCAATGAGAAGGCCCTTCGTGGGATCATCGTTGTACAGATTCAATATGGTTTCGTAAAATCGGTTTAATGAAGACTTGAAATGAATATGTAGGAGCATGGTTTGGTGACTTTGGTCCAATCCATTTAGATCAAGGTTTTTTTTTAGTGAAGACGCAAGGATTTAAGGAAAATCGGCAACGGAAAATTCGGAATAAAAATAACGTTATAAACAAACCAAAATCTTTATAAAGACAAAAGAAACGTATGTCATGTGTCAGTGAAGAAGAGGAACATGTCAGTACATCCCTAATTTTCCTCAACCTTGCATGCTTTGTTTTGTTCAGTTCCATGTGGGATTTTATGGTTTTTACAAGTTTTGAGTGGAGGATTTAATGATATGGCGTAGCGTTAATGAACCTTTCTTTATGCTATCACATGTAAGTTCTTTAAAAAAAATTTAACTTTCATGGGATTCTAGTTCAAAACTAACTGGCAATTGGAGAAGTTTACCTCCCTTATGGCCTTATATATTAGCAAAATTTCTTCCCGTCTTTCCAATGTGTGATTTTTTCTCTATATGTTCTCTCGAGATAATGGCTCATCTAGCTATTAATCTCGACAAAATCCATCACACCCTCGAGATAAATGCTTTTATAACTATCTTGAGAAAATTGAGTCTCTATTTGGACTGTCAATTAGTAGGTGTGATCGGAACGCTTTCTTAGCAATATTAACTGAACTTAGCCATTCAGTTAAGATGATCTTCCTCGAGCTAAACTCTATACTTTTCAAACGCTTTTGCACTGCGTGACACCCATACTTATCATAAGACATGTGTATGTAATTTCCATCGATTTGTCTCTAAAGAGCAACAATCACACAATCTTCTTATTCCAATACTCATTGCACCACAAAATTTTCGTAGCAATTCATGTATAAGTTCAAAGCATTGTTGATTATCTCTAATCAAATAGTTCCCTAGCTCTCCAGAAGATTTCCATTTACATTTTTGAAACATACAACATCCATATTGATTGATTGCAATTTTATAGCAATGTTGAACGATATCCATTATGGGAAAGGGTAAAATGGTTGAAATTGAACAAAATCAAACGAATAGCATTGGTGTTTTTATATCAATAGAAATGCATCATGACCTAAAGTTAACATGAAGCATGATATATGCTCTGCAATACGCAGACATCGCATCAAATCTTTCATCGAACGAATTTTGTGCAAATCGAGACAACCCCTAACAAATTGCAAAGGTTGTTGAATGACCATATCCAAAAACCTAGTAATTTGGTCATTAGTACATTTCTCTAAAAGCTTTTGAAACGCATGATGATTACCAAAAAGTTCAAGTAACAATTCACAAACATTAGACTACTAAGTTTATCACCCAAAGACAAATCTACCCCAATTGACATTAGCTTTACCAATCATATTATAAATTTCCCACTCCCAAACATCTTTACTACCCAAGAAAAATAAATCTACGAGAAAGGTCTAGTATTATTATATTTAATCTACCGTTCCGGTTCTAAACCTACTAATTTGAATTAAAACTAAAATGCCCTTTAAAATAGATCTATAGTAGGAAATACATAAATAAAAGAAACAAAATAGAGAGAGATATCTAGGGTTTTTGAGGAATAAGTGTAAAGGGTAAGAGAGAATTTTTGGTAAGACGCATGCGTTTTAGAGTCTTAAACGGTGGCTTTAGATAGTTGGCGTTTTTCGCCGTTCGCCGGCATCTTGAGAGGACTATACAATCGTAACTTTTTTCTGTGAAATATTTTTTTTTTTCATTCTATTAAGTTTCAGATCTAGTAGTTGGTAGGATTCAATTTTATGGATTTTGTGACTCTTTGTTTGGGTTTAGATTTTCTTTTTCGGATGATGTTTTTATATGGGATTTCTCTCATCGTAGAAAGTTTGTGTTTGCGATACTTAGATTTTAGCCAGTTTTGGCTATATATCTAGTTTGTGTGTTTTGCAGTTCAAGTTTGTTCGACGGGTGGTTAGAGTGGGTTTCGCCGAATCTAACTCTTCCGAAACAAAATTATTGAAAACAATTAAAGAAGAGTTCTATCTTAATAATGTGAATCGTTGTCGTGGTATCGTCAAAATACAAGATGTCCGTCTACTATTGTGGTATGGGAACGTCTTTTGTTGACCTTCTAAAGACTCGAGACAAGACTTTCAGTTTAGATTCAAGCTTTCATCGAAGCATAGTACGCTACTTGACATGAAAACTTTGAATGATCAATTTTCACTTTTCGTAAGCCATATTGGTTTTCAGAGCATAAATCTTTGAATTCCTATGTACACCTATTTGTGATGTTTTACTTGAATCTTTGTAATAGGTATTCATACTATTCTCATAATAATAAAATATCAACTCGGTGTTTAAAAAAAAAAACGAAATAAATATCATTAAATTATTATATCTTTCGAGCATTATAAATGTTCACATAAATGTATCAAAGCGACTACTAGTGGGTAATGGGCATACAATCCAACTGTTCCCGTGACATTTATTAATTTCATCAATTAATGCAAAACTTTTAGCGAATCAACATTATAACCGTATGTATATGATTATTCAAATGTTTATTCACATACATACCCATGACATGTATGATGAACTTTCGTACATTAAATATCCCATAAGAATTAAGGTAACGCACTTTAAGCCTATGAAAAGAATAGCATTAATTTTGTTCAAAACAAAAAAAATAGCATTAATCAAAATGCTACTGTCTAACCACCAAACTCACTTCTTATTTATGCTCAAAAATCAAAATCAAATCAAACATAACAAAACAACATCCGTTCAGATGAAACAAATAATCTTGATTTTGGTACAAAAGTATTCATTATAGCAAATTATTGATAAACAACAAAAAAATCTCTACTTTAGCTTAAGTAATTATCAAATTCTAGCTTCTTTCACATTCTTGTCTCCCATTACTTATTTAACTTCTCAGTTACATAGAAAGGGTCATGCTATTAGAAACAAATCTTAAACTGACTAATAATTGTTTGGTCAAATATCAAGATTTAGACAAACTAATTGGTATAATACTAAAAACATTTGTAGACCCACCAAGTTTTCAATGTGCTTAAGAAGTAAGAACCCTACATATCTTAGTTAATCTCCCACTATTCATCTACTTCCTTTCTAGTGAAACACACACAAATCTTCAAACACAATTGTAGAGAACGAATAAAAATTTAACCAAAAACAAAACTAGACATGTGATGTAGAATTAGGATGAACAACTTTGTTTTGTCTCCCTGCAAGCCAAAGCATAGTCCTCCTAGCAAAAGATGGTGTTTTCATCTCCAAAGATTCCGAATTTTCGCTCTTTTGATTCTCTTCGTCGATGCCGATCCCATTCTTCGTCTCTAAAGGAATCCGTTGGTTCGGAAATCGGATTGAAGAGGAAGAACATTCCTGATCTCTAGCACTAGTATCCTTTTGCTTCTCTTTTTTACCCCTTAACCAAATTTTCGACAAAGAAAGGCTCTCTCTCACAACACTCTTCTCGACTCCCTTAACCGTTGGATCAAAACCGCATTCGGACATAACCGTCCTATGACCGGGCAAGCGATTATCTTTCCCGGATAATTTCTTAGTCGAAACGTGAACCTTAAGTGTAGCTTCTTGATCCATAATATACTCATATGACCCCATAGAAAAACATCTCCTTCCATCTACATTGCTACTACCGCTAATGCTATTGTTATTGTCACTTCCTTCACCAACATGATCTATGTTCCTAAACTTCCCTAACTTAACTTCTAAAGGAACAACAACCTTTTCACCTAAACCACCCATTTCACCATCCGGGTCACATGATTTACGACCCGACCCAGCATTAGGCTCAAGAACAGGAACCATATCTCTCGAGCTTTGATCACTTGCCGACTCAAGAACAAGAAGATACGAGGAACTTGGATTGTGTCGAGATGAGAAATCAGAGAGAAGGAGATTAGATCTACAAAGAGGACAAGTCGAGTGAGAGAGAAGCCACGTGTCGATACAATCAACGTGAAAAGCATGGCTACATTTAGGTAATAGCCTGAGTTTATCCTCTGTTTCAAACTCACAAAGACAAACAGGACAATCAAAAGATGAAATATTGAGACCAATGATGGATTTGTAATGGAAAACAGGTAACGTGTCGATTAATGTTTGGTCTACTCCACAATCATGTAGGTTGAAAAGTTGTTGAAGCTGGCCTTGAAGAGCTGTGACATTGTTGTTGTTGTTGAAGTAATCTTCTCTGTTTTGAGAAGATGGTGTTAGAAGAAATTTGACTAGGATATGGATTAGACCGGTTATGAAGAAGATGATTGAGAGGATTATGATTGTTAGGAGAATGTTTGGATTGATCTTGCTGCTTAAATCGAAGCTTGTGTTTGGTGGTGGTGGTGGTAATGAATGCATGCTTTGTTTTTGTTTTTTTATGAGATTTTGGTTTGTTTTGAGATTGAAAGAAGAGAAGAGGAAAAATTTGAGCTCAAAGTTTTTTTTTTGAAATTTATGAGACAAAAGTGATGATTTAAGAGATTTACAGGTTGGACCATTGATGGTGACAGATGAGAAATTTATTTCAATTTTGTTTTATACCAAGAAGAGTGTTTTTGAAGTCATTTTGAAAGATTTCAGAAATTAATGGGATTGGGAATTTAGTAGTATTTGATTACCTAAAAGAAATGCAAAGTCAACGAAACATTTCTTTAAATATAACCACTTTCTTTCATGAATGATAATATCCTATGATTTTATAACCAACCCGTGGCCTTCCATGCTAAAGCCAACCGGAGAACCAATATAATTGTACAATCTGTAAGGAAAACATTTTTCCTATAAAAATTCCTGGTTTGGATTCAAAATATTAAGATTGAAAATCACAAAACTCAACTTTTTTTTGTTGGGGTCAAAACTCTAAACTAAAGATGTTTATATATCAAACATGAACATTACTTACGGTTGCCATGAATATGTTTTGCTGAACTTTGCTCTGAAGGAAAGGTTTTAAAATTTTGAAATGGTGGCTAATGGTATTTTTAAATTATCTTTCGAATATCTTCTTTTTTATCCCATTAATATTTGTGAGAGGTGAAAACATATTTGCGTGAAACTAATAGGCTTTATTTCTCTTCATACCCCAATCTAAGAAACTAATAGGCTTTCTTTCTCTTCAAAAGAAACTATTGGTAATTAAGAGAAAACTAAATAGGATTTGATTTCATAATTTGAGGCAGTAAACAAACATTCTAATATTCTATGTTGAAAAAGGAGAAACATTAGAGAGAGAAAACAGGAAGCCAACATGGAAGAAGGGGTTATATGCCCTTTTTTTGTTTATGACTCGAGGCAAACTTTGTCTTGTGCGTTTTTTATTTATTATATGCTTAAAAATACACTTTTCCATTTTTAATATTTGTGTTTTAATTAGTATGGTACATAAACGATTTTTGTAAGTTTTTATCAATCAAATAATTATGTAAAATGGCGATTATGTAATGCTTCTGCAAGTTTGATAGCAAAGGTTAAATGGATAATCTTATTTATTGTTTTAACTTTTAGTTATATAACTTCTTTTTTTTTTAGAAGAAACTTTTAGTTATATAACTTGAATTAAGGTTTCCAAATTATTCCAATTTTTTGAACTTTTATTTGTTATGATTTCATCGTTTTACGTACTTTTCTTAGGGAAACCATTAGAACAATGAAGACTGTTGTTAACTACGTACAACTTACTGATTCTTCCTTCTTCATCAAAATGATGACATCTGATACAAGTCGAACCAACAATATTGTTGGTTTCGGTAAAGGTTAAGTTGTTCAGTTTAGAAGAAAGAAATACGATATAATACAGGCAGAATTTTTTGGAATGCTGATTTTCATAATGTGGGAAGTTGGATTTGGAGAAGGTTGATGAAGTTGCGGTCTTTGGCTAAACCATACATATCATGTCAGATAGCTTCAGGAAGGAGGTGTTTATTTTGGCATGATAATTGGACTATGTTAGGACCATTGATTGATTTAACCGGTCCTAATGGTCCAAGGGTTACGGGTATATCTTCTTCTTCTACTGTTTTTCAGGCTTTGGGAAGTGATATTTGGTTACGATCCACAAGGAGGCACCCTATCTTGGTCCTTCTTAGGAGCTGTATACCGACTTCTCTCATTTTCTCAATGGAGGATGATATATTCCACTGGAAAAACAGCCTTAATGACTCACCGGGCGTGTTCTCCTCTGCAAAGACATGGCTTTCTCTACACCCTCCAACTCCTTCTGTCTCGTGGTTCAAGTCGGTTTGGTTTAAGCAAAGGGTTCCAAAGCATGCTTTTATGCTTTGGTTAACTATGCGGGATCGTTTGACTACCCGTGATAGGTTAAGGAGTTGGGGTTTAGATGTTTCGGCTGGTTGCACCTTGTGTGATTCGGGGTTGGAATCAAGAGATCATCTTTTCTTTAATTGCACTTACTCTTCTGATGTGTGGCGTGCTTTTTTTAATCATCCTGAATTTTCAGCACCAATCCCTCTTCAGAACATTGTTAGTTGGGTTCACTCCTCAACTAGGAACAAAAAGTTGAAATTGATTGTGAAATTAATTTTCCAGGCGGTATTGTACTCCATTTGGAAAGAGCGTAACTCAAGGGTTCACTCTTCTGCAAAGAGAAATCATCTTGTTGTTATCAAGGAAATTCAGCTTCTTATGCGCGCAAAGTTTGCTAGTCTAGACAGGATGGTTCTAAGAGGGGAATCGAACACCTATCTCTCTCTTTGGTTTCAGTTTATCCAATACTAGTCTCTTACTCTCTCCTTCCTGGTTCTGATCAACTTGTAGCTTCACTTGTGCCTTACCTTTTGCTGAGTTTCTCTCAGGGTTTTTGCTTTCATTGTATTTTAAATGTGGTCTCTTTGGAAAAAAGGTATAAATAAATTAAAATTAAAAAAAAAAAAATACGATATAATATAAGCTAACGTTCGTTTGTTCCTAGGATTTGAATTCTTCATTCATTTTTGTTTGGTTTGGTTTGCTTTGACCAAGTACATTGTTGATGCCGAGTCCAAATTTGCATAGTAGTTATTGCAACATTACAATAAAATGTCACATTATTCCAACTTAAGAACAGAGAGTTTAGACTATTGAAATTTTCCAAAAAGAAAACCCATGAAAAAGAGAAATGTATATCTTTTTATTTTGTTTTCTGGAAATTTATATTTTTTCGGTTGGAAAGATTTATGTCCGATTTGAACAATCATTATTTTTAATCAACCGTCGGTTTATTAATATAAGAAAACTTGTAACACCATTAAAAGTAATACTATACTAGGAGATAGTGAGATTTTTATTTGAAGTACAATGTCTCATCACAAAGGACCATTTCTTCATATCCTGCATAAGAGAAGAGTAATCTAAATTGTTAATTAAGTATACCAAAAATTCAAATTCATGAGGATAGGAAAAAAAAACATGCAGATCTTGCAAAGTACTGATTTTTGTGTACATTGTATATATGGAAAATGGTCTATCTAATGTTCTAAACAGCGAGTTTCATTGATAATTCTTTATCGTTGTTGTAAGGGATATACCATTTTGTTTAGCAAAAAAAAAAAAAAAAAAGGATATACCGTTTTTAGATGTTATAATCACGAAGTAGTAATAACTAGCGGTATCTTCATATTTTTTGTACCACTATTTCTTACTTCTTTTTAACTATTTCAATAATGTTTTCCTCTAAAACTTATAGATATTTTCAGTTTCATCAATAAAACCGAAAGCGTTCTCGACACATCCGTTAGTTATATTTTCATTTTTCCCTCTTCGAAACTTCTTTCCCTTTTTTTAGAGAACTGATATATATATATATATATATATATATATATATATATATATATATATATATAAAAAAGATTTTGAATAGCGATGGATAGAATTTTTATTTTTTTGTCGAAGCGATGGATAGATTTAGAATGAAACTTACTGAGTGTAATCGACGCGGATGTTACCAGCATCAGTATCAGCAATAACCCGAAAAGCATCACGAGAGAGATTAAGATCGCCGTTGCAAGGCTCACGGCAAAAATCAACTACCGTAACGTCCACAGTACGTCCGGTACACGGTCTGTCAAAGTGGTATGTAGCACCAATGCATCGAACTCTGTACCTCCGACCACAAGCACCACCTCCTTTTTCCCATAGAGGGTCCCTGAGTCCGACTACCATCGTATCATAGTGTGTTTGAATACAAGCAGACCCTAAAATCACATAATTATTTTGGTAGTTAATGATCACTAAACCGAACGAAATTATTAAACCGACCTGAACGGTTGATACAAAAATATGTATCTGTCATTGTTCTTCAGCAGTTATGTATAATTTAAAGATTAATGAAATGTTAAAAAAAAAACCCAACATTGGAAAAAGCCTAATAAAAAACCAAAAGCACAATTATATAATATATGTATATACGCACGAGTGTAGGGAGGATCGTAAAAGAGACAGCTCTTCCTTCAGCAGCATCAGCGATAGGAGCTAAGATTTGTGCAAACACTATCACCATTACGACAAACTTAAGTACCATTTTGATCATTTTTTCTTTATTATGCTTTGTTGTTGGTTTGTGAAATAATGAAGCAAGGAGGTAGAGAGTATATATATACATAGTTGGATTCAAAGACTTGAGGAAAAGTCTTTGGTTTACTTGAAGTCTTCCATTATTAATTTTATTGATTTCAGATGGGCCATTTTTTTCTTGCTCCACCTACAAATTTCGGGTGAGTTAATGAACATGATTAGGGTGGGCATAATCTCCGTCCCGTTCCGTCCCATTCCATTCCGTCCCGTATCCGTTTCCAAATTCCCGTACCATATAGTTCCCGTATTCCCATATGGGACAAGTTTTCAATTCCCAATTGGGAACGGGATGGGACGGGACGGGAATGGGATTTCCCGTAATCCCGTTTATATAGATATATATTAAATTATGTATTTATTATAGAATCATATAATATATGATGTCATATTAATACATAGTCTCACCTTTTTAGCATCATCCGTTGATATTTTTAGCATTACCATATTAATTTTATTAACTAACAACTACTTCTTCTTTTTTTATTCTTGTGTAGAGCTCAAGAAGCAATCATTTGCCGTAAATGAAGAATCATACGAGATGATTAGCTACCTATTTGGCTACTTTTAGAAATTTTCATCTTATTGAATTTTATACTTTGATTTAAGATATTTATGTGGTGTACTTTAAGTTTTTGATTCATTTTGATAAGACTATGGTTTTTCTATTTTAAATTTTAACGTTTATGAAATACAATGTATTTCTTTTTATCTTAAATATAAACATGTGTTTGATGATTTAAAAAAGCAGGTTGAATACATATTTGCAGTTTTTATAATTGTTTTAACTTAATATATGAGACAAGTTATTTTATGGGAATTCCCGTACCGTTTCCGTCTCATCCCGTCCTATCCCGTTACCGTCCCAAATTCTAAATGGGACATAAATGGGACATATTTTTCTATCCCAAAAATCCCGTTCCCGTACCGTTCCCATAAAATCCCGTCCCATATTCCCGTTTGCCCACCCCTAAACATGATAGTTTACTTTTATGAAGGAAATTTCCAAAAAAAATAGAGAGCATTTGAACATTTTAGTTCACTTTATTGATTTTTATTTTTTTTTGGTAGAGAGAAACGATGAAAAATGTAGTTTACTAAGGAAAGAAGGAAATTTCCTAGAAACTAGAAAGGGTTTGAAGTTTAATGTTCCTTTTCTTAATTTGTATTTCATTTTTTTTGGCAAAAGTTTATGAAATTTGTAACTTTACACGCGGTTCTACGTAAATAGACTTCAAGTATTCATTAGGTCCATTCGGTTTGTTCAGACCTATAAAACTAGTCAAGTGAGGTATAGTATGACTAACAAATTTGCTTTGTTGACATTTCTTACAAGAGAGACAAAACTTCTATGTCATGAATTCCAAAATTTGATTCGGCTAAATGGCCGAATGGGTACAAATCTCCACATGATACCAACTTTTAATGGAAATCCGACCGGACCAGACCGAACCGAACCGGACAAACAAATCTCCGGATGTATAGAGTATTCTAGTCTCTTGATCAGTGTGGTTAAATTAAGGAGTGATCTTACCGAGGAAGCTGTTTCTGTCGGCTTGACGCAATCTCTTTTGCCTATTAACCACATTCGATTGGGGTTAGATAAAATGTTCTATATATTCACTAATTTGATCCATTATGCATGTTTAATTCGATCTGGAAACTTGATAATAATCCAAGATAATTTTTAAAAAAAAATCAAGATATTCATTCAAAAGTTCAAAAATTTAGCTCCTCTTATGGGGAAAACGGCCAATTTGGACTTGGACTATTCGGAATGTACCGTTTTGAATCCGATCTTTTGAATAAGGCCAATATCAACCCCAACACAAAATAAATTCAAATTCCGTACCCAAACTCTTTTATTTTGTGTCAAAACGGACATTAGTCAACACTAACGGTTTTTGCAGATTTTAAAGTTTGAATTCGTATTTTGGAAAAAGAGAAGGAGAAGAAGATCGATAAAATCAATTTAGGAAATTTTCAAATGATTTTTCAAGTTACTAACGTGTTGGTCATATCATTACTCAGTTAGTGTTGACTAACGGAAAGTTAGTCAAGGTCCGTTTTGGCTAAAAAAAAAAGTTTGGGTACGGAATTTGTATTTATTTTGTGTTCGAGATGTACTGGTCAAATTCTAAATTTCCGTTAGTGTCCAAATTTTGAGTTTCCATTAGTGTTGACTAATGAAAAGTTAGTCAAGGCTTCTTTTGGCACAAAATAAAAGAGTTTTGGTACGAAATTTGAATTTATTTTGTATTTGGGTTGATATTAGCCTTATTCAAAAGACCAAGTTCAAAACGACACATTCCGAATAGTCCAGGTCCAAATTGGCCGTTTTCCCCTCCTCCTCTTACGTAACCATTTAGGTGTGGAAATGCTTTTTGCTACGAGTGTGGAGCCAAATTGGGAAGGCTCCAACATCGATGCGGCATTAGCTGGATCGACCACGTAGCCCCGTTGGTGGTTGATGTTTTGTTTTGTGGTGTTGTTGTACGATTTTTCATGTCATTCCGACATGCTCAAACAATTGATAAGCAAATCCAACGATCTAATTATGAAGGCTATGTGTTGGAACAGGGCTAATATATGTCTCTCTCTTTTTCTGGAAATTGATATTGTTTTGGTTGGAAAAGATGTGTTACTTTGTTATTTTTATATCATTATTTTTAATCAACCGTTGGTTTATTAATATAAGAAAACTTGTAACACCATTAAAAGTTTAATAGGAGACATGTTGAGATTTTTATTTGAAGTACAAATGTTTCATCACAAAGGACCATCATTGGATTTAATTATTGGAATAGTACCACGAAAATCATCTCTCCACCTTCGTAGCTTATAGTGTTTATATCTTTCATATCCTGCAGATGAGAATAATAACCAAGATTGTAAATTAAGTATATCGAAATTTATCATTAGGAAATTCTTACCACTTTCGTTTTCTGCTAAAATATTCTAATTATTTTGTATTTCAGTCTTCAAAAATTCTTTCCCTTCCTTAAGAGCATTGATATATTAAAAAAAAAATTAGATAATGATAGAATAGATTTAGAATAAAACTTACGGAGTGTATTCGACGCGGATATTACCAGCATCAGTATTAGCTATGACCCGAAAAGCGTCACGAGAGAGATTAAGATCCCCGTTGCAAGGCTCCCGGCAATAATCAACTACCGTAACGTCCACAGTACGTCCCGTACACGGTCTGTCAAAGTGGTATGTAGCACCAATGCATCGAACCCTGTACCTCCGACCACAAGCACGACCTCGTTGCCACAGATTGTCTTTGACCCCGACTACCATCGTATTATATTGTCTTCCATAACAAGCAGACCCTAGAATCACATCATTTGTTTGCAGTTAATGATCACTATCTAAACTAAAAAAGATTGTATAAACATTATACGGAAACCGAATGGAATTATTAAACCGAGCTTGAACCGACTTGAACGGTTACCATTTTCCTATACCAATTAAACTGAAACAAACTTAAACCAAATCTAAAATCTAGTCCAACCAAACGAGATGAAATAAACCAAAATAAATTGTACTCTAATGTTTTTGATTAAATCTTTATAAAAAAAAATACAAGTCAACATACTAAATTGACACAAGATTAATTAAAACTTTCATGCTCATTAATTTTCAGTGCAAAACTGAACTAGACCTCAATTGAGCTGCGTCAAATTATTTTGTTTCTAGATTGGACCTGTTTGGAAATATCCACAACTCCAAAAAATCGAATAAAGAAAACGAAAGCACAATTCTATAAATTATGTTATGTAAAAAAAAAAATATGTATATACGCACGAGTGTATGGAGGATCGTAATAGACAGCTCTTCCTTGAGCAGCTTCAGCGATAGGAGCTAAAATTTGTGCAAACACTATCACCATTACGACAAACTTAAGTACCATTCTGATCATTTTTTCCTTATTATGCTTTGTTGGTGGTTTGTGAAATAATGAAGCAAGGGGACAGAGAGTATTTATACATAGCTGGGATTCAAAGACTTGAGTTTTAAAAAACAAGGAAAAGTCTTTGGTTTACTTCAAGTCTTCCATTATTAATTTTATTGATTTCAGATGGGCCATTTTTTTCTTGCTCCACCTACAAATTTTGGGTGAATTAAATGAACATGATGATTTTATGAAGAAAAATACCAAGGAAATAGAGAGGATTTGAAAAATTTAGTACACTATTGAATTCATTATTTTTTGTAGAGAGAAATGAAGAAAATTGCATTTCTAAAAGGAAAGAAGGAAATTTCCTAAAGTGAAGCTAGAAAGGGTTTAATGTTTAATGTTCATCTTTGACCAAAAACAAAATGTTTAATGTTCATTTTCTTAATTTGTATTTCATTTTTTTTGTTGGGCAAAAGTTTATTAGGTTTGTAAATTCACGCGCGATATTACGTACGAGAGTTTTTGTATTTATTTTGATCCATTCGGTTTGTTCAGAATTTCAGATAAGACCTATAAATTAGTCAAGTGAGGTATGAGTGTATGACTAAAAAAATTGCTTTGTTGACATTTCTTTCAAGAGAGACAAAACTTCTTCGTCATCAATTCCAACATTTGATTCAGCTAAATGGGCCGAACGGCCTATAACTATTTGGGCAATTTCTAAAAATATTATTTTTTAAATTTTTTTTTTCAAAAATACCATATTTTTCTAAAGTTCCAAAAGTACCACTCTTTTAAAAATTTATTTTTAACATTCAAAACTAAACCTTAAACTCCAAACCCAAACCCTACCCCCTAAAACTATACTTTAATTTTGAAATAATTAACTCAAACCCAAAAAAAATTAAATTTTAAACCTTAAAAATCAACTTTTAAAAAAGTGGTATTTTTGGAACTTTTGAAAAAAATGTGATATTTTTGAAAAAAAAACTCCAAGATAATATTTTTGAAAAAAAAACTTCGGAGAGTGGTATACGAGGGAATTCCTCAATCTATATATGATAACCAACTTTTAACGGAAATCAGACCGAACCGGCTGAACAAATTTCTGGATCAGTAAAGAGTTATCAGTCTTTTGATCAGTGTGGTTGAGAACTTGAGATAACGAGTGATCTTACCGAGAAAGTTGTTTCTGTCGGCTTGTCGCAGTCTCTGTTGCCTATTAACCCCATTGGATTACAAAATGTTCCATCCATTCACTTGATCCATTATGCATGTTTAATCGATCTGAAAAAATTGAATATTTATAATCCAAGATATGTACCGTACTTATATTCCTCAAATTAATTAGAAAATATGAAATTTTAAGATATTTCCATATAAGAGAATAATCCAAGGTACCGTACATTTCTCAAAATAATTAGAAACATATGAAAATTTAAAACATTCATTAGCAAATCAGGTACATAGACGCAAAAGTCGATCTAAACAAAACAAAATGAGTCATAGTCTCATAGATATCACAAAACTGAAGATATTCATTCACATCCTTTCCCTACATGGTATATCTATCATTCACCAATCAATGATTCAAGGGAGAATTTATTGAAAACTACCCCCTTCTCTATTTTATACAAAATTGAATCCAGACTGGATATATTGAATCCAGATTGTATTTTTTGGAACCCGATATTTCACAGTTAAATTTTGCATTTGATGACCTTCCTTTTTGTTTTCAACAAAAATGTGTGGTTTTAGTTCGTAGTGATATTGGGAAAAACAATACTCCGGCGATGTTGATGAAACCACCTCTCTTTTATCGGTCGGAGTTAGGTTTCATCATTTCTTCTCTGTCTTGTCCATGTCTTTGCTTCCGATCATTGGATTGTGTCAATGATGCATTTCGAAGTTGTTTACAAAAATGATATAGGGAAAACAATGCTACAAATTCTTTATTTTCTGAAAATAATGCAAATGACACAACTACAAAACTATGTGTAGGTAGGGAAACAAAAGCTTAAAAAGTAGGTAACAAATCTATGGTCACAACGAGTGTTCAAGATCGTAGCGGTTTCATAGGCCTTCAAGTAAGAATATTAATTTTTAAAACCAAACAAAAGTTCGAATATTCCATCTTTTCCACACTATACTCTTAAATAGTGGGATAATATTTGCTTTTCCAGTCCAAGATAACATTTAAAATTATTGTGATAAGAAGATATTTACTAACATAAATTATTATTTTTATAGTTCGATACAAACATGGAGCCAAAAACCACCGGTATATATCACATGATCCAAGGACCAAAGCCAAAAAAAAGTAAATAAAAGTCACTTTCATCACATGAACCAAATCGTTACTAGATTGGAAAATCCATTTTTATTTCTCAAGTTTTGCAAACTTTTTCTGACAAAAAAGTTGATTGCGTCATATTGTTCTCAAAAATATCAAAATCTTTCCTTGTTTAGCATTTTTCACATTAGATTCTGTTAAAAATATCAAAAACTCAAAACAAAGAAAAAAAGAGAAGGTTTTTTATTTTCTTGGCGATGCCTCCGACCAATGATGACCAAATCTCCGGCGAACCACCGTCTACCTCGCCGTATCCACCACCACCAAAGCCAAAAACAAAGATTCTCTCTCAATTCCTCGTTGGTGTTATCATGATATCAATCTTCTCTCTCTTCCTTCTCCTTATAGGTATAGCCTCTGTTCTTCTTCTCCCTCTTCTCCTCTCTTCTATCTATCGCCACCACCGTCTTCGCCGTCGTCGTAACCGTCGACACGAATCCTCAAATGGGTTATCTTCAAGATTGGTTAAGAAGCTTCCACAATTCAAGTTTTGGGAATCTAACACAAGGTATGGAAACGATTGTGCGGTTTGTCTTGATGGATTCAGACAAGGACAATGGTGTCGGAATCTTCCGGGGTGTGGACACGTGTTCCATCGGAAGTGTGTTGATAGTTGGTTGCTTAAAGCTGCGACTTGTCCGATTTGCAGAGGTAGGGTTAGGTTAAGGGAGGAAGATATACAAGAAGGTGACTTGTGGAGATGTTTTGGTCATAGAAGAAGTAGTTTACTAGATTTGTAAGTGCTCTGTTTTTGTTTTATGTTTATGATCATATTAGCAAGTTCCTTAATAATGTTTGTAGTTTTGTTTATTCTGGTCAAATAGAATGATGTGTTGATTTCTCTTATAGCTTAATTTGATATTAAAGTAGTAGTTTTGACCATACAATGTATTACTTATTCTTGGTGACTTGTTCATTTTAGGAAACCAATTTGCTTGATTGGTTTATAGAATTCTTAATGTCACTAATAAGATGTATATAGATGTAGACTTTTCGGTTTTTTTTACACGCTGCTACGGTGTTTCTTGACTGTTTCAACACGGAATTGATGGAGTGAGTGATGATCATGTACGTTTGATGTTGAACTTGTTACATCTTTTATTCTTTCTTTAACATTTCTAGTCATGTCGCGGTTAGGAAGTTGTCGTTTGGACTTTTCAATGATGTGTTATGTTTTGGTTTCTTGGCCTTGAATATGTCTAAGTCTTTGTTTCTTTCTTTTGATTTTGGATCACTTAGGTAATGTGGATTCAGTCAAATGGATTGATAAGAATCTCCATGACCGAAACTACCTAGAGGTATTGGCCAAAGACTATTTCCTGCGTAGAAAAGTCAAGCAATCAATGGAATGGTTAGAGAGTATATAACAAGATGGGTATTGTTCTTAATTGTAAACCTAAGCCATCATTTCTAAATTCAATACCCAAGAGCTTTTCTTGTAATCCATGGACCGATTTTCGTTCTTGAATGTTCTAATGGAGGTTGCGGGTATCTTAAACGAATCCCGCAAACTCTTTCTCAAGAACAAAAGGTTGATGTTCTCAGTCTTGGTATTTCCTCTCTTACTCAATTGTTTAGTTTACTTGTTAAACGTCTTTGCCATCAAATCGGAGATAACAAACTTGATCCTTGAATCAAGTTTGTTACCTATGACCAATCCAAACACCCCGGAATACGCAGCCCATCTCATGAGAGTCTTTGTAGATTTTCGCCAATTTGTCGGTTCTTTATACATCTTCTTTGCTGTCTCCTCTATCATCAACCTCTTGTGCACTCTAGTCATCGTCCATGCGTCGTCTCTTACTCTTAAAGATGACAATGTTGCGATCAAAGATTTTCCGGTTCTGACCCTTAAATCTTGGAAGGGACCTCTTGTAACCAATTTCTATATTGTTCTCTTCAGTCTAGGCTATTGGTTTCTCTTCTTCCTAATCCTTTTTCCTCTCCTTTTGTTCTCTACAAAAATCGAGTCCTTCGCAGCCAAGACTCGCACTTTGTTTATTCTTTTCGCAGTGTTTGAGTCCTATTTAGCTATTGTTTGGTACCTCTCTATGGTCATATCGATACTCGAGGAAACTTATGGCATCCAAGCTTTGGGGAAAGCTGCAAAGATTGTTAAAGGGATGAAACCAAAACTATTCTTCTTGAATCTTTTCTTCAGTTTATTGTCATGCGGTTTGACTCAGATCGTGACGCTGATCAATTTCAGACGTTCGTTGGCAGTTACCTTAACCACCGGTTTGGTCCTTATGAGTTTGATCTTTGCATTGAGGATGTTTCAGCTTGTGTCTTACACCGTTGCTTATTTTCAATGTAAGAGCCTCCAAGGCAAAGATGTTGAGTCGGTCAGGGATGTGGAGTATACGAAGTTACCTTCCACTACACTTCTGGGAGCCTTGCCTTGATATTTCAAGAAAATGGTATTGCATTGATGGATTGTATATTTGTTTTGAGATTTGGTAAAGAAATGATGAATAATGAAAGGTTTGGTTTGGTTGAATATTTTGTTTCTTTTTCTATACCTTCAAAATTCCACGTTTGACGAATATCCATTTCGATTCAAATCACTAGATTACAATTACAACTAAATTTTATTTAAACTATAGAACGAACCGTAATGATAATATTAAAGAGAACAAATCACAAATGTCTGTTAAATGATTTTTGTAGACTTGTTGTTGGGACTTTGGCGTCATTTCTTGAGGATAAGACTCAAAATGTCGAAAACTGTTCTCGAAATGTTTTGACATGTTCAAGTCGGGTTTCAAGATTCATCTTATGATTCCCATGAAATAACTAAATAGAAAAAAAAAAATCCAAAACCAAAAGTCGAATAACCCGAGTTGAATATTGTTGAGCTGTATAAATAGTTTAAGGTTTCGATCTAGATAGGCAGAGGTTGCGGATTTGTTCAAAAAATATTAGTAACAAAAACAAACAAAAATTATCTTCTTTTTTATCAAACAATACCCGTGAAAAATTGATGAAATGTTTTGAATGATAATAGAAAAATAGTGGAAACACGTTTTCAAAACGTGAAAGAACTTACAAAGTGGTATAGCATTCATCACCAACACATCAGATTATCATCTTATGAGTGGAGTCTAATGAAATTGTAACGGGAGTGGATTATACACAGGATTGGAAGAGTCCATTTCTGCAGTGTACAAATTTCATGTGTAGCTCAATAGTAATGAAACAAGTCATATTTATGAAACTTAACATTAATATGTATTACTGATAAGCACATATTTTTGACCTATTTTCATGTTTGCCAATGATAAAATGGTTTCTTTATATATGCATTAGATGATATAAATATATGCATTGGCTTTGCAGATTTATGCATTTTACATGCTAATAAAGTCCAAAAGTAAAAACATAACAAAAGAATGCAACTGGAACAAAAAAGCTTGTTTCAGGATTATCTCTTTTCCTAGCCAAGTATCGTCGCAATCAAAGTTACGATCTAAAAGTTGTTTGCCTACGTTTTATTGATGTAACATTGGTGATTTTAGTATAACAAATATGAATACAACATGTTATTTAACGTGTATTGATGTAGTCATTCATTTTCTAATAAATATTTTTCGTATAAAGATTGATAATCTTTTTGTATTTAGAATTTCAGGTAAATTTAAATTTTATTATCAAAAAAATTTAATGTCATAATTTTTTTAAAAAGTTTGGTAAGGTTTAATATCGCATGCATGACTTAAGATATTAAAATCTTTGGGTTTAATATCTCATGCATGACGATATGCACACATGCCGGGTTTCATATAGTACAACATGTGTAAATGTACCATGTCCACTTGTTTTTTTTTACAATGGATTTTAGAGCTTTAAACCAAATTTAGGATATTTTCTTTTTCTACAATTTTGCACATACTCTAGAGTTTGGACGGGGGCTCCTAATGTGATTGCATGGTTTGTATTTGAAGGATTCGGACAAGGACAATGGTATCAGAATCTTCCTGGTCATGGACATGTGTTCATCGAATGTTGTGGACAGTTGGTTGCTCAAAGCCGCGACTTGCCCAATTTGCAGAGCTAGGGTTAGATTGGGGGAGGAAGATGCATAACAAGGAGTCTTGTGGATATTTATTGGTCATAGCATAAGTAGTTTGCTATATTTGTAAGTGCTCTGTTTTGTTTTAAGTTTATGATCGTATTCGCAATTTGCTTAACAATGTTTGAAGCTTTGTCTCTTCTGTTCAAATAGAATGATGTGTGTTGGACATGTATTTGCGCCTCAACAAATATTCAAGAAGCTTCTAGGCCCAGCGAAATGAATTGAAGAGCTTAAGGCCCAACTCAATGAAAAGAAGCATGGTTAATCTAACCATAGTCAAAGAATGGGTTTTATGCTATAAATAGAAGCTGATGAGACACTTGAAGGATCATACTTTACCCTCTGGAAAAAAAGAGCATTCAGACTTACCCGACCTCGATCAAGACCGACCTTGTATCGAGATCACCCGTTTTTGCTTAACTCTTTTGTACTCTTTTCTGAACTAAACTCTTTGTAGATCAACTTTCATCTATAAAACGAGATTATCCGACTTCCACTTAAATATACACATCAATAACCGATCTTAGTTACAACAATGTGTCAATGTCTCTTATAGTTTAATTTGATGAGGATTTAACATTAAAGTTGACCATACAATGTATTACTTGTTCATTTGAGGAGGTCAATTGCTTCAAGCTGATAGAATCCTCAAAATCTCTTATAAGATGTATCTATAGCAGACCCGTTTCAATAAAAAAAATTAACATGATGCAAAAATTGTAAAAAACACCGTAAAGTTTAATAAAAATTTCAAAAACCCCCCTATATTTTTAAAAATTATAATAAAACCCAAAAGAAAAATCATAAAAATCAGTTGCAAATGGTGCATATGCACCTATTGCACTACCCCAGAACCGGTACTGATCTATAGATGTAGATTATTTTCAGTTTTTTCCATGGTGCTACGGTGTTTCTTGACCGTTTCAGCACAAATTGTTGAAGTGTGTTGATCATGTAGGTTTGATATTGAACTTCTACACCAAGGTATCTCATAGATGGATTATTTTTTTTAAAGATTGTTTGTTTGTTGATTTGATAAATAATTATGAATAATGAAAGGTTTGGTTTCGTTGAATTACTATGTGCATCTCTTAAAAATTGTAGCCATCGTGAAGAATATGATGGACTGGTGCTAAACATAGAGTTTTAACAAGGTTCAATTTTTCTATTTTCTCGTTAAATTAAAAAACTCTTTGTTTTTTTATGCACATACGCATTCGAACGTGTAGTTTAGCTGCAAATATGCATTTTCATAATGCCATGCTGGCATCAGCTATTAAACCGTGAGTCTCTTTTACAAAAAAATGATTACTCAATAGTTAGATTAACCTGATTTTGCAACATAATGTGTGTAAACGCTTGAAGGCGAAACTTTTGAATAAAGTGTCTGAACAATGTAAAAACATTTCACATGCTATTGTCCATAGACAATAATACGGCAAAATTAAGGTGCCATTTTGAATTTCAGCCGACATGAAATGATGAAATTGTAACACATAGATTTTGGTATATTAATTATAATTAAGTAAGAGAAACCCTAGAAAACCGACATCTTTGGTCAAGCCAAAAACAAAACAAAAAAATCGAAAAAACAGGAAATAGATTTATGGTTTCACATAATAACGTGTATGAACCCAATTAAATACGGCCCACTGAATATATAAATAATATCAGTTGTAGTTGTTTTCACATTTATTTTCCTAAGAAAATTGTAGGACCATTATACAAAAGTTATTGATGTAAACTGCTCACCCTATACGGTGAAAAAGTCATTCATACGATATTTTCAATAATCAATTTATATCTAGTGACCAAAAATAATAATATAGTTTTAAAAAAAGTTCTGAGAAAGAAACTATGAGATATAATCAAAGGATAAGATATAAATGTTTTGGTTCAATGAATGTAAAAAATCTTTAGAATCACATGATAGTGTCTCTTGAAGAGAATGTCTTCGAAAAAAAAAAAAAAATTATGCAGTAATTACAAATAGAATTTTACACGTAATAAAATTTTTTACTTCATCTCAAAGGTAAGCTCTAGAGTAAATAATAATTAGATAAGAATGAGTCATTCTTTCTATTTTGAAGTAGTTGAGAAATGAGTCATTCCTTCTTTCATTGGTTTTCTTTTATTCCCTTTTTGTTGTTCCTTGGATTTCAATCTTACAAGAATATATATTATCCTTAAGTCAGGCATATAATCTTTAAAAAATCTGAATCATAATTCTATGTTTTATATTTATGGAACGATGCTGCTTTTGTGTCCACATGTAGCTAACATTTTGTGAAAATTTCGTAATCATTTTTGTCTCTTTTCTATAAAGCTAAGATTTATCTTGTTTTTTTTTAATGAAAAATACAAAATAACAAAATAGCGAAAGGACATACTTCGCCAAGGTATAATAATATTCTCAAGCACATAAAGCATAATCAATAGTGAAGGAAAAAAAAAGGTGATAAAAGCATTATAGTATTTCATACGCAAATCCATTATTACAGATTCTTCTAGAAACTCATACGTCTCTTTAAATATTTGGTGTATCTAAATCTTATCCAATTCCTCTATAACTCTAGTATATAACTGCCTTAATAAAAATTATGAAAAAAAGTTACTTAGAAACTAGCTAATGTAATTGAAACAAGACTTTTTGTTTTGATAGATGAAACTGGAATTTCATGTGAACAAATATTTTAATCGACGATTTAATGCTATAGTTGGATCGCCTATCTGTTCAGATCACGTGAATGTGTGTGTATTCGTAGTCTTATTTCAAGTGAACGTATTTATATATAATGTAGCGTTTTAAAGTTTTAATGCCACGTTTTATACACTAAATAAATTTGAGTATAAACTATGTTTATATTAATCTATGAAAATGTATGGCAATTCATAGAAATCTTGTCTCTACTTGAGGCTTAAGATAAATGTCGTTTTAGTTGTAAAAGAGTTGTGATTAGTCTTGTTTGGTTGTACATAGTCGTAATTTAGTGGTATGTCAAAGTTAGAAATCAATTTTGATTTGATCATGCATCTTTCTTTCGATTTCTTAACTACACAATGGTAAACCAAATTAATTGACTATTTGTCAAAATTTAGTGTCAATGTTTTTCATTACAAATATTATAAATGCAACTTTAAATCGTAAGTTCTAAACATTCAATCCATAGTCTTTTTATTGTTTAAATATCAACCGTTTGATAGAAACAGAAACGTAATAAACAATCTCTCTTCCACAGAGATTCCAACTAATAAACAAAGACTCAATTCTGTAACCAAATGAGTAAAATGCTTGATTAATACATAAACATTGTCAAACTTATGTTAGTCTTTCGTTGAATGTACTTTTTTTTTGTTGATGATTTGAATATAGTGATTATTTGAATATAGTTGTTGGATTATCTGGAAGATATGTAGATTTGTTCGGATTCACGTACTATATTATAGTACAACTAATCCCATTATACAAAAGTTCATCGCATAAACAACGGGATACATACAAAATTAATATCTTTTGTCAACAATTAAAATCTCTATTAATTTTAAAAGTCTGTAAATGGAGGTGGCTAAAATGTAAGTCATTGATTGGCTGACCAAAACTGATGGACTCACCTGTTAGTGGATAAATGAAACTTATTAAATGATTCTATAACTTCGAGCCTATCCATTGGTGGTATCACTTGCCACGTTGTTAATCCTTTTATCATTTAAAATATCTTCTTTCATTTACGTGTTTGTTCTTCTTCCTCGCATGCATTAATATCTCGTTAGCTGCAGAAACTAAAAATAGGGGTACGATCAGAGTTCAATACATAATCTTAGAGATGATAGTGACCAAAAGAAAATCGAAAATATGTACATGGCTATAGTAGATTACTTAGTGTATCATATTTCTTATATGATCCTATCTCGATTGACATAATTAAACTATACAATTAATTTTCAAATGAGTTCGTTCGACCAAAAAAGTTGATCCCAATAAATTTTTAATAAGATTGAAACTCAAACTCCGGTCTTCTAAACCGCAAAGGAGTTTATTTCATATATAAACTTATTTTTTTAGTTAGCTTATAATTAAAATTTTACTTTCTAAATTGTTTAAGAAAATATACGATTTAGAGAGACCAATATTGTAATACTCCCTCCGTTCCTTAAAGATAGATGTTTAAGGTTATGCACACTTATTAAGATAATGCATTGATTTTTACGAAATACAGTTTTCAATAAAGTTTAACCAATAGTGTTTCAATATTTGTTTTGAAGTTTGTAAAAATGCATAGAAAACAGTAAAAACTCTATTTTTTTTGGAACAAAATTTTTTGTAAATTTTTTATCTTTTAGGAACAGAGAGAATATTTACGTAATTTATCGACTGCTATAGTGGTATCAATTTACTTAATTTCATCTATTACAAGTATAAAATATTAACATTCATAAAAAAAGTATAAAATATTAACAAAAAAGTTTGTTACAAAATGGAAACAATGTATTCTTTTTAAAAAAACTATACATCACCCAAATCAAACCATAGAGTCTTTGTAAACCGAATAAATCATTCATTCCATCTATCATGGAGTTGCAACACCAAGCCAACACTATTCGTAGGACATTGACACTATCTTTCATTCATCTACAAGTTTATATAAAATACGTAATATCTTGGTCATACAAAGATAACATTAGCTACTCATTCAAAATAAGGTTGCCATGTAAGCATTCGCATGCAAAGACTAAAAAATTCCGGCGGCTAATGATAATGTTTCTACGAATTTAACAAAAACAAGAAATTGCCAAATTTAAAAGATAGAAAGAATAGTGAAAAAAAGGAAAAAGGAATATTCAAAACAAAAGTAAAAAAAGAAAGAGAATATTAAAATATAATTATCCCAAGAGGCTATAGATAAAGTGGGACCCAAGAAAATCTTTTAGACAACGTGGCTGATCAGATAGGGTCCCACAAAGACAATGGGTTTTGTGGAATTTGGATAAGTCCTCTTCTTTTTTCTCTCCCACGCTCTTATCTTGTCCTAGAAACTTGAAACAAATCCTCAAGAAAAAACAAAAAAAACTCCATTAACCACTCATTTCATATTTTTAAAATATAAAATATGTCGGTTTTTTAAAAAGTTTTCTATGTTATGATATTGTTGGAGCCACCCTAGAAAATATTGATCACCCAAATTATTTCGTAATTGTTTTGTGTTTGTCTACGTTTCTTTTTTTCTTTTGTTTTCTAAATTGATTACATCATTTATTTCGTAATTTGATAAACTTTCAAATTTAAAAAAAAAATGTCGGCTAGAAGTTCTTATTACATCATTCTTTTTTCTCATGTTAAAAGTAACGAGAAATGATAACTATAAGTCTATAAGAATATTTTTTTTTAATACTCTAGTTTTTAATTTAACATTTAATGTTGCTTAATTTGATTATAAACATAATTTCCTTTTTTCCAACCATAATTTCATAGTTTCATATCATAGTTGTTCAATATCTTTTTTTTTTGGTCAGAAATATAAAGCTTTCATTAAACCGCGGCTAAACCGGTAAGAACCGAGTACTGGTACAAAGCTGATTTTGCTAATCGATCAGCTGGGAGATTGTTTTCTCGAGAAACAAAGCTAAAGGAAATGAAATCAAGCTTTGATGAGAGAGTGAAGATGTCTTCGAGGATCGAGTGAATTTCCAAGGTGTGGGTATGAGATGTGATTAGGGAGATGAGCTGTTTTGAGTCCGATGAGATGTGGAGCTTCGTGATTCCATGGATTTGGGACTGGAGGAGAAGAGATCGAACTGCTACCGCTTCTGCCATCAGTGGACTCCCTATGTTGTTCGCAATCGATGAGCCTTGGGTAAGTAATTCGTTCCCTGTGTTAGAAATGAGCCAGCCAAGTCCCGCCGTCGATATATCACCTCTCCACGCCGCATCGGCAAATCCTTGATGTATGGTTCTCACCTGGTGTTCCTCTGCTTCGATTTGTTCGTGAGGTTGCGGTATGTCGGCTATTGGATTCTCCGGATTCTGGGATGAGAGCCATTCTTTTGCTTCTGTTATCGCTTTGAGGATTGTTTCCTCTGCGGTAAAGATTCTATCATTGAAGATTTTGTTGTTTCGTGCCCTCCAAATTGCCCAGAGAATCCACGGAAAGAGAGGGCCGGTGATTCCTGATGGTGGCAAGGAGATAAGTCGATTAGAGGCCGAGATTCCGGTAGCGATGTCGATGATTTGGTTGGACACAAGTTGGTTCTTGAAAGGGGCCAAATTCCAGACCGTTTGTGCAAAGTTGCAGTGGAGAAAGAGGTGAGTAGTGGTTTCGGTTTCGCCGCATCTTTGGCAGGCGGCTTGTTCCACAATTCCTCTTGATTCCAATTGTTCCCCTACGGGTAAGGCTCCACTGAGGATTTTCCACAAGAAAAGCTTCAGTTTTTGTGATATTTTTGTGTTCCAAATCGCTGAATTCCAGTTGAAAGTAGGTGCGTCTGGAGTCGGAGATGGTGAGGTTTGGAGTTTGGATGTGTGATATCCATTTCTGACTACATATTGTCCTGATGAGTGGCCTAACCAGACATATTTGTCAGGTGCTCCTGTTATGCTCGGCTTTAGGCTAAGAATGGCTTGCTTATGGACAGGCAGAACCTCCTCAATACGAGCTTCGTCCCAGCCATTTGTGTCCGATGAGAGTAAGTCTGCAACCTTAAGTTCCATATCTCCTTTCTTTGCTGGTCCAGTAGGTTGTAGTGGTGAGTCTAGTGATAGCCATGGGTCAGTCCATACTCTTGTGTCTTGTCCATTACCTATCACCTTACCTAATTTCTGTTTTAGCAGGTTCTTGCCAATCACAATCCCTCTCCAGCCATGGGACGCTGAGGATGGTGTATGGCAGTCTAGAAACGTGGAATACTTGCAGTACTTCCCCAGAAGGATCTTAGCTAGAAGACAGTCTGGGTTGGATATGATTCTCCAGCTGAGTTTTGCCAGCAACGCATCATTAAAGAGCTGGATATCCCTGAAGCCTAAACCACCTAAAGCCTTTCTCCTGGTAAGTTTATCCCAGGAAACCCAACACATCTTCTTCTTTTCCATGTTTGCGTCCCACCAGAATCTTGTGAGAGCTGATTGAATTCTCTTGCACAGGTTTCCAGGGAGTTTGAAGCAGGACATAGTATAGGATGGCATTGAGGATAGCACCGACTGTAGAAGGACCATTTTCCCGGCTGGTGAGAGGAATTTGGAGGACCAGGAAATGGATTTCTGTCTGATGCGGTCTACAATGATGTTAAAAAGGTCTTTTTTCCGCCTACCAAAGTGTTCTGGGAGTCCCAAGTACTTACCTACTCCCCCTTCTCTTTGGATAGATAAGTCTTGTTTAACTCTTTCTTTAATGTCATTTGGTGTTTTGGAGGAGAAAGTGATCGCCGATTTATGGCAGTTGATTTGTTGACCAGACGCCTCTTCATATTGTTTAATAATCCTTACTAATGCTTGACAGTTTTGGGTGTTTGTTTTGCAGAAAAACATAGTGTCATCTGCGAAGAGGAGGTGGTTGATCCTGGGACTGCCTTTAGACACTCTTATTCCAGGTAAGCTTCCATCTCTTTGAGCTTTGTTGCAAAGCCCTGATAACACCTCACTACACAGGATGAATAGGTAAGGAGACAAAGGATCTCCTTGCCTGATTCCCCTTGTAGGTGTTACACTCCCTTTAACTGAGCCATTTAGTAGAAACGAATAGGTAACAGTAGTTATGCATTCCATGGTCCATTTGATCCATCTAGTGTGAAAGCCAAACCTCTCTAGTACGGCTCTGATGAAATCCCACTCTAGTCTGTCGTAGGCCTTGCTCATGTCTGTTTTGACTGCCATGGAACACCTTTTTTTTGCTGCAGATCTCTTTAGGTAATGAAGGATTTCGTGAGTTATAAGTACATTATCCGAGATAGCTCTGCCTTTTACAAAAGCAGACTGGTTTTCTGAAACCAGCTCTTTGAGGACAGGCTGCAACCTTTTGGTAAGTATCTTGGAGATCACCTTGTAGAAAACGTTGCACAGAGCTATAGGACGATATTCTGGTAGTGTTTTGGGACTCTTAACCTTTGGGATTAGCCTGATGTGTGTTTCATTCAATGACTGTGGCAGGACCCCTGATGAGAAGAACTCCTGAATCTCCTTAACAATCTCAGGACCCACTATCCTCCAGTTAGCATGGAAGAAGCCAGCAGAAAACCCGTCAGGACCAGGTGCCTTGTCTGAGTGGATAGAGAATATGGCATTCTTGATTTCTTTTGTTGTAGGTTCTCTGATAAGTTTATTATTTGTTTCAGCGGATACAGTTTTGATCAAAGCTTCTGCTACAGTAGCCTCTCTATCAGCTGGTTGTGAGGTAAATATAAGTTGGAAATAGGAGTTGATAACTTTTGCAATCTCTTCTTCCTCAAAAACTGATCTTCCATTTTCATCCTCTATGACTGAAATTCTGTTGATTGTTCGTCTAACCTTGGTACTAGCATGGAAAAAGCCTGTATTCCTATCTCCAAGGCTGAGCCAAAGTTGTCTACTCCGCTGCTTCCAATAGGATTCTTCAATGAGGTAGGCCTGTGTAAGTTCTTTGTTTATTTGTTGTATTACCAAGCTCTGAGCTAGGGGATTAGACATTGCTTCCTCAAGTTGTTTTCTTTTCTCTTCAATCACTTTGAGGCTGTTCTTTCGTTTTTCTTTGCTCCATTTGATGATTGCTTGCCTACAGAAGTCAATCTTCCTCTCCACTGTGTGACCCGAGTAGGTTCTCCAAACCTCAGCCACTAAACTTTGAACTTCTTTGTTATTTTTTAGGGTTCTATCAAACCTGAATATACCCTTTCTTTTTTGTAGCTTGTTGGAGAAGTAGGAGACTATCGGTCTATGGTCTGATCCTTCAAAATTCAAGTATTCACATCTTGCGGTTGGGAAGAGATCAAACCACGCACAATTGGCCATAGCTCTGTCTAGGCGGCACAGAATGGTGTGGAGACGCCTCTGGCCTCTCCAGGAAAGGAAATTGCCTGAGTGTTGGAGGTCGTAGAGGTCACACTCAGATAAAAAGGATCTGAAATCCACAAAGGTACTTTCTGGTCTTACTTTTCCCCCTTGTTTCTCTGAATTATCAATGATCTCATTGAAATCTCCTGTTAAGAACCAGGGAGCGGCTCTGCAGGAAGCTAAACTGCACAGTTTAACCCATACTTGCTTTCTCTGGGACTTATTTGGGTCTCCATAGATGAAGGTAGCAAAGAACTCTCTTCCTTCAAACTTGATCTTTGTATCAATATAATTCTGACTTGAGGAGAGGATTACTAACTCAATGTCTTGTTTCCAAAGTAAAGCCAGTCCTCCTCCTCCTACACCATGTGGACTGACCATGTAGTTGGATGGAAGATCGAGCCAATCAAGGGCTTTGAGTACTACTTCATTGGGGTTTTTTGTTTCTGATAAGAATAAAATGTCAGGGGCAATACTGGATCGAATCCCCTGGAGTCGCTGGATTGTTGTGGTTTCCCCCATTCCACAACAATTCCAGCTTACTATCTTTAAGGAAGAGGGTTTGGTGGATTGTGAAAATCCACCTGCCCAGGGTTCCTGATGTTGGAGGCTCCTGGGGAAGGGTTCTGTGGAGGATGGTCATTGCTGATTCCTCTTTGGTTCGAATCGAGTCTCTGTGTTGTATTGTGGTTGTTCTCTGGCCTAACCACCACACTTTGTAAGGTGTTGGGGTGTTGTTGAGTTGTCCTTCGAAGGGGAATTGTGTCCTGAGGTAATCCAGGTTTCCTTTTCATTGCTGGAATCAGATTTATTAGTGGAACTAAGCCACTTGTAGACGCTATATTTGTTCCTAAGACTTGTGTTAGAACTTGTTTCGTCTTTGTCCTCTTTACTTGTGTAGCGGTAGTTTTCATCTTTGGTGATCTTTGGACTAATACTGATTTTCTCTTCCTGGAGTTAGATGCTTGGGAGAGGCCCGGAGATCCGGTTCTTTTATGCAGTGGTGGTCTTCCCCTTCTTTTCTTTTCCATTACTATTGGACCAGGGATGGACTCAGTTCTGAGTTGGGGAACATCAGCTGGTGACTCCTCAAAAGTGGGGTTTTCAGGGATTTGTCTATGTTCCAGGCTCTGCAGGGGAGATGTTCTTGTAGCAGTCATGATAGTCGCAGCTGTTTCAGCCATGAGATCTCTTGCTTCTCCCTCAAAGACCCTCTGCTGTCTTGCATTTCTTTCAATGGGATCAGCCACATTGCAGTACTGAATTGTAACTTCTCTTAGGCTCTCCATTATCTCCTCAGCTGAGGGTTGTTGGATTGGGAAATCCACCTCAGCTAGATTCCTTTCTAGAGGTGGCCTTCTATGTCTTTGGGATTCTGGGAGACTTTTAGGTGTGTGCTCACCTGTTCTCTCCTTTTGTTGCCATTGCAGGTTAGGATGTCTCTGTTGTGCCTGGAAAGTTCTTATCCCAGGTTGATACCCCGCTTCTTGAGTGTAAGGAGACGCAGGCCTTTCTCTGTGTTGGGAGTGGGAGTCAGGGACTATCCTGGAAGATTCGCGATTACTGTAAATAGGTTGGTTAGTCTCTCTAGCCTTCTCTTTTAGGTAAGAGGGAGCTTGTGTTCCTCTGTAGGATGGACGATCTCCAAAAAGTCTTCCATGTCTGTCTTTTCTTTCCTGGTAAGCTTGACCTTTTGGCATTCTTGTAGTTGGGTAAGGAGGTTCCCTTTTCTTGGTGTCACCCACCTGATAGTGTGGGTTTGCTGCAGGATGTGCAGGTGTCTCTTGAAGTTTTTCTGGGCAGTCCCTAATCTCATGGGTTAGACAAAAGCAGTTAGAGCAGTGGCTCTTAAGTCTTTCATAGACGAGGGATACAATTGCTTCTTCTCCATGTTTGAAATCAATGATTGTTTCCTGGATAAGGGGTTGAAGGCCATTGATGGTTACTCTGATTTTGGCAGAGGTGGAGGTGAGTTCAGAGGTATGTAGCTTCCCTAAGGCTTCTCCAATATCTGTAACCATTTTCTTTTTGTTGTAGTGTAGGGGTATACCCTTGAGGTGGATCCAGAAGGGTATGTCTGATGGGAAATTTGGAGAAATCACTGGTTCCCATCTTTGTATAATGACCATCCAGCTGGAGAAGTGGTAGGGTCTGTTTTCCAGGACCAGGTTGAGGTCTTCTTCAGTGGAGAACCTAAACTGGAACAAGCCATTACCCATGTCAGCTCCCACTACAGATCCACGAACTTCCCATTTCCTTGTGAAGTATGAGATCATGGACCAAACTCTTTGAGCTTTTGGATTTGTCAGCCGTCCAATAAGGGTAAGTTCATTTTCCTTTTCCAGATCTGTGGTATCTAGATCTGGGGCATTGATTCTCAGTCTTGGTGGGGAACTCTTAGTCTTGATTGCTTTTCCTTTCTCTTCATAGGTGAGTCTTCTTGCCATTCTGGATGTGAGAGTTTGATCGAGGAATAGAGAGATGAGTATTGTGTGAGCAGGTGGCGATCCACTTGAAACAGGAGGGAAGAGACGGTACAGAAACAGTATATTATAGTGAGGATTGAGCGATTTAGGAATCCTTGGAAGTTTCTTTCAAGTAAAGAAAGCTTTGGAGAGGTGGTGGTTTAAACTGTTGCTAGAAAACTTGGAGATGTTTAGGTGAGTGTAAGCCATGCTGTTGAAGGCGAGGTTCCGGTTAACCTCGGGGTCACCGTTGGCCTGCCTGAGCAAGTCGGAAGGAGGAACTGCGGTGGTTGAAAGTAGTTCTGGTAGATAAAAGTTGGTGAAAGATGGTGATAGCTAGGGTTTTCAAAAAAGCATCCAAAAGGAGTAAGAAACCGTTGGTTAAAGTTGACTTTTGTCACAAGCCATCGGTTAAAAACCAATCTCGAAATGAGTGCCCGAGAGAGAATATTATGAATTCTTAGAAACTAAAAACCTTTTCAATATCTCTTATTCTAAATTGATTTAAAAATAAAAGAGTTACTTTTTTTGGGGTGTAATTAGTTAGGTTTATAATCTTCTTTTTTTGCTTGTTTATCTTTTACTTTTTCTTCTGTAAATCAATTATTCTATATCTTTAAGAGTTTTCAAATTTTTTATTTCATAAAAAGTACAAACTAAATTTTACAACAATTGATTTACAGTATAATTGAACTAATTATTCAGATTGTGTACAAGGCCAATCCAACCAAATATATGTCCCAAGGCAAAAAAAAAAATTATTTTTAAAAATATTAACCTATAAAAATATAATCTTATTATATAAAGGAGAGTTTATTAAAATTGTAACTCATTAGATAGTGACATGTGTCTAATATCAATCGAGATGATGACATGTATAAAAAAAATTGAAAAGGGAAAGCTAAAAAAAAAAACTGTTACAAGTGCCTAATATCGATCGAAATGATGTCATGTGTAAAATTGAGAAAGAAAAACTAACAAAAAACCTGTTAAATAATTAAGTACATAGTAAAAAAAGAAAAATGGTAATAGTTTAACTTAATTAGAAAAAATTAAAAATAGGAAAAATTGTAATAGTTTAAATTAATTAGAAAAAAAATTAAAAATAGAAAACTAACAAAACAAATTGTTAAATGACTAACTAAATAGTGAAAAGGAAACATTCTAATAGTTCAAACTAATTAGAATTTTTTTATAATAGTATAAAATAACTAGGAAATAAAATATAATTTATAATCCAAACTACATATATAAAAATTAAGAAAAGAAGTCGAGAAGATATATAAGTGGCAAAAAAACTAAAAATATAGAAAAATAGATAGTAAGAACATTAACCTAAAGAGAATATAAAAAATAAATAAACAAAAATTATAGAGAAAATAAAAGAATCTTATTATATAAAAAGAGGTGAATGCAACTAATTTATATTTTCTATCTTGCGGTTAACAAAATGCAAGTTAATGATAAATAAATTGATAATTATACGGGTTTCAACTTAAAATACGATTATACGGGTTTCAATTTAGAATCTACTTATATGGGTTTTAATTTAGAATATAATTATAAGAATCATAACTATGTAAATAATCAATTTCAATATCTAATACCCGCATATAATGCGGGTCCTAATCTAGTAGTTCATAAACTCATATATATTTTATTTTAATGGTCTAAAACACTTTTATTTATAACCCAAAATATTTCTTATATGTAGCCTAGATAAAAAAATTACAAAAATATGATCCATATATTAGGTAAGCTATAAAAAATATGGCCTAAAAATTAACAAAAAAAATTGGTGACCCTAAGTCATTGCCTACCTTACCTCCGTTTTGGACCGGACCTGATTGTGTAACAAAACATTTGAGAGTAGACGTTGAAATAGTTGCTACACGGCTAAAACCTCTGCATACTCTTTTTCAATCCAATTAAGATTTTTAAGATTGTATGCATTCTCATCTAAAATCAAATATGTTATTGAGTAGATTTCTTTTCAAACTAATTTTTTTAAAATATGTATGTTTTGCGTTAATTAATAAAAAGTTAACATATAAAAACAGAATGTGAGGATTTTTCCGTTAAAATATATTTTATTTATTTCAAAAGTCTGCGACAAAGGAGACATACTACAGATGTATCAGACCTAGATTGTAATGGCATAAAATCAACCAAATTTGAAACGATTTTAGCTGATTTTAGTATTCTATAAAATTGAATAAAATACAAAAGATAAAACTAAATCTAAATCAAACTATCAAAAGCCTGTGTTAAAATGTCAAATAAAACTCTCCGCTTAGTTTAGATGTTATATTTGACGAATTTTAATGTTTGACGAGTTTTTAGATGTTAGTTAAAAGTTGGAAGAAATTATGAATTTAGGTGAAATTCTTTTAAACATAAAAAGAAAGGAATTAGTTGTATAGCATTAATATTGATAAAACGCCACGTGTCAACGATCTTAGGTCGGCCACAGTGAAATGTGGAGGATCGGAGAAAAAGTTTGAAACGTTCCTGGAGGGGAATGGATGACGTGGCAGAAAGTTATTGGGTGAATAAGTCCTCAATAAAAAATAAAAAAAACCAAAGAAGCACATGCCTCGTGACTTTTGCCAATCTCTTCTTCCCACCCTAACACGCCACGTTTCTGCTACATGTCTGCCACGTGGCTTTTCATTATCCACCCACCGTAATCTTAATTTGAAACTTTGGATATTTGTATTTTTTTGTCTGGTCCTACTGTTTTTTTTTGGGTTAGTCCTACTGTTTAGTCATAATTTGATCTAAATAAGTTTCATATAATATAAAATAATATTTTTACAATACGAGAAAATAAATAGTTAATTTGCTCATAACCCCAAAAAATTATGTCTAAGTAAGTAATCAATATCCTAAATTTAATGGCTTATTTGACTATATGAGGCAATATTGAAAAGAGGATTATTAGGTAAATTCACCCAAAAATACATATTATTTTAAAAAATAATACACTTTGACTTTTTTTTTTATTTTTTTGAAGAAAAAAAAGAATTGTTTGACTAAAAAAAAATATGTTGAAACTTAATTTGACAAAATTTTGGTCACTGGATTATTTATCACTATGAAATGGTGAAGTACGTGATTATTATGGTTTGGTTTACCATCATTAGCGATACAAGAGTGCTTGGTAAAGATCTGTCTATATAGCAAATCATACAATTACGTTTCCTTAAATGTTTGTTTTTTGATAAGTATGTGTAGTTTAATTTTGAAATACAGACAATTTTAATCGAGAAAGCTAAAACTTAGTTAGATTGTTGGTTGTTGTGTAATGCTGTATTTGTTTTGTTTGTTTGTTCCATTTATTCCACATGTATTTCGTTTATTTTGTTAATTTTATACATATTTTGATTTTTTTTAATCAGTATAATAACTGCTCTTCACCAATATTAGTTCGATGATGTGGTGGTCATTGCAACAATATTAGAATATGCCAAGCGAATATTTTCGATAGCAATATATTTAAAAATGTTAAAACAGCTAGATAAATAAAAGGGGAATTAGGTGGAATAATATGTTTTAACATACAAATTAATAAAGTAACATGTGCAATAGAAAAATTGGGTAACTAACAAAGAGAAAAATTAAATTTGACTAATTTACCAAAAATAAATTCAATTAATGTTGTCAATTTTCACCACACTTAATGATAATGTTGTCAAATTTAATGTTAATTTATTTGTAATAAATAAAAAATAATAATTTCATCTACAAATGAATTTAAAATTGACATATAAAAAAATATTTCATTGAAATAACATTTCTTTTTCTTTTTTCTACATTATACGTTTACTTAAAATAGCCATAGTTTTTGTACCTTTCAAAATAATTAATTATTGTTTGTATAAATAAATTATATAGTGAACTATATCACAAATCGAAAACTATTGATATCAATAGTGAACTAACTACTTGCTTGATATAATGAATTTCCCACAAAAATTGCGTAATAGTGAACTATTTATGACTATATTAAACTATATTAAACTATATATAATAATGAACTATTGTTGAATATAACAAGTATAATTGATTGTTTGTGAATAAAGTTAACTATATAAATGATTAATATTTATTTGTAGCTAACTAGTACACATGGATATAGTTATATATATATACAGTATATAATAGTGAATTATCTTATGCGTAAATATAGTTTATGAAAAAATTAACTATATACATAATACATATATTCATAGTTTCTAATTTGTGATATAGTTCATTATATAATTCATTTATTGAGTAAACGTATAATGTAGAAAAAAGAAAAAAAAATGTTTTCTTTAAGTCAATTTTAAATGTAAAAAAATAATTTATTTTTATATATGACAACTTCAAATTTATTTATAAAAAGTTAAATGTGATAATTATTACAAGGCAAATTTACATTAAATTTGCATTAAATGTGATAATTTTGATTGAATGTATAGAAGGATATAATCATTTAATTTTATTTCTCTTTGTTACTTACTAAATTTTCATATTACACATGCTATTTTATTAATTAATATGCTCAAACCTATTATTCCACTAATTAACCCATAAATAAAATTTGATTTTATAGACATTTACAACTAATAAACAATAGAAACTACAGAAAATACTTTAAATTTTACCTTTTCTTCAAAATTTATTACCATTTATGCAAAGATTGATGTGAACAAAATTCATAGCAGTTACAACTACTAAATAATAGAAAAAATAGAAAAATACTTCAATTTTACCTTTTCTTCAATATTCATTACCATTTGTGTAAAGATTGATGTGAGTACATATTCATACCAATTTATTTTATAAAATAAAAGAAATATACTATTTCAAGTCTTTATCAGTTCACAAATCTATTCATATCTAGAAAAAAAAACATACATATTTTCCCTTCAATTTTATGCTTTTTGTCCAAAATCTATTAAAAAACAATTGACTGTATGCCGCAAATAATCCACGTCAGCACTACATCTTCTACAAAAAAACAAAATAATTACATAAACGGAAATATATTTATAATAGCTGTAAAAGATTTACTTCCATATATGTTAAAAAGTAGAAAATATTATTGGAGAAGAGAGAAGTAACAGCTCAGAGCAACTAAAAATCAGTACTTAATACTTAATTACCTTTTTTAATTAAGATTTTATTTCCTTAATTAATCACACGCGCTTAATCTAACGGTCCTGATTCACTATTCAAGAAAATCATAACCGTCCAAATTATTTTTAATTTATAATTTTTTTTTCGTTCTTATCTTCACCGAAAAAAATTTCCGTTTTTTATTTTTCTTTCTTAAATCCACAAACATGGACGCTCTCTTCTTCTTCGTATGAACAAACCCAGAAAAATTCTCGATCAACCCAAATCTCTAAATCTCTTCCTCTATCCAAAAGTTTTGATTTTTTTCATTTTCGTTCAGAGATGTTACCGGAATCTTGGAAAGACCAGTTAAGTCTAGTTTCCGCCGATGATTATCGGATCATGGGTCGTAATCGGATCCCTAACGCCGTTACAAAGCTTTCCGGTCTCGAAACTAACGACGGAGATGGTGGCGCGTGTGTTACAAAGCCGAAACGTATCGTTGTTTCGAATCAGTTACCTATTCGTGCTCATAGAGACATTTCGTCGAACACTTGGTGTTTCGAATTTGATAATGATAGTCTTTACTTACAGCTTAAAGATGGGTTTCCACCGGAGACGGAAGTTGTCTACGTCGGTTCTTTAAACGCCGACGTATTGGTTTCAGAGCAAGAAGATGTGTCTACGTTCTTGCTTGAGAAGTTTCAATGTGTTCCTACTTTCTTACCTAGTGACTTGCTCAACAAGTATTATCATGGGTTTTGTAAACACTATCTATGGCCTATTTTTCATTATCTGCTTCCTATGACACAAGCTCAAGGTTCTCTTTTTGATAAGTCTAATTGGAGAGCTTATACAAAGGTTAATAAGATCTTTGCTGATAAGATCTTTGAAGTGCTTAATCCTGATGAAGATTATGTTTGGATACATGATTATCATCTTATGATTTTACCTACTTTTCTTAGAAACAGGTTTCATAGGATTAAGCTTGGGATTTTCCTTCATAGTCCTTTTCCTTCTTCTGAGATTTACCGTACGTTGCCTGTGAGAGATGAGATTCTTAAAGGGTTTTTGAATTGTGATTTGGTTGGGTTTCATACTTTTGATTACGCTAGGCATTTCTTGTCTTGTTGTAGTAGGATGTTGGGGTTAGATTATGAGTCGAAAAGAGGGTACATTGGTCTTGAGTATTTTGGTAGAACGGTGAGTATCAAGATTTTGCCTATTGGGATACATATGGGGCAGATTGAATCGATTAAGGGGGCGGAAGAAACTGCGGAGAAAGTTAAGGGGTTGAGAGAGAGGTTTAAGGGGAAGATTGTGATGTTAGGTGTGGATGATTTGGATATGTTCAAAGGTATTAGTTTGAAGTTTTGGGCGATGGGTCAGCTTCTTGAACAGAACGAAGGGCTTCGTGGGAAAGTTGTTCTCGTGCAGATTACTAATCCTGCTCGGAGTTCAGGTAAAGATGTTCAAGATGTTGAGAAGCAGATACATTTGATTGCTGATGAGATCAATTCTAAGTTTGGTACACCTGGTGGTTATAAGCCTATTGTGTTTATGAATGGACCTGTTAGTACTTTGGATAAAGTGGCTTATTACGCTATCTCGGAGTGTGTTGTGGTGAATGCTGTGAGAGATGGGATGAATTTGGTGCCTTACAAGTACACTGTGACCAGGCAAGGGAGCCCTGCTTTGGATGCGGCTTTAGGTTTTGGGCCTGATGATGTTAGGAGGAGTGTGATTATTGTTTCTGAGTTCATCGGTTGTTCTCCGTCTCTGAGTGGTGCGATTCGTGTTAATCCGTGGAACATCGATGCAGTCACTGATGCGATGAGCTCTGCCATTACAATGTCGGACAAGGAGAAAAACCTGCGCCACCAGAAGCATCACAAGTACATAAGCTCTCACGATGTGGCCTACTGGTCGCGTAGTTACGACCAAGATCTTCAGAGGGCGTGCAAGGATCATTACAACAAGAGATTCTGGGGAGTTGGATTTGGTCTTGGGTTCAGAGTTGTTGCCTTGGATCCAAACTTCAGAAAACTCGGTGTCGAAACCATAGTCCCTGCGTATAAGAAAACAAGCAGTAGGTTGATTCTATTGGACTATGATGGTACAATGATGGATCAGGATACTTTGGATAAAAGGCCAAGTGATGATCTCATCTCACTTCTCAATCGCTTGTGTGACGACCCCAACAATCTAGTCTTTATTGTCAGTGGTCGAGGTAAGGATCCTCTCAGCAAATGGTTTGACTCTTGCCCAAATCTCGGTATCTCAGCTGAACATGGTTATTTCACAAGGTACTACTAAACCCTTTCCTCTCTCATCATCTCCTCTCTCATTTGTGTAAAGCTAATACGTTTGATGTGATTCAATTCTGACAGATGGAACGTTAATTCTCCATGGGAGACAAGTGTACTGCCTGCGGATTTAAGTTGGAAGAAGATAGCTAAGCCGGTGATGAGTCACTACATGGAAGCGACTGATGGATCATTCATAGAGGAAAAAGAGAGTGCAATGGTGTGGCAACACCATGAGGCTGACCCTTCTTTTGGTTCTTGGCAAGCTAAGGAGCTTCTTGATCATCTAGAGAGCGTGCTTACCAACGAGCCTGTGGTTGTCAAGAGAGGACAGCATATCGTAGAAGTGAAACCTCAGGTATATATATGAACTAACTTGAGATTTGCTTGCTCGAAATTGCCATTATTATCATTATGCTAATGTGAATTTGGTGTTCAGGGTGTAAGCAAAGGGAACGTGGTGGAGCATTTGATAGCAACGATGAGGAACAGCAAAGGGAAGAGACCAGACTTTTTGTTGTGCATTGGTGATGACCGGTCTGATGAAGACATGTTTGATAGCATAGTGAAGCACCAAGATGTTTCCCCTATAGCTTTCGCAGAGGTCTTTGCGTGCACGGTGGGTCAGAAACCGAGTAAGGCCAAGTACTATCTCGATGATACCCCAATGGTTATCAAGATGCTTGAATGGTTGGCCTCAGCTTCGGATAGATCAAAGGACAGTGAACAGCAGAGCAAGTTCACTTTTCAACAGGGACAATGTCGAAACGAAATCATAGATCTTTGAAAATGGTTTGTGTTAGATTTGATGTTGTGATATGAGAAGATTTGTAGGATTTGAAAGTTTAGGTTACAAGCAGGGTGGTGCTAGGGTTTGTTATATGCCTTTGTACAGAGTATCTTGAACTGGTCAATTGGGTTTACTTGTCCTCTTGTGAGATGCTTATACATAGAAAAGGAAATAGATATGTTCTGAATTCATTTCAATTTTGTTTTCCTCTCTCGGATTCTGAATTCATATGACAAAAGTGCAATATATACTGATCAAAGTCAAAACCTTTGTTACATAGTTTCATTCAATGAAAAGAGAACACAGTATGTAAAACAGAACGTGCCAGTTCATGGATCATACTTGTCAAGCTCGTAAAACTCAATGTTCTTGTACTTTTGCGAGATAATCTCAGCTTGAACCTTTCTTGCAGTATCTGTCGCACACCCAACAAGAATCAGAACAGAAGTGCCTGCAAATCCTCTGAATGCTGTCAAGTGAGTGATCTGTTCGACGACAGCGGGACCAGCAGCTAGAACAGCCAGAAATGCTGAACCAAGAACCGATATCCGGCCAAGGACCTGATATTTGCAATCAGAGCCAGGGAGTTTGTTTTAGAGAGTAGATTGATGATAAACCAAAAAGGGTAGTTTGAAGAAACTGCTAAAGGAGAAAGAGGATCTTACGGTTTTGATGAAGAGTGCAGTGCTTTTACCAGGACGGACTAGAGGGATCGATGCACCTTGTCGTTTTAGTTGTTCACTCACATCGTCCGGATCAAGTTGTAGGAAAGTGTAGTAGTAGTTGAAGAAAGCTATGAGAAGTATATTGGTTGGAAGATAGAAAGAACCTGCAAGAGTTTGTGTCAAATGTTTACGTCTCTATATCATTCGCAAAATAGTTATAAAGGATTATATCTTCTTCCTGGATACGTATTAGAAGAACTCACCACCAGGGTTCAAAGCGTAAGCAACATTCTTCAGAGCAGAAATGCCGGTAAATCGTGCAAGGGTAGCAGGAAGAGCGAGAGACGATGTGGAGAATATGATAGGCATCACTCCAGCACTATTGACCTTGAATGGAAGATAAGCAGATTTCTGAAGCCCGCCGGCTTTACTAGTGTATCTCGACGCATAATTAAGTGGAATTTTCCTCTCTGCTTCCTGAAAGACTTTAGTTTGTTAGACTATAAGCATACCAAACTTCTTAGATTCATTAAAAAGAGCAAGATTATAGTTAGTTACCTGAACATACACAATCCCGAGTACTAAGAGAAGGAATGAAACAACGATGGTAGCGAGACCAGTATAGTTTCCTTCTTGTAAGGCCTCTGTTGCTGTTCTACCAAATGATGCAGGCAAGTAGGAGATAATACTCGTGAATATCAATAAGGACGTGCCATTTCCAAGTTTCAGATCAGAGATTCTCTCTCCAATATACGTAGTGAGAACAGAGCCAAGCGTTAATAACGTGACAGAAGAAACAACCCATTCGGTGCTGAAGTCATTAACATAAGGACGAAGATAAAACACTTGTCCAATCGCCTGTACTATCGCAAATCCGACTGAAGCATACCGAGTATACTGAAGAATCTTTTTCCTACCAGCTTCACCTTCTTTCTTCTGAAGATCTTGTAACTTTGGATACACTTGAGCAAGAAGCTGAAACACAATCTGCGCGTTGATAAAAGGAACAATCCCGAGAGAACATATACCAAGTCTACCAATGCCACCACCAGAGAATGTATCCAATGTACTCAACAAACTATTCTGATCCAAATTACCAACAAAAGCTTCTCGATTAACACCACCGAGCGGTACATATATACCAAGCCGAGAGAGTGCTAAGAACCCGAGTAGCTTCAAAAACTTCCCTGGTAAAGGTCCTTTGAAGAAATCTCCAAAATCAATGGAACTGTCCTCAATAGCAGCTGCAAGATTCAAACAGTCAGTATCTATGAATCAATCGTATGCACGAATGCGTGTATAAGCTTAACGAACCTGCCACGCCTCGACCAGAAGATGGCTTATCTCTTTTGTTACTAGAGGAGCTTTCAAATGTTGGAGATAGAACACTCACAAAGCTTTCCCAAATGCTACTAAGACCAAAAGCTTCTTCTGGATTGATCCCCAATGGATCAAAAACTGAAGCTTCAGAGCTGTAACCAGCAACATTTCAAAAATTCAACTTCTTACCAAACAATCCATAACCTAAGACACACCAATTGGTCCTAAGAATTGTAAAGTTGAGAACTTTAAGTGGCATTATCTAAAACAGGACTTCTAACATCAATTTTAAATGAAACCCATTTGATAATAAGATTGAACAAGGTACCTTCTAGAGTTGATAACAAGACCAAGATTATTCCATGATTTGGGTTTATTACAAGTGTTGTTGTTGTTCCTGGTCTTTGTCGGAACAGAGAAGAAGCTTGAAGAGGAGGTACGGAATCTTGAAGATGATTTGAAGTTGAAACGAGACAGAGAAGCTAAGTTTGAAGAAGAAGAGTAAGAGGAAACTTCGCTTACCGTTATCATCCTTATCCTTCTTCTTCTTCTCCAGACGAATGATTTCTTCTTTTCTTTTTCATTTTCATTTTCTTTGTTTTTTTTTGAGTTTTCTTATGGAATCTAGAGAATGGGATTGTAAGGCCCAATAGGAACTTGTAGGCCCAATAAGGTGCAGGTTTTAAACACACTAATTAATGGATCTTAGAGATAAAAAATGGTGGCAATAATTCTAATATCATGTACATATAAGTTCACCTATTACTAATTAATGTGTTGATCAAATGTATGAGTAGTGTATAAACTAACATGAAGGTATATATATGAGTATTACATACCGAAAAAACAATTTTGTCGGATTTACAAGGGCCATGAAATTCAATTGGTTGAAGAAGAAACGTTCTTCCTTGAGGAATATGTAGGGTTGATTTGGATCCAATGTAATTGCATGTGTCTTCCCATGCATCCTTGAATGCCTGAAAAAAAAATAGATATCAATTTGGCTTGTGAATTTACAATATCTATGAAGTAATTTACCAAAAAAAAAACAAACCTTTGTATCGTCAGTGAATTCATCTCCGATTGCTCCATAATTAAAAACATTGAAATAATTATCATTATGATAATGACGAGAAAAGCGAGACTGAACAAACAGAGAATTGTGGAAGAGAGCTAGAAGAAGAAACATTAAGAGTTCTAAGAACTTTGCCATTTTTGTTCTACGTTTAATTTAGCTGAACAACGATTTTGTTTGTTTAGTTAAATGTTTTATCTCATTAAATAGTTTAAAGTTTTAGACTCTTCGAGATTTCTATTAGATAGTATCACAAAAATATTTTATATATACACTTTTTAGAACATGTGTAGAGTCTTCACTCGATCGACGCTGGTTTGAGAACTCGCCGAGAATATCATCATATTTCTGAATAGCAATTTCCGCTTTCAAATGAAAGCCTTCGAAAACAATATACTGAACTCCTTATCTGACATCTAGCCATGTTATCTTTTTTTCAAGTTCCAACTATTTGATTTTCTCTTTCATTTTTGGATTTGCGATTGCAAGTTTCGTATTTCTCATTTCATTTTGCCGATTTTTGTGATTTGATGATAATTGTTCGTCTTCCACATTATCATCTTCTATCAAAACATGTTGAAGATTAGCCTCATTAACAGCATGTTGAACATCATCATCAAATTTGATTATGCTCATCATGCTCTTATAGAAACCGTAAATGAACGGCATTAATTCCTATTCCCAAGATTAATGCATCATTATCATGAGCATGAGCATGAACATTAGCCTAAATCTACTAACTACTAATCCATTCGAATTAGTATAATTAAAAAACACAAAAGAGAAAGACGACTAACGAAGTCATACCTTAAACATTTGAAATCATTCTTAAATTGTTAGCTTATTGTTGTTCATAAACTGTACATTTATGAGGAAGATGATGACAAATTTATTCTTGTGTCCTTTGTTAAAAGATAAAACCAGAGAAAACACCAAAATAGTATAAAGGTTGTTCAAATTATAGTTTATAAAGCATAACTATAGCACGATCACCAATTATTAATATTGTGAAAATTTATTGCAAAACTATTGTATGTAGTTAGATGTAAACAAAAAAAATAGTGATTTAATCCGTGGTTAAAAAAAAAATGGTAAAAAGAAAGTTAGGTGTAAACAATTTAATTTGTTGTTATGGATTTTGTAAACAAAAAAAAAGAAAGAGATATAGCTATGGATTTTGTGTACCACTTATCTTTACACTCGATATTCGGTAGATAGTGAACAAAAAATAGTTAAATCTTAATTAGTATCAAATAAAAAAACAGCAATGTTAACTATGTAATATAAAAAAAATATTTAAATGAGGGTCAAACTATTGTCAATTTGTCATATATGTTCGGCGGCGGAAAAAGTCTCTTTTGCAAGTTCAATTTGAACAATCGTGCACCTTATCAAATATGCGTTGATGTTTACCTTTCCATATTTTGAACTTCAGAACCACATGGTCTGAAGTATATTAGTGTATCTCTTCCATACCACCTTGTGAACTTTCTTTGGTATACCGCATATTCAAGATCACGTATCATCGTCTATGACCATCTCATAATGACCTTTTTCTTAACCTCTTGCTTGGCAGCAATATCCTTCCTTATACCGTCCTCTTTTGCAAATGAAAATGCAATTGCCATTCTTAGGCTGTCCAATTTTGCCAATGGAAATGCAAGTATTAGAAATTTGGAAAACAACAAAAACTTAAATTTTGTCAAATCATGGAGAAATTACTTTCTGCGTATGTCACTCATTTCTATTTTCCCTAACCGTCCTTTCTTCCCCTTCCTTGGTACCTGATTTTATTAACAATTAGAGGCTTTCTACCGACTGACTGATAAAACCACAAGAGCCAAAATTTGGATGATACTCGCTTTGTATCTGATGGAGAGAATCAAGCCTAATCAAGATCTAACCCCCATATATTTTTCGTGCACAGAGAAAGTTTGTAACTAAAAGCATCCGTCTCCTTTTTACTCGCAATCATGCCATCGCGTATAGTCCATACATGAACCATTCCATCCGAACAACCAGTAACAATTTCATTGTTCTCTAAGAATTTGGCGTCCAAGACAGAACCAAGGTGTTATAAAGCTCCATCTTTCCATAGCTTGGCGTGGTGATCTTCGCTGCCACTAACAACAAGGCTTGATCATGATATTCAACAACAAAAAGGACTTAGCAAAGTTTACTATATGATACGGCGTCAAAATTACATATTTCAAGATAAGATAGTGTAGCTCTTCCACCAAAACCTCCCGCAACAAGATCTCAAGGCATGATGCCGAAGTGGAGTAGAGAATCCTTTACTTTTCCATCATTTATCTGCTAGGCTTCCAAAAAATATAGTCTTTACTCTTGGAACGATGTCAAACACAAGTGAGAATGGAAGAATTCCATGATAATTATAAATAAAGATTTCACTAACTTCTTTACGGTGTAGCCACCTCTAAAGCAAGATGGTGAAGATAACAACAACCACTACAACATAATAAAGATCAAGAGCAGCCAAGCAACATCAACATCTCAAAGTCATCAAAATAGATCAAAAGCAGCAAAGGAACATCTAAGGAGATCAAGGATCAAGAGCAACGAAGCAATCGATCAAGAGCAACAAAGGATAACTTCCAAAATCTAAAAATATTTTGGTCTATGGCGACAGTATAAGATGCATCCTTACAAATTAAGTATAAAAAATGAAGAATATTGAAGCAAAACAGTGTAATTGAGAACCTTTCACCTCTTAAGTTGCTTATCTTAATATGAATTCTTTTTTAAAAACTTTTAAAAACAAAGTCTCAAATAAGTAATAAATTATTTGACCAAGAACAATTCTCAAGTGGTTTCTAAATAACTAAAAAGTCAAAAAAAAATTTAAAGGCGGATTGTTTGACCCGTTTTGCGCGCTCTCGAATTTTTTCTTATGTGAGTTCATCAAGTTAGTTAACCAGTTATGCATGCATTTTTTCATTTAAAGTATGGTTGACAAAAAAAAGAGAGTAAGAGATAAGTAAAATACCATTTCTACAAAATTTTCCAATTAGAATCGGTTCTAATACATTTGAGAGCATAATAGTTGTCACATATGATCATTTTTATTATATGTTGGATACCCCAAAGAGGTTGTAACTGATAAATATTCTCTAATAGCATTAGATGTAAATTGTAACAAAAATACCTCTATATCTTTAAAAATTAAAACTCAATACTATTACTTAAAGGGTGTTCAATACCAATTCTTAAGTAGTGGGGTCAAAACGAATATTGTAAATAATAAAGGGTGCTATAAATCTAAAAAGCTTAGGGTTTTTGCTGATTGTGATTTGAGTTACCGGAAAAACCACCATGTCGCCGGAGCAAGAAATTCCGTCGCCGGAGAAGATAAGCAAGAAAGCAGCGAAGAAAGAAGCTTCAAAACTAGAGAAATTACGCCGTAAACAAGAACGAGAACAACAATCAGAAGAATCCATTCGTACGACGACGATTACATCTCTAGAAGAAGAAGACGAATCATTCTCCAGAAACTACGGTGACGTCACAATACCGGAGATAAAATCAACGAACGATTCTAATTCCGGTAAGTGGAGAGAAGCTATTGAAGGTAAGTCATGGATCGATATGAAGAATTTGACGAAAGAGATGATTGGATTAGAAGTTTTGATTAGAGGAAGAGTGAACACGAATCGTCCAGTTTCTAGTAAATTAGGGTTTATGACATTGAGACAAACTGGTGGAGAAGTTTCTGTTCAATGTGTTGGTATTGCTTCAGAGGAGATGAAAGTTAGTGTGAAGATGATTAGGTTTATGAAGCAGTTGAGTTGTGAATCTTTTGTTGATGTTATTGGTGTTGTTGCTTTACCTAAAGATCCTGTGATTGGAACTACACAAGAGGTTTTGATTTTGATTGTGAATTTGTGTTTGTGATTGTGATTAATGGGAATATAATTGAGTTGTTTGTTGTGTTGTTGTAGGTTGAGATTCAAGTGAGGAAAGTGTTCTGTGTTGATAGAGTTAAGGAGGAGAAGTTACCGCTTAATGTCGAGGATGCTGCTCGAAGTAAAGCAGATATTCAGGTAGTGTTTTGGTACTGATAGTTTTGTGTGTGTGGTGGTTTATAAGAAGAGTTCTTGTTTGTATGATTGTTGTTGTAGGCTGGGAAACCTGGTGCTAATCAGGATACGCGTTTGAATAATCGGGTGATCGATCTCAGAACACCGGCTAATCAAGCTATATTCCGTATTCAGAGTCATGTCCAAATGGTAATCCCTGGATCTTGTTATGCAACGTAGAGGTTTAAGGATTGGTTTCATCAGTTGCTTTTGCTGAATATAGCTAATTAATTTGTGTAGGCGTTCAGAGAATTGTTAGCATCAAAGGATTTTATTGAAATCCACACACCGAAATTGATGGCTGGTAGTAGTGAAGGAGGTTCTGCTGTGTTTAGGTTGGACTACAAAGGGCAGTCTGCTTGTCTAGCTCAATCGCCTCAGCTTCATAAGCAGATGGCAATATGTGGTGACTTGCGACGTGTCTTTGAGGTTGGTCCTGTTTTCAGAGCTGAAGACTCGTTCACTCATAGACACCTGTGTGAATTTGTTGGTCTTGATGTGGAAATGGACATTAACAAGCACTACTCTGAGGTAAGTTTGCGTGCTGTTAGAAATATGATTTCCTGTCATCTACGTCTATTCTTCCTAATATTTCTTGTTTCTGCAGTTAATGGATCTTGTAGACGAGTTGTTTGTGTGCATTTTCACTAAATTGAACGAGAGGTGTTCAAAGGAACTCGAAGCTGTCAGAAACCAATTCCCATTTCAACCTTTGAAGGTAAGCTGCACTAAACTTGATTTTGTATCTTATTTGGGTTCTGATTGTTGGCACTAAACTTGCAGTTTCTTCCGAAAACGTTAAGGCTTACTTTTGCAGAAGGGATTGAAATGCTTAAGGTATGAGACCGATGTTTATGCATTTGACGTAGTTATTTGAAGGGACTGTCAATAATAATTGGTTGGCCATTTTGTGTTTATAGGAAGCTGGTGAGGAAGTTGATCCTCTCAAAGATTTAAATACAGAATCCGAGAGAAAACTTGGCCAGCTCGTTCTGGAAAAGTACAATACGGAGTTCTATATTTTGCATCGCTATCCTCTGGCAGCTCGGCCATTCTACACTATGCCCTGTGCAGACAATGCTGACTACAGCAACTCATTCGATGTGTTTATCAGAGGTATGTATCTTCGAGTCTTCGGTTTTTACTTTATCACCTATTAAGTTGTTCACTACACATTAAATACTAAATCTGCGGTTTCATGTTCTAGGCGAGGAGATCATATCAGGAGCTCAACGTGTCCATATCCCAGAATTATTGGAGGAACGCGCAAAGGAAATCGGTATTGATGTCACGGCAATTTCAACATACATCAATTCATTCAGGTAAATCCACAAACTGAACCAGTTTTGGTTCCTACTATTGGTTCATCAGAGTTGAGGATGGCTACTAATACTAAATGTTTACAGGTACGGTGCACCTCCTCACGGTGGATTCGGAGTGGGGCTGGAGCGAGTGGTAATGCTATTTTGTGCTCTCGATAACATCCGCAAAACATCGCTCTTCCCTCGTGACCCTCAAAGGCTCGCTCCCTAATTGGTAGATTTTTCTCATGAGTCTTGATTTAGTTCTATGAGGCTTATGTTTCTTTCACATTACTGAGTAGATTTAAGCCCTTTCTATGAATATCTGATTTTCTGATGAAAAAAGTATATGATCTAAATAAAATTCTTATTTTGTTTGGTCTTCTACCATAACAAAAGTTCGAGAGCTCTGTTCTCTTGCAAAGCTGAGAATGAATATCACATTTGTCATGACAAAGTCGAGATATTTGAAAGTTGATTTTTCAATGAATAAGTAGTATACACATCATGAAATGGAGGGATTAGTTAGTAAATAAGGTTGTTGTTTTTTATAGTTAAAATTAATATCAATTGTTATGTTTTATGGTATGGATCCTAGAAGGAAAACAAAAGGCGTTTGAGAAAATTTAGGTAAGAAAGTAAATAAAATAAATCAAAAAGTCCCATCCAACGATGATGGGAAATGTAGCTTTCACTGATCCTAAAGTAAATTCCTAATTAGTGGGCTTCATGAAGACATTAACAACGTGTGAGTCTGTGACCATTCAGTGGAAGATCCACTAACTTCAAGTCTTTATATTGTCTCTCTCCTATGCTAATTTTACAATTTGCCTTTGACGCGAAACTTTTTAATTGTGTAATTACGATAATGCCACTCTTTTTTTGTAAGCATAATACATATGTGTGTGTGTCAGTGAAGTTTTGTTTTTCTTGGTGGAAAGTGGAAAATATTCTTGCATACAAAAAGAGAAAACAATAATGCAGTGAAAGAAAATAAAAACTAATAATGGAAGCATATATTAAAGGGAGATTGTATCTAATCATATTCTCCATGTGGAATTATCTCGATTATGATAATGACACTAGATCACTCAATTGTTCTGCTTTGGTTTTCAAATATACCATGGTTTAAACCAAATTTTGTGGCCAATGGTTTTATTTTTCAAAGTGTCTTATGTATCTTATAACCAATAATGTTGTTTACTACACCTTTGATACTAAATTTGCGGTTTCTGTTATAGATGACCATTAACCATTTGTTCTTAGACAACTCATAAATTGTGTTTTGTTTTTTTGTTTTTTGTTCTTTTTGTCAACAAACCCCATATATTAAATCATAGTTGATTGGCATAATTTATTTTCGTTAGGAAATTTTCTACCGATTCATCGAGATTTACATGGGAAAATATAGCTCCACGTGCTCGTGTTCCTTTAGCCAGGGCATCGGCACGGACATTAGAAGAACATGGTATAAAAGCTAATTGAAAGGAGACAAAACTATCTCTAAGGTCAATGAGGTGCTCCACTTCTGACTGAAAAGTAGGCCAGTCCATCGGGTCTTCGATCATCTTCAGGAGGTTCGAGCAATCAGTCTCAAATCGAACCGACATAAAGCTTTTTTCCTTAAGGCATTCCATTGTTCATGTAAGGCCATCGAACTCAGCATGTAGAGCTGATAGACTCCTCCGACAGCCCCGCACTCCAGTGAACGTTTGTCCTGATGAATCGATAAGGCACCATCCGAGCCCACTAGTGATCCCTTGATCCACCCACGACGCATCAACCTGACAAACCGGGAGAGGGGGTATTACTGCCTCGATAGTACTCATGGTTGCAATGTGACTAGCATCTTCGTCATCTTCTTTCTCTTGAAGATTCGCTAATCTCTAACTTTCTTCCTCCAGCTTTGCGAATTAGAATGTCTTTAAGGATGAGACCTTTTTTTCATTGAAAAGCTTTGCGTTTCTTGCATTCCAAATATACCATATAATCTAGGGGAATGTATCCCGTTGGGTTTGGGGAGACCCCTTTCCTCTGCCTTCCAAAATAGGAAATTCATATTTTGGAAAAAGGACATACTCGGAAAATAACCCGGAAGAGGTATTCATAAATCACGGCAAACCCGGAATTAGAATTGTGTTTTGTTTTTATGTCATGGATTCTAGAAGAAAGTACATAGAAGAAGAAAAAAAGATACAACTATGTGGGAGTAGTAGCTTTCAGTGATGACCCTATGTAAATTTCCTTATTGGTGCGCACATTAACAACGTGGGCCCATTATGTGAAAGATCCACTACAAAATGTCTCTTCCGCTAGTTTTACAATTTACTTGTGTAATTACGAAAACGCCACTCTTAGTGAATTTTGTTTTCTTTAAAAGTGGAAAAGATTCCCCATATTTAAAAAACAAATCAATAATGCAGTAAAAATAAGAAGAAGGCAATAATAATAATGCAAGTATATAGCAAATTGTATCTAATCATATTCTCCATGTGGAACCATTTTGAATATGATAATCACATTACATTAGATCTTATTCCTAAAAAAGTCTTAATTAACCATTTTGCTTTGGTTTATCAAATATACCATGATTTACAGTCATTTAGAGAGTAATCTAAATTTTTATTATTTTGCAAATTATCTTTAATCATATCAAACATTTTTTATGTCAACTTAACTATTAATAAAAAAAATCCATCTGTGTTGGTAATCCCAAACGAAGAGAAATTGCTTACATAAGAAAAAATTAAAGCACGTGATCTAGCTGAACGAGGCAAGCAATCTGCCTTCATATTAATACACCCAAAAAATATCAAACATTTATACACTTGAAAAATAAGTTTGACTTTACTTAAATAAAAGATTCGCATATCCTAAATACAACAAAAGAAAATATGTTAACAATTATATTTGATTACAAATGTCTGTAATCTAGCTGTGCTTTAAGTCATTGTGATACTAATGTAATAATTTTGATTAAAAATAAAGATTTTATCAATCACTCTCTAAAACCATATCAAAAAAATTGTGATTTTTTCAATGATATCACATAAATTCCAACCGTGTAATTCCATTTTTATGAATTACATATACAGTAGAACCTCGATAAATTAATACTCGATAAATTAATAAACACCATAGATTAATAAATTATCTCGGTCCCGAGTTGGGCAAATGTAAAAATCAACTCAATTTGATAAAATGATAAGATAATAATTTTTTTGAAACTCCTATGTAAAATATGGTCCCAATAATAGCATAAATTAATAATCATATATAATTATGTATATATATATGTATATGATAATGTACTAAACATGGTTTTAGTGATTTTTGTTTTAACTTAAAAATGAAAATCTCATTAGACCTTATCTTTTAATTTAAGTGTTACATGAAAAACTTTTATAATTGTTTTTTGGGTCTTTACCATAAACTTGTAAAAATTCTAGGCAAAATAATTGATTATTTATAGTAACGCTTTCTAAATGTATCCATACATTCATTAAATTTCATAATATAACATTATTCGAAAAATCAAATTAAGAAAAATATTACCTAAAACAGATTTCTCTCTATAAATTAATAATTATTAATTTATCGATAAAATAATATTCTCTCTAAATTAATAAATTATTCCGGTCCCAACATTATTAATTTATAGAGGTTTTACTGTATAAATTACATTTAATAATTAATACTTACACGTTTTGTGTGCTGTCTTCAAATTCAAACATTTCTGTAAAATAAAAAAAACACAAAAATACAAAACTGTCAACGAAAGATTTGATTACATTGGTTGATACAAAAATCCACAAGAACCATTCATCAAATTTTTCAATTTTCGAATATTCCTCTTTTTCTTCCTTAAAGTTATCATTTTTATTTTATTTTCTCCGGCGAAGTAATGGAAACACCGACGGAGAAATTCGTGGCGGATTCATCAAGACCATCAACAACAACAACAGATTCACCAGGGAAACGAGGAGGAGGTTGTGGTTTAGCTAATCTAACATGGGTAGGTGTAGATAAAGAAGAGTTACGTCAGAGATTGATGATGCCTGAATATCTACGTGTTGCTATGCGTGACTGTATTAAAAGGAAAGATTCATCAGCGATTCCTGATCATTTGCTTCTTCCTGGTGGTGCTGTTGCTGATATGGCTCCTTTTGCTCCTATGATTGTTTTTATTAATCCTAAAAGTGGTGGTCGTCATGGTCCTGTTCTTAAAGAGAGACTTCAACAGTTGATGAGCGAAGAACAGGTCATATTGTGAAGTTAGTAGTAATTAGATGATAAAGTTTTGATTTTGATTATAAAGTTTTGATTTTTAAATTTTGGATTTAGTAGGTGTTTGTGTTTAGATTGTGTATACAATTGGCTTGATCTATAGGATTGGTTTAGTGTGTAGTAGATTTGTGTTTTGGTCAGATCTTATGTTAATGTAAGTGTCAGATCTTGCTTTGTTGATAGTGTTTTGATTTGTATGTTCTTGCTTTGTTGATAGTGTTTTGATTTGTGTGTTTTTGCTTTGTTGATGTTGGATCTAGTGGTTTGGTAAGGTAAGTTGAGTTTTTTGTTGGTTGGGATGATGAGTTGACTTGAAAGTTTGAACATGTTGAGTTTTTGTGTAAAGTTTTCTCTTTTGATATTGGAATTTTGTGTAAAGTTTTCTTTGTTTGATTGGGTTTTGGTATTGGAATTATCAATTTATCATGGTGATTGTGTGAAAACAGGTGTTTGATCTGACAGAAGTGAAGCCACATGAGTTTGTTAGATATGGTTTGGGGTGTTTGGATACATTTGTAGCGGAAGGAGATGAATGTGCTAAAGAATGTAGAGCAAGGTTGCGGATTATGGTGTGTAACAAACAATGTTTTATGAAATCTCATGTTTTGTTACCTTTTTAGTGATTAGGATGTGAAATGGAATTTGGTTTTAATAGGTTGCAGGTGGTGATGGTACGGTTGGTTGGGTTCTTGGATGTCTTGGAGAGCTTAATAAAGAAGGAAAAGCAATTCCTCCTGTTGGTGTTATTCCTCTCGGTACAGGAAATGATCTCTCAAGGAGTTTTGGTTGGGTGAGAACAGTGTATCTCTTATGTATCTGCGAGAAGTCTCTTGAATTGTGATATTGAACTGTTTTTTGTTTTCTCTTTTCAGGGTGGTTCGTTCCCTTTTGCGTGGAGATCTGCTGTTAAAAGAACACTGCATCGCGCAAGTATGGGTCCAGTTGCTCGATTAGACAGGTAAAAAGTCTTATTTGCTCAAAAAGACTTAGCTTGCATTCTATTTGCCATGTCGTAAAAATGTGTGTGCATTGATGCAGCTGGAAGATTTTAGTGTCAATGCCGACTGGAGAAGTTGTGGATCCTCCTTATTCTTTAAAACCAGCTGAGGAAAATGAACTTGATCAGGTTTGGTTCTTCTCGTTGAATCATCATTATTATGTGCTTTTTATAGATTGCCATAGTGTAGCAATTAACCGGACTTTCTTGTGGTTTCAGGGTTTGGACACGGGAATAGATGCGCCTCCAATGGCAAAGACCTATGAAGGCGTGTTCTACAACTACTTAAGCATAGGTTTGATGAACTTCTTCTCTTTTGATTTCTTAACTATTTCTTACAACAATCTTTATAACCCGGTGTTTGTTGTGTTTATTTAGGTATGGATGCTCAAGTTGCATATGGCTTCCATCATCTCCGCAACACTAAACCATATCTTGCTCAAGGCCCCATTTCAAACAAGGTTTGTTTATACATTCAGCGAATCTTGAATCTCTTTATTTGTCTCTATTAAAAATAACTTGACTATGTCCGGTTTAAGAAACAAGAATATTAACCACGCTACGCTTGCTTTTGCAGATTATCTATTCGAGCTTTGGTTGCACTCAGGGTTGGTTTTGCACGCCTTGTGTCAATGATCCAGGTTTAAGGTTCGCTATTTCCGCTTCTCATTGTGCACTAAAACTTGTGTGCAAGTCTTTGGCTAGCTCCTTGTTATATTATTGACATGTGGTTTACGCTATTTGAAATTTCAGGGGACTAAGGAACATATTGAAAATCCACATCAAAAAGGATAACTGCTCTCAATGGGAAGAGATCGCAGTCCCGAAAAAGTAAAAACAGCTTTCGATATATGCTTCAACAATTACAATCTATGATCTTAATGCTAAAACCTGATGCATTGATATCTCTTGTAGTGTGAGATCAATTGTTGCATTGAATCTTCAAAGCTATGGAAGCGGAAGTCATCCGTGGGGTAATTTAAAACCGGACTATCTAGAGAAGGTATTGTTTCTGTTTCATTCATCATGACATAAGTAAGCTTAATCTCTAGTATTAACTGAATGGTTTACGGCTTTTCACAGAGAGGATTTGTGGAAGCGCATTGTGATGATGGCTTGATAGAGGTTTTCGGTTTCAAACAAGGATGGCACGCGTCATTTGTCATGGCTGAGCTTATCTCTGCCAAGCACATAGCTCAGGTAACTTCCAAAAACACCAGTAAATGTAGAATCACCTAGCCATAATGTTGTACTGATAAGTTTCCATTTTGGTGAATCATTTAAAGGCTGCTGCGGTTAGATTTGAGCTAAGAGGAGGTGATTGGAAAGATGCCTTCTTGCAAATGGATGGTGAGCCATGGAAACAACCGATGAACACCGATTACTCGACATTTGTGGAGATTAAAAAAGTTCCTTTTCAATCTCTTATGATAAATGGTGCGTGAACGCGCGATTCAAAGCTGGATTCTTTGTAGAAAAGCTAATTGGATTGTATTTTGGATTTGATCATTTAGTCATATAGATAGCCTAAAGCTTTTTAGTCTTCTTTATTTTGAATCTGAGATTGTAACATTTGAGAATTTCTGGTCAGCATCAGCCTCTTAGCTGCTGCTTATTGTTACTGTAAATCTTATTGTTGTGAGGAATGAAGTTTATGCATTTATAGAAATTTGAGACAATCATTTCAAAACTCAGATCAATCTTGCAAACTACAATCGCGTTTACAACTTCATTCGAACGATACAACTCACAAGCAAGCTCCCCGATATTCCTCTTTTACATTGCAAATATGAAAAAAACAAGGTTTAAGATAGTCTGGATCATGAGGCAACTCACAAACCTTTACTCTGAGTCAGAATCTGAAACCGCACTCTGCCTTACGCTCCTCCTAGTTTGTGTTGAAGACTTTGGTTTAAGAGATGATTCTCCCTCGTAATGTATCACTTGAGTTCTACCTAATCTCTCTTCGAGATCCTCCGTGCTGAAATCATCTTTCCCTCCCAGCTCATTGAACCCAACCTATCAACAACAACCATTAATTAAAATCATCATCATATTCCAAAACATACCAAGATTGGATTATTCTAGTTTATTATGATCTTACCACATAATCATCCACTTTAGTGTTCTTTATGAGGGCAAGTGTCGGAAGAACAACAATCTTGAGCCTCTCAGCCAAGAATGGACTTTTCTCAGCTTGGATCTTCACAAAACGTGTCTCTATGTGTTCCTTTGCCAATATACTCAAATGTTTATCCATCACCTGCAACAAAATTTCCCTACTCTTTAAATCTTACGCAAACAAGTATGTATAGTGGCTATGAACAAGAAGAACCCTTTTGGATCCTAACATCTCTTATCATGATCATACATCAACCTAACCCAACAATGTAAAGTACTAAACCAGAAGAAAATAACTTATTTCAATGAAAAGGCTAAACCCTAAGAAAATTGAACTACTCAACTGAAACCTGAGGGAAATCAAAAGAAACTGAAATCCTAAGAACATAAACCACAACTACAATGCACAAAGAAGCTTCAATCTTATGCAAAAATGTCTGTATAGGGACTTATGGACAATAAGTACCATTATGAAGAAACTCTAACATCTCTTGTCAAGATCATACATGGACCTAATCAAAAGGATCTCAGTTTTCAATGAAAAGGCTACACACTAAGAACAATTAAACTACTCAAATGAAACCTGAGGGAAATGAAAAGAAACTGAAACAATAAGAACATAAACCCCAAAACTACAATGCACAAAGAAGCTTCAATCTTATGCAAACAGGTATGTATAGTGGCTATGGACAAGAAGTAACATTTTAGATCCTAACATCTCTTATCAAGATCATACATTGACCTAACCTAACCATGTAAACTATTAAACCAAAAGGAGATACACTTTTTTCAATGAAAAGGCTAAACACAAAGAAAATCAACTGAAACTTGCGAAAAATCAAAAGAAACTGAAACACTAAGAACATAAACCACAAAATTACAATGCACAAAGAAAGAGAAACTCAGAGATACATATGTGACTCGGGTATAAATCGATATCTATAGTGGCTATGGACAAGAAGCAACATTTTGGATCCTTACATCTATTATCAAGATCATACATTCACCTAACTCAACAACGTAAGCTACTAAACCAAAAGGAGATAATTTTTCTCAATGAAAAGGCTGAACACTAAGAAAACTGAACAACTCAAACACCAAAACTACAATGCACAAAGAGAGGAAAACTCAAGAGACGTTTGAATTCAGAATAAATCAATATTGAATAGTATTAGTGGCTATGGACAAGAAGGAACATTTTGGATCCTAACATTTCTTATCAAGATCATACATGATACACTGAGCTAGCCCAACATCATAAACTACTTAACCAAAAGGAGATTAAAAAATTCAATGAAAAGGTTAAACCTCAAGAAAATTGAACTACTCAAGTGAAACCATAAGAAGAACATAAACCCCAAAACAACAATGCACAAAGAAAGAGAAACTCAGAGACGTTCAAGTCAGGTATAAATCGATACGTATAGTGACTATAGACAAGAATCACCATTTTAGAGAAACCGTAACATCCCTTACCAAGATCATACATTGACATACACACAACAACACTAAAAACCTAAACCCCAAAACAACAATGCACAAAGAAAGAGAAACTCAGAGACGTTCAAGTCAGGTATAAATCGATACGTATAGTGACTATAGACAAGAATCACCATTTTAGAGAAACCGTAACATCCCTTACCAAGATCATACATTGACATACACACAACAACACTAAAAACCTAAACCCCAAAACTACAATGCACAAAGAAAGAGAAACTCAGAGACGTTCAAGTCAGGTATAAATCGATACGTATAGTGACTATAGACAAGAATCACCATTTTAGAGAAACCGTAACATCCCTTACCAAGATCATACATTGACATAAACACAACAACACTCAAAACCTAAACCCCAAAACTACAATGCACAAAGGAAGAGAAACTCAGACACACGTTTGAATCAGATATAAATCTATACGTATAGTGACTATAAACAAGAAGAAGCATTTTAGAGAAACCTTAACATCTCTTATCAAAGATCATACATTGACACAACAACACAAACAATTCAACCAAAAGTAGACAACTTTCCAAACAACCCATCAAAACCTGAGAAATCTAAAGCCTCAATATACCTTACAAGGCCAATTCTCACGGTAGAAATGGCAAACAACACGTTGGCTAGCTTTAACAACAGAGAAGAAATCTTTCTCAGAATGGATCTCAGAATATTCTCCATGTCCATGACTCATCCAACGTTTCTTCTTCTCCGCCATTTTCTTCATCTGTTGTAATCTCTTCTCTCTCAATACCTCTAGATCGTCTTCGTCTAGCTTCTCTAAAGACGCTATCTCTTCGTCAAGCTTATCCTCCATAGCTTTCGCTACTGTCAAAACTTGCTTCTCCACAATCTGCCATCACAACAAACTCACAAATCACAAAATCTCCATAGATTTGGGGGCATTGCAAAATATGTGAAATCGTACCTCTTGAATTGGATTCGCCATTGTTACAGAGATCTGTAGAACAAAGAGATTCAAATCGGAGATGATGATGTGCAGAGAAAGGAGATGCAAATCGTAAATATGTAGTTTTTGTGGGCTAAATAGTTACATTATTTTTGTATGGGGTGGAAATAATATTGTGAAGTTTCACGAGGACTGAGAATGAAATTTAGTAGAACTTTTTAAAAGAGCGTATTGTTGGTCCATAGGGCTGGGAATTAAAACCGAACCGAACCGAACCGAAATTTTTGGTTTTTGATTCAGTTTCGGGTACATCAGCTAAACCGATCGGCAAGCATTTCAATTGGATTCGTTAACCGGTAATTTCGGTTCGGTTCGGACTGAACTGATCGATTTTTTGGTTAACCAAAGGTTTTTGTAAATAATCGGTTTTAATCAAAATTAGACCGGTTTTAACAAAAAAATAGACCGGATTTATCTATATCCGAACCGAACTGATATATCTAAATCTAACCGAATTATGATAAAATTCGGTTAGTTTCGGTTATTAAACTCAAAATCGACGATTTTGGGGATGAATGTCTTTGTTTCTTTGGGCTAACTAGTTGTATTATTTTTCTATGGGGTGAAACAAAATGTTTCAAGTTTACGAGGACTAAATATTTGTAATTGTTTGGTTAAATACTTGTATTATTTTGTAGGGAAATTAGGCTTAACTAGTATTATACTCGGTGCTACGCACCCGTAAGTTTACCTATAGTTACATTTGATTAATTATTTCCTATTTTGTAAGCAAATGCTATTTTTTGTTTTTCAATTTAAATTTTGAGTTTCCTATTTTTGTAGGTTATTTACTTAATTACGTTAGATTTTTTTCTGATTTTTTGTTTTTCAAATTAAATTTTGAGTTTCCTATTTTTGTGGGTTATTTACTTAATTATGTTAAAATTTTTATCTGAAAATAAAAAAATTCTGCTATACTTGCCACATGTCACACTTTTATTGGTGAGGTGACTTGAGATGACTTGTGTTTTAGTAGTAAAGGATAACCAAACAAAAAACAATAACTAAAAATTTAACAAATTAACCTAGATCTAATGGTTGAATTTTTTGCCACATATACTCTTTTTTGTTACTTTCTTAATTATTAATAGTTAAAACTAGATCGGATTTATCTATATCCGATCCGAAATAGCCAAATTTTAATAAAACTAAATGAAATTCGGTTATTAAACTCAAAACTAAAATTAACCGATAACCGAACCGAACCGAACCGGTTTGGGGATGAATGTCTTTGTTTCCTTGGGCTAAATAGTTGTATTATTTTTCTATGGGGTGAAAAGAAATGTTTCAAGTTTCACGAGTACTAAATAGTTGTACTTTTTTGAGTTAAATAGTTGCTTATTTCGTATGGGGTAGAAATGATTTTTAAAAGTTTTACGAGGACTGAGAATGTAATTTAGTAGAAATATTGGAAACAATTGTATTTCTTTCTGGGTAAAGTCTTTGTTTTTAGGGTTTTAGAGATTTTTCGAAGCTTCAGAGAGATTTTTGCGAACATCTGTAGCCATGGCGAGTACGAAAGTTCAAAGGATTATGACCCAACCTATCGTATGTTTTCTTTTCTTGGATCGTCTCTGTTTTATTTATCTTTGTCTCTTCTTCGTTAACCTAATTTTGGATTTTGCTTTGATTTTTCAGAACTTGATTTTTAGGTTTCTACAAAGTGTAAGTTGGTTACTTTTCTCTTTATTTGTGATGGGTTTGAGTTGTTTTATGAGGTTATTAGTCTGTGTTACTGATTCGTGTTCTTGTGATGCAGAAAGCTAGGATTCAGATTTGGTTATTTGAGCAGAAAGATTTGAGGATTGAAGGAAGAATTACTGTAAGTTCTTATCATTGCTATGTATTTGTTGATAAATAGAGGCTTCATAAGCATGAATTGATGGTATTTATGTAATCTAGTCTTTAGAGAAATAGTCATAGTGGTGAGCTTAGTTAGTAGCTGTGGAATCGAACATTGATAGTTGTGACTGTTTGATACTGTACAAAGCATTGAGAAGAACATGTCAGTAGAGACTGGTTTGATTCTTAGGGTTGGTTCACACTTTGTCCTGTCTCTGCATTTGTATTGTTGTGTTAAGATTGAAGCTTTTCTTAGGTTAATGTTTTGTTGAATTAAGAGAAACTTGAGATGAATGGTTGTGTCATTCTTAGAAACTAGTTTGATTCTTAGGGTTGGTTCACAATTTATCTTGACTCTGTATTTGTATTGTTGTGTAAAGGTTGAAGCTTTTCTTAGGTTACTGTTGTGTTGAATTCAGATAAACTTTAGATGAATGATTGTGTCATCGTTATTTGGTTTTAAAACATGGAGTTGCCTACTTGACTTTGGATTTTCTTGTTGCGATTTGTATTGATATATTTCTATTCTTCATGTGCTAGAGTTGAAGTCATTCTTAGATTATTTCTATTTTAGTTAGAAGGTTTGATTGTATCAAACTCATTGGTTTAAAAGCTTAGAGTTTGTGGATTTTATTCTTCTCTGTTTTAAGATTGAAGCTTCTTTGGTTTAAAAACTTAGAGTCTGTGCTAATTCAGAGGAACTTGAGATGTATGATTCTGTTCTCATTAGCTTAAAAGTTGGAGTTTTCTATTTGACTGTGGATGTGCTTTGTTGATACATTATTTCTTCTCGAGTTAAGCTTAAAGTCTTTCCTTAAGTTTACTCTGTTTATTTGGAGAAACTTTAGATCTGTGATTGTGTCAAAACTTGGAGTTGTCTACTTGCTTTTGAATGTTTCTTGTTTTAATTTGTACTGCTATTATTGGTTGAGCTAAAGATTAAAGCGTTTCTTAGGTTGATTCTATGTTAGTTCGGAAAAACTCAGTTTGTAAAGAGGGTCTCATTCTCATTAGGAATTGAAGCTTTCCGTAGTTTGATTCTATGTTTCATTCATAGAAACTTAAGATATGTGACTGTGGCATTCTCATTGGTTTCAATTTCTCCTTTTGTTGCAGGGGTTTGACGAATACATGAACCTAGTGTTGGATGAAGCTGAAGAAGTGAGCATTAAGAAGAACACCAGAAAACCACTTGGTAACTTTATCCTGGACTCGCCTCTTTGATTACAAGTCTCAGTTACATGTCTTGACTTGCTTGCTTATGGTTCTTCTATTACTTATTTTTCAGGAAGGATTTTACTTAAAGGTGACAACATCACTCTGATGATGAATGCGTAAGTAACACAATCTCTACTTTTTCCTTTCATGTAAACTTTAGTTTTTATAATTTTAACAAGATAATGAAACACAGTCCATTTCTTTGTTAACAGGGGAAAGTGATGTATCGCTCATCAAATTCTGGCCTAAGAAGTTGTTGATTAGTACATGGAAAATGGGAGATTTGGATTTGAGAAAATCATGTGTGTTTTTTGCAGTGTAATTTGTGAACACAAGACCTAAAAAATGTACAAGATAGAACATGTCTCTCTGCGAAACCAATCATTCCAAAAGCATTTTCAACACCAAATCACATCATTATACATATGATTTGCAATGCAGATGACTTCAATAAGAAATATGACAGTATATTGTGCTTAACAACAATGAAATCCCATTGTAAAAATGGACAAGATACAAAAAATCATCATCGTGTAGTCGTTATCTTTGTATGATTTAGCATCAGTAGTCATAGGTTAAACATCTCTAATATATGATCTTTACCGAAAATCAATGTCTTTATCATCTCCTGCTTAGTTTTGTTGACTTTTGGTTTCATTTTTTTCATGTTGCATTTCTTTGTCTTTTATCTCAATCTTGTATTGTTATGGTTTGATTTCTTTTAGTTTTTTTAGTTTTGTTAAGTTCTCTTTCTTATTTAGTTGTGTCTCACTTCGGTTGTTATAATTGTGACTAAAACCAAACCACTTGACTTCACTTAATTTTATTAGTTCTTTGCATTCTGGTTGACTTAATCAATTCTTTGTGGAAGAATTCTAGATACTATAATAACATTGTTATGCACTTGTGGTAGATGCTTCAAAATTTAAACTAAATAGTTCGATCATCAAATATTAGAAGATAAGATTAGATTCAATTGAATGTCAAATGTATTATTCTCGTTAACCTTACAAAGATGATATTTACATCTATATATACATCTAAACCGGACCTCTTGGTCTAACTTAACCGGATCCCTATATACAATTGAACCAACGGTTTGATATCCCCCCTCAAGTTGGCGGTGCAAAAATGTTGAACAAACCCAACTTGGAAATATTGTCTCTGAAGGCAGCCGGATGAAGAGCCTTGGTAAGCACATCAGCAAGCTGTTGATTAGTCTTGACATACATTGTTTTTAAGAAACCACGATCAATCATTTCACGAACCTTATGACAATCGTTTTCGATATGTTTGGTTCGTTCATGAAAGACTTGATTCTTAGCAATGTTCAAAGCAGAGGTATTGTCACAGTACAAATGAACTGGGGGAGTAAAAGGAACCTTGAAGTCTTCTAAAACCCGTGCCAGCCAAATGAGTTCTTTAGTGGCCATACACATCGCCCTATACTCTGCCTCTGTGGTACTACAGGAAACAGTATCCTGCTTTTTAGACTTCCAAGTGATCAAGGAATCACCTAGAAACATAGCATAACCTGTCACTGAACGTCTAGAATCTGGACAAGCAGACCAATCTGAATCACAATAACCACGAAGATCAAACTTGCTATCTGCAGGATAAAATAGACCTTGTCCAGCAGAACCCTTCAAGTACCTCAATATCTTGTGAACTGCTTTAAGGTGAAGATCACGCGGTGCACAAGAATACTGAGCAAGTTTAGAAACAGCAAATGCAATATCAGGTCGAGTAATGACCAAATATTGCAATTTTCCAAGCAATCTTCGATACAATTTTGGCTCTTCTAACAAAACACCATCTTCCTTAGAAAGCTTCAAGTTAGGTTCCATTGGAATAGAGGATGGTTTACAATCAGAAAAACCACTTGAAGCTAACAAATCCAAGGTATACTTCCGTTGATTGACACTGATTCCAGACTGAGACCTAGCAATCTCAAGACCAAGAAAAAATTTTGGTGCACCAAGATGCCTGAGCTTGAAATGAGCACTCAATTGATCAACTAGGACCTTGACAGCATCATCGTCAGTACTAGCAATCAAAATGTCATCAACATACACAAGCATAACCAAGTATTTACCAGCACAATGTTTCACAAACATTGTATGATCCTCATCATCTGAACTTCTATCCTCTTCTTGTTTCACAAACATCGTGTGATCACTAGAGCTCTTTTCAAAACCCAACACTCGCAATGTGGATGATAACTTCAAGTACCATTGCCTACTAGCCTATTTTAAACCATATATAGACTTCTTTAGTTTACATACTGCAGTGGAAGAAACTTGGATCCCTTTGATATCTGCATATCCAGGAGGTAGTTTCATATAAATCTCTTCATCCAACTCTCCATTCAGAAAAGCATTGGAAATGTCTAACTGAGTTAAAGACCATTGCAGTTTAGGAGCTAAAGCAAGCATGAATTTGACTGTGGCTAGCTTGGCTACTGGTGAGAAAGTGTCTAGAAATCAATCCCTTCTTGTTGTGTATATCCTTTGGCTACAATCCGAGCCTTATACCTCTCCAAAGTACCATCTGCATGATGTTTCAATGTATAAACCCAACGACATCCAATAGCTACCTTCCCTTCTGGCAACTCACATATATCCCATGTATCAGTCCTTTCCATAGCTCCCATCTCCAAACCCATAGCATCACACCATTCCTTATTATTCTTAGCCTCAAAATATTTGTTAGGAATTGGTATTTCAGAAAGCACAGTTAAGAAAGTATAGAAAGGCTCAGAGATAGATGAATAAGAAATATAATTTGTGAGAGGAAATGGTGATGTTACTTTAGTAAGATTAGTAGTATTATAACAATGAAAGTCCTGCAAATGTTTAGGAGGTTTAAGTTGTCTGCGAGACTTAGACTCAGAAGGAACAAAAGTCTCAGAAGATGACACATCAAGATTTGGATGTGCATCAGAAGATGTTTGCACTGAAGGCATAGGTACATCTATGGAAGCATGAAACTGTAATAGAGGAAATAAATTCTTTGAATCATCTGATATAGTAGATGAAGCAAAGGGAAAAATATCCTCATGAAAAATGACATGTCTCGAAATTGAAACAGTGTGTGTCTCTATATCTAACAGCTTGTATCCTTTGTAACCACTAGGGTATCCTAGAAATACACATGCCTTAGCTCTTGGATCAAACTTAGTTCTACTCTGAGTATGTGTAGAACTATAGCATAAACAACCAAAAGTTTTTAAGGTTTGGTAATCAGGAAGTTTACTAGTTAACCTTTCAAAAGGAGACTTATTTTCTAAAAGAACAGAAGGTAACCTATTGATGATGAAAGCTGCAGTTAAGACACAATCTCCCCAAAACTCTAAAGGAACCTGAGATTGAAACAACAGGGCTCTAGCTACATTCAGCAGATGCTGATGCTTTCTCTCTACCACAGAGTTTTGTTGAGGTGTTTCAGGACAAGTGTGGTATGCAATGATGCCTTTAGATGCAAACAAATCAATAAATCTAAATTCAGGAGCACCATCAGAACGAACAGATTTAACTTTTGTATTAAACTGTGTCTCAACCATTGTTAGAAAATCATGAAACAAAGTTGAAACATCAGATTTACGTTGCATTAAAAAAATCCAAGTAGCTCTAGTGTAGTCATCCACAATGGTAAGAAAATATCTATATCCATCTATAGTAGGGACAGAAAACGGACCCCATGTATCAATATGAACTAACTCAAAAGATTGAGTACACATATGATTTAAAGATGGAAAAGGCAAATGTTTTTGTTTAGATAGATGACAAACATGACATGCTGAAACATCTTTATTCATTTTAGCAGGTTTCAAATTCAATACATGAGAAAGAACATCTATTTTAGGCTGAGATGGATGTCCCAATCTCTTATGCCAAGTAGCTAAATCAACAAAAACAGAAGCACAAGTATGAGAAATACCTTTTAAAGAAAAACTATTATTTGCAGTATTGAAATCCAGAACATAGAGATTCCCAACTTGACTACCTTGACCAATCATCAATTCCCGAGTAATGTCCTGAACAAAACAAGCATTTGCAGTGAATCTAACCTCAGAATTCAAAGATTTGGTTAAAACACTAACACTCACAAGATTGAATTTAAATTCAGGAATAAACAAAACATCGTGAAGAGAGAGAGAATCAGTCAGCTGAATGAATCCTATGCCCCAAATCCTAACTGTATAAGCATTTGGAAGTTTCACAAAGGTATTGTCTAAGGGTTGAAAAGATTTAAAAAGGGTCCTATCATGACACACATGATGAGTAGCTCCAGAATCTACTATCCAAGTCCTAAGAGACACCACTGGTTCAGTAGATATAGAAGAGACTAACATATCATAGTAGGAGTTATTGTAAAGATCCAGAAATGTAACTGTGATCGAGTTGATAACAGGTGCAATGATAGAAGGAGAAGCATTAGGAATAGCAGAAATAGATGCAATGCTGGGAGTATGGAGAGAAGGACCATTGTCAGAAGCAATACCAGAATTATGGAGTTTGGAACTGCAGAATGATATCACTGTTTGCAACTGATCATTAGTCATATTAGCAGGGTCAACAGTCTGAGAAATTTTTCCACCAGAGGGAAATAGATCCATTGATGCAAGATTAGCAGCTCCCATAGTCTGCGGAACTTTTGCTCGTGGATGTCCAGGTGGGAAACCATGAACTTTGTAACAACGATCCACAGTGTGACCAATCTTGTAACAATGTGAACATTTGGGTTTCTTGTATTGACCTTGAGAAATATTGACCAAATGTGCAGGTGAACTCAAAGAGGATTCTTGAACTTGAAAAGCAGCCGCAGGAGGTGGATGATTATGAGTAACACTCCCAACAAGCCTTTGACTCTCATCTTGGTCTAACATATTATAATTTTCTGATAAACCAGGACGAGGTCTCATGTTCAGAATCTGACCTCGAATATTAGCAAAACTCTCATTTAATCCCATTAGAAACTGAATTACTTTACTAGTTTCTGCATCCTCCAATAACTCTTTGACCTGATCACAATTACAGATTTTAGCATCATGTGATCTAGTATTAGCTAACTGCTCCCATAATACCTTCTTCTTTGTATAGTAACTAGACAAATCAAGAGATCCTTGCTTCAATGTGTAAAGAGATTGTTCTAGTTGATATTTTCGTGGTAAATTACTCACACGAAAACGTAGAAACAAATCTTTCCACATATCAGCCGCATCATCATAGTACAATATACTATCATATATGTCCTTGTGAACCACATTCATAATCCAAGCTTTCACAAGACTATTACATCTACTCCAGATCTTAAACGTACTATCAGAACAATCAGGTCTAGGTAAGGTTCCATCTACAAATGCTAATTTATTCTTTGCATCGAGACTTATCCGCATAGCAATAGACCAGTTGTTATAGTTCGTACCGTCCAAAAGGTGTGTGACGATGGATAAACCAGGATGATCTGCTGAATGAAGAAAGAATGGACTGTGAACAGAATCAAACGACTCGATTCGGCCAGATTCACGAGTAGAAACACCTCGATTGTTATCAGAAACGTCACGATTTACACCAGAAGGACGAAATGGAGTATCAACAAAGTTCGGTTCAGAAGGAGAAGAAGATCGAGCTCTATCTCTGAGAATCGATGCTTCTCCATCAGTTTGAGACTTGTTATTGCGTAGTTTCCTCCCTTGTTTCACCGTTGAAGCTAAAATTGAAGCTCGAACACCAGAAAATCACCGGAAATGAAAATCACCGCAGCGGAAAGTAGATGAAGATGATTCCGATGAAGAAGATAACACTGATTTGAGCTCAAAGAAGTATAACAATGGCGAAAATCGAAGAAGAAACGAGAAATTTTGAACGAGAAAAGCAAGATCCAACAGAATCTAACAGAATTCAACTGATACCATATTAGAAGATAAGATCAGATTCAATTGAATGTCAAATGTATTATTCTCGTTAACCTTACAAAGATTATATTTACATCTATATATACATCTAAACCGGACCTCTTGGTCTAACTTAACCGGATCCCTATATACAATTGAACCAACGGTTTGATATCAAACATCCTAACATGTTTTTTTTTATCCACAAAAATTAGTTATTGGTCATACGGTAACTTTTGTTGATTTACGTATTCATATATATGATTTATTTTCAGTTGTTATGAATGAATCCATATAAACAATAATGCATGAAAAATAAGTGAACAAAAATCATAAACAGAATTACAAACACAATCAAAACTTCAAATTTTTGTGTGGAGGAGAAGAACGATTTCGACACACAAAGGGTTTTAAGAAAGGTCTTGAAATTGTCATCTACAAACAATAAAATCTTAGTCGTTTCCATCGTGATCAGTCTCTTTAAAAGATTTTACAATGTATATATTTGAAAACTATAGCAAGAGTTTAAAACTTATTTGATTAAGTGTTCAAACTATATATGTACAAGTTTGTGCTAAATAATTGGTAAGTTGTTCCTTAAATAACGGGTACTTGACCATGCCTTATTCTCTTTAGTGTCATATGATGTATTGCAATGTACTTAATGACAACTTTGAGAAATTAAGGAGCTTGATCGAATCTAATCAACTATATGAACTTGAAGTAAGACTTTTTTTTTTAATTGGTTCATTATAGAATTTCCGTTACAGTAAACAATTTAAAGGTAAAACAATAGTCACGGTTATAGATTCTAATTAACCAGACCCGAAAAAGCTAAGCATGAACCAGAATGCAGTAGACATGCTACGAAAAAAGACTCTCTGCATACATACATTTAGAACGACGAGAGCAATGTTCACAAATTCTTCTGGAACCAGAGATTAGTTTATATTTGTATCATTTTCTTTGTTTGGTATACCGACCAAATTCTTCTTCCCAAATGCAACTACATTGAAATTTAATCACGAGGCATAATATTTATATTTTGTTTATACATGGAAAGATATTATTTTTTTAGAAAAAGTTGTATAAAAGTTAACAACGAAATAAAGAAATCTATGGGAACCTAAACTTTTCCATTGCAATTAAATATTTTTATATTATAATAACCCATGTTGAATTTCTTTACAAGAATTACAAGTTGTATTTATATTTTACAATTAATGCATTCAACTATATACTTTATATAAAACATAATATGAAACTATATTTACATAAACTAATTTTTAAGTTAGTAAACAATAAACATATAAACGAGTACTCACCTAGTTATAATTAATCCATGTTGAATCTTATCCCTAATCTTGCCATTGGTGATGTATTAATACTTTGTACTATTATAATTGTTAAAAGAAAAATTAGTCTTTAATCTTTATACAAAAACTATACCAAAAAAAGTATGATTTTTTTAATAATCAACTTTAGAATAAAGCACGTGCTAAAAATACACACACTAGCCGCCAGCCCAACACTGTCCAACCAATAAAAAAGCACCAAAGTGGCGGCAATCCAATCTCACGGTACTCTCGACCACACTAGATAACTTTATCTCCTTAGTATAATTTACTAAAACTAGTCAAAGTACTCACCTTTAACCACATAATCGTATACAAGTGTTTCAAGTTTTAATTTTTCTTAATCTCTTTTTGATTTTCTCTATCCAAAAACCAAAACCCAATTCTTAGAGGTATTTTTTCCGATCTGGGTTTGATTTTGTTGTGTTAATCGATTTGATTTTGATGTTAAAAAAGTGAGATTTGAGATTTGATTGTGTTGGTTTTAACAGTACAGATCGGAGGAAAAATGCAGACGAGGTATATGGAGAGGACTAATAGTATGAGAGAGAAGAGAAAATTGGAAGATGATGATGATAAGGAGGAGCAGCCTGAGCGTAAAAGGCCAGCTCTTGCGAGGTGATTTGTGTTTGTTATAAACCCTTTGATCTGTGTTTGTTAAAAAATTTGAATTTGATTGATAAAGGTGAGAACTTTATAAATGGGTTTGTTTTAGATGTTTGATTTGAAAGTTGTGTTGTGTGTTGGGTTTGTTTTAGATGTTTGGATTTGAATAAAGTTGTGTTTTTGTAGTGTTATTGTGGAGGCTTTGAAGATGGATAGTTTTCAGAGGATTTTCTCTTCTATGGAACCGATTATTCGCCGTGTGGTAAGGCTTTAAAAGGGTCTTTTGTTCATGTTCTTCTGGTGCTATAACATCTTGCGTTAATTGGCTTGTGTTCATTGTTAAACAGGTAAGTGAAGAGGTGGAGCGAGCATTGGCGAAACTTGTCCCTGCAAGACTTAGTGAAAGGTAAACATATGACTGTTAATGGTTGGAGTTGTTGTGGTTGTTTATTCTAATGATTGAGTTTATTACAGGGCTTCTTCTCCTAAACGGATTGAAGGTGTAGGTGGAAGGAATTTGCAGCTGCAATTGAGGTCGAGGTTGTCGGTTCCTTTGTTTACTGGAGGGAAGATAGAAGGGGAACAAGGTGCTGCAATTCATGTTGTATTGTTAGATGTGACAACAGGACATGTAGTGACAGTAGGACCTGAAGCTTCTGCAAAGCTTGATGTTGTTGTGCTTGATGGTGATTTCAATAATGAAGATGATGAAGGTTGGAGTGGAGAAGAATTTGAGAATCATGTGGTGAAAGAGCGTCAAGGGAAAAGGCCTCTATTGACTGGTGATGTGCAAGTGACGTTGAAAGAAGGTGTGGGAACATTAGGGGAGCTTATTTTTACTGATAACTCGAGTTGGATAAGATGCAGAAAGTTTAGACTGGGTGTAAAGGTATCTTCTGGTTACTGTGAGGGGATGCGTGTACGTGAGGCGAAGACTGAAGCTTTTACCGTCAAGGATCATCGCGGCGAGTGTAAGTTCTCGTCATCCTTTTCCTGATTTCTATCCTATGATCTGGAAGTGCTCCGTTTACTTAATGGCGCGTTTTTACAGTGTACAAGAAACATTATCCACCTGCTCTGGATGATGAGGTCTGGAGGTTGGAAAAGATTGGAAAGGACGGTGCATTTCATAAGAAACTGAATAAAGCAGGAATCTACAATGTTAAAGAGTTCCTGCGTCTTATGGTGAAAGATTCTCAGAAACTACGGACTGTAAGTACACGATTACCCAATCCAGTATCGTATCAAGATATTTGAAATTCTCATCTTGATGACTTTTACTTTGATTTTCAGATTCTTGGAAGTGGCATGTCTAACAGGATGTGGGAGACACTAGCAGAGCATTCCAAGACATGCATTTTGAGTGAAATGCTTTACGTTTACTATCCGGAAGACTCGGTTGGTGTTGTTTTTAACAACATTTACGAGTTTAGTGGTCTTATTTCAGGGAAGCAGTATTATCCTGCTGATTCTCTTTCTGACAACCAAAAGGTTTGTGTTGCTGCTTCTTATGGTTTATACACTTGTTTCTTCTATTGTATACTTGGTATATAGTAAAATGTTGACATATAATGCAGGGTTACGTTGATGGATTGGTGAGGAAAGCTTACGAAAACTGGGATCAAGTTATCGAGTATGACAGCAAATCACTTATGAATTTCAATCAAGTTGACAAAACAGATTCTGTAGATTACTCTATGCCAGTTTCGGTTCCAAGCCAACCGTCTACTTCTTATTCAGATGTAACTGTTGATGGTAAGAGGCTCATTAATCACAAATCTCAATTCTTTTTATGACAGTGTGAATCTGAACTAACGGTCATTCATTGGGTTTCTTCAGCATCGGTGTACAACCAGAGTTCGGGTTCAAGTTTCCCAGCTCAGTCTCAGCTTGCTGATACTAGTTCTTACATTCACTTTGGAAACACTTCATTTACACCGCAAGACCAGCTAATTAGCAACACTCATGAATCACAACACATGATCAATAACAATGGCGGTGTGAGATTGGCACTCGGTCCACCAACAGGATCGCAAAACCAACAGTTTGTTCAGCCTCCTCCTGAGATTAACTCTTTCAACGATTGGCCAAACACAGGAAACGATGGGTTTTTATCAGAGGAAGAGATTAGAGCTAGAAGTAATGAAATGCTCGGGAACGATGATATGCAGCAACTGTTGAGACTCTTGAGTGGTGGTGATCAGCAAACTCCAATGAACATGCCGGAAGACGAGTTTGGGTTCCATTCTTTTGGTCAATCTTCAATGGCTGGTTACGAAGAGGACCGTTCAAACTCAGGTAAGGCTGTTGTTGGATGGTTAAAGATCAAAGCTGCTATGAGATGGGGCTTCTTCATCAGAAGGAAAGCCGCACAGAGACGGGCACAGATTGTTCAACTCGATGATGACGCGTAGGGAACTTAAGAAGGGAAAAGAAACAGAATCTGAAGGTTTCTTTGTGATGGTTTTTAACAGTTTCCCAGAAGAAGTAAGTCTTTTGTTTTGGTTTCTTCTTCTTGTGGAGCTTCATTCTGTATAGTAAGCTTTTCTTTCTTATCTTCTTGCTTGTGCTTATATGTAATCTTTACTTGACCAGAGATTTCAAGAAACTAAAAAACCTGATGTAATTCTATTGTCTTTTGTTGTTGTGTGTTTATTGAGATTTTGTTTCTGGAAGATTAGTAGTGATTATATAGTTGGTTTAATACTGGTTCATGTTGGTTTTCAAACTTTCCAACTTTAATCTATCACTAACCAGAACTCCATTGACCTCAGTGATATCGCCATAGATTTATTCACCTTTGTCAAAAGTTTTAGGTAGTGATATAACCAACTACAATTTTGACAATGATACCAACTAATATAAAGCTAAACTTTATAATGTGAAATTTGATTATATGATTCAAAATTTTATGGGATGGAATAGCAAAATAATTATAAATTCTATTACATTATGCAAACTAAGAATGATATGACTAATAAGAAGAATGATATAATGCTTCCGGAAGGAGGTCACACTTCCTCAAACAAGACTCTACTCAACTAAGTGGTGGTGGTCTAGTGGTAAAAAAACTTGGGGAAAGAGATCACATTCTTTTAACTTGAGTTCAATTCTCCCTCGCAACACTTTCATCGCCACTTGGGATCTAAATATCTAATGAGAACATCGAGCGATTTAAATCACGGTTTTTAGCACTTTTAAATATTTTTGGATTATGGTTAAAATTTTAAGATTTTAAAGATTTTAATCTTGCAGTTACCCGACGATTATAGTTAATTAATAATTACGGTAACCACAAGTAGAAACAAAATTGTGGAAAATGCAAGCAACCACAATTAGAGAGGTATCTGGTAAATGAACTTCATAACCTTCCTCTGTTAGGTTAAGGTAAAACGTTTCTACACATTAAATAGAAAGATTTTTTCAAAAAAAAAAATTAAATAGAAAGATAAAATGGGTTTAAACAACATAACAATATCTCTAGTCGAAGGTTTTTTGCTTTTCCCTTATACGAAGAATATGGCCTCCAAGCATGAACGGATTGTTCTCAGCAAGCACATCCTGGACCGAGCTAGTAGATTCAAACTCGACAAAGCCAAAGCAAATCATCATCTGGACACAAGCCCGATCCAAACTCTAAATGGATTATGTGCAAAATTGCATAAAAAACCTTGTTATTTAACAAATATTGTGAAACATATTTTTATTTTTGAAAACCAGCTTAAAAACCCAACAAAAATTGCAAAAAAAACATGTGCACATGGTGCATTTGCACTTGTTGCACCATGTCAGAACCGGCACTGTTGAAACATAAGAAAAAAAAATCAGAATTGTTGCTTACTAGAAGTGATTGATTAATAGAAAGATAACAAAAGATCAAACCTGCTGGCTTTTTCGGACTTGAATGTCTTTGATGGAACCAAATCTCTCGAACAAGTGATGGAGTTGGGCCTTGAGTGCATTCATGGGAAGATTCGCCACATGTAACGTACTTGAACTCATACCACCGAGTGGAAGCAATTTAGGTTTTTTTTTTTTTTTTGCTAAGATGTAATTTCATTAATAATAAAGAGAAGATACAAGCTTGTAATCTTACAAGATTCTACCCAGACAAAAAAAGATTAAAAACAAGGTAGAATGCGATTTGGATAACACAACAAAGAGTTGCTAAAAAAATATAACTAAACCAAATCTGCAGGAAGTTGGAATAGTTCTTCCTATGTTTTCTTGCAACAATGGAGTTACGAATTTCCCTACCAATCGCTCGGAAAATAGTCACCGGTGGCAATGAGACTCCATTGTGGAGTAGGTTATTCCGCTGCTTCCACAGGTGGAAAATTGTAGCTTGGATGACCAATCTTCTGAAAATTGTAGCGATTTAGGTTTTAACGATGGGAGCCGAAGAAGAATTTAGGTCGAGTCTCAACTCTTATTCTTTAATCTTTATACTAATATTATGGCCGTGCTATTAGCGTATTGAACTTATATCTCTAGTATAAGATGCAAACTAGTCGAAGAGAGCATATGAACTAATCTCTTCTTTATTGTCGGCGATGAGACTAGCTAATTTCCATAAAGTTTTTTTTATTGGTTATAATATATCATGCTAAAATTAATTTTTATTATTTGAAGGGGAATATTGGAGAATATTATGTAAATATATTACTTATGTTATATTTCCTAAGTTATAGAAATTGTAACTGGGAGAAAAAGTTAGAATAATCTCTTAGGGCATCATTATCTAATGTATATATAAACCTTATAATGGTGTATAACTGAACAAGAACAAGGTTTTCTCGCCAATCATTGTTAGTATTCTTCTTGATTAATTATGAACAAAATCTCTTTTACTATATCTTCTATGTAGATCGAATTTCATGATGTTTTTTTTTTGTCGATGCAACATGTGCTATGAGTTTGTTGTTAGTGTTGTCAATATTACGTCGATGTCTACTAAAAATTCATGAGATCCATTACTTTTCTATTATAAACACTAATGTTGTATCACTATGTATATTTTGTATCTTATGGGATAGTGAATAACTACAACTCATAACTTTGGTATGTTTTTCTGTTCACAACATGTTATTAGTATGAATTCTGGGAGTAAACCCTAGTTGCCGCCACTACCGTTTTTATTTTTTCGTTGTTTCCAATTTTGTTCGATCTCGATCGAGGTAAGTTTATGTTTCTCACGTTACACAATGAGTAAGTATTCGATAGTATTATTTATATCAATACTTGCTAATTAATAAAACAAGGACAATTGACTTACTTTGATTGAAGCAAAATAAGAAACATAAGAAAAAACAAAGATGAGATGGTAGCGGTGGTTAGAACTTAGTTGATTGGTTTGGATTCGTGTTGATAATATGTTATGAATCAAAGTCAAAAAAAGATAAAATGTTGCATATTATTCCATAAAATTGAAAAATCTTATTCGATATATTAAAACATTATTAATCACATACATAATTAAAAAAGGTATTTTATCTTAGTGGGTATTAATGTCGAGTATATGCCCTATAGAACGTTGGGATATCACTTGTTCGATTGGAGTAACCGTGGTCATACCCCTTTGACATGGAATCACATGATAACCAAAGCCTTGGATGTAGCAAGGGGGATTCACTTTTTTGTAGATACTCATACGGTAATAAAACGGCGGACGTCTATGCATTCGGGGTAATCCTAATGCAAATGATCACATGAAGGAAATCACACAATGAGACATTGAGCGAGGAGGAGCGAATGTTGGTGATATGATTCCATCACAAGATAAAATATAACAGGTTCTTGAACTCGATAGATGGTACCATATAGTAAAAGACGAAGAAACCATGGAAAACATCAAGAATATTGCAAAATGGGTTGAATGTGCATAGATGGAAAATAAAAGCTGTCGAAGGAACATCTACACACTCTTATGGTAAGTTTTTCAACAATCTTTTTCATAAGATTCTTTTAGTTACCTAACAATTTCATTTTAAAGAATTGCTAGGTGAACCAAGCAGTTCCAAAAAACGAAAAGACACAAACACATCTTCCGACAAAGATAGTAGAAATGAAAAAAACATAAATTTCTTAATAAGAAAAAACAGATATAAATTTTTTAATAAGAAAAAAATGAAAACTAATGCCTCAAATCTGCATCTTTATTTTCTTCTGTGATTACTTTATGCAACAACGTATATACATTAAATTTAAGACATAAGCATGATCAATTGAACTAAAGCATGAGTCGTTGCATTTTTGTTTGGTTATATTTTACCTATATTTTGCTTACGTTTTGATTGAAAACATAATTATTATAATTTTTTCAAAAAGGCTCAAGTCTTATTCTTTATACTAGTATTATGACCGAGCTATTAGCGTATTTATGTGTATGAGATGCAAACTAGTCGAAAAGAGCATATGAACTAATTTCCGCAAAGTTTTCTTTTATGTTTTGTTGTAATATATCATACGGTTTCTAATAATAAATTATAAAATTAGTTAATTTTTACTATTTGAAAAGGGGAATATTGAAGATTATTCTGTAAATATATTAATTACTTATGTTATATTTCCTAAAGTTATCAAAATTTTAATTTGGAAAAGAAGTTAGAATATTCTCGTAGGGCATCATGATCGCAGTGTATATATAAACCCTCTTAACGTGTATAATTAAACAAGACCAAGCTTTTCTAGCCAATCATTGTTAGCACTCTTCTTGATTAGAGAACAAAATCCTTTTAAAAGATCGAATTTCATGATATTTGTTTTTGTTGATACAACATGTGCTATGAGTTTGTTGTTAGTGTTATCAAAATTACGTCGATGTTTCCTAAAAATTCATGAGATCCACTATTTTTCTATTAGAAAAACTAATGTTGTATCACTATGTATATTTTATATCTTATGGGATACTGAATAACAACTCATAATTTTGGGTATGTTTTCTAATCACAACATGTTATTAGTATGAATTCTAGCAAATTGAGTAAACCCTAGCCGCCGCCACCACAGTTTTTATATTTTCATATTATCGATATAAGTTTATCTTTCTCACATTATCAATCAACAAGTATTTGACAATATTATTTATATCAAATACTTGCTAATTAATAACGTGAGGAAAATTGACTTACATTGATTGAAACGAAATAAGAAGCATTAGAGAAAACAAAGATGAGATGATAGAGGTGATTAGAGTTTAGTCATTTAGTTTGGATTCGGGGTGATAATGTGTTGTGAATCGAAGACATAAAGAAAAATGTTGCATATTATTCCATAAACAATGAAAATATATGAAAACAATATTAAAGTTGAGCTGTAGAATCAAGTATTTCTAAAATATTCTAGAAGATAAAACTAGGATGAGTCAATAATGTATTATGAAAAGCTTTTCTGTCATGTCCAAAAACAAGTAATCAAAATTGAATTTAATCTGATCCAATCATGTTTGGTTGATCAAGTTGGTTTTCAAACTTTCCAATTTATTCGATCAACTAAACAAAACCTCCATTCTATACAGATTGACATGTAGCTATGAGACAAAATTAGTAGACTTACTAATAAATGATCAAGTAAACCTAAAAATGGCTCTGCAGATGGAGAAACACAGCTTCTTCGCAGAAAAATATATTTGTTTTCCTTGGTAAAGTGTAACCTTGTAAAAATAAACTCGGTTTAAGACCAAAGTTAAGCTTGATTAAAAAGTAAAAACATACTTAGAACAACATCACAATAACGAAATATCACAATATCACAACATCACAATATCACAACATCACAATGCACTGATAGGGGAAAGTCTTCAAACAACATCATCCAACGCTAGTGGAGGAGTTCTAGTGGCCAATACCTCTGCCTTCTCTTTCTTTAGAAGAGCTTCTGTGTCTGAACACTTCTGCTTCAAGTCCTTTAGTTCTTCCTTCTTTTTCTCTAGGAGAGCTTCTGTGTCCGAGTACTTCTGCTTAAAGCACTTAAGTTTTTCCTCTAGTTCTTGTATCCGAGTCTTACCAATCTCCTCTTCCATCTTTTTTTCCTTTACTTCCTCGAGTTTACCCTCCAACCAATCCACCTTTAATCCTGAATTTTTAAGGTAAGTTAGTGCATTTTCTGCTTGGCTTAGGTCATCAATGGAAAGGTCTTGCATTGACTGGCACAAAGTGTCGATTAGGCTGAGAAGGACATTCATGCATGCTATTTTCACAGTTTGCTTCTTTCCTCGGAGTTGTAATGCCATGTTTGGGTGTTTTTCGAATATACGTTCCAGAGAGTCCATCTACAGTTAACAAAAGATGAATAAAGTAAAATATCTTATGTATAACATACATATCCATAAACTTAATGGTAGACTTTAAATATGATAGTCTTTTCTCTAAGATATGTTGTACTACCTATTATCGCAAAATCGACAACAACAAAAAAGCAAATGAGTTATGGATATTGATTTTACTTGTGAAGGAAGAAGTAGGAATCCATTGACTTCACTAGGCAAGACAAAATCATTATCTTGCTTTCTCTTTTTCAGAGGTTGGCTAGTCTCTCCTTCAGATTCAACTACTCTTCCAATAACCTCAAGAACATCTACCTCCGCAGTAATCTTAAGCTGTCCGTTTACAAGAAACCCACTATCTCTCTCATGAAGTTTGGTAAGAAGAAGCATGTCAACGAAACCCCAAGAGTAAGACTTGTCATTAAACCAACGTACTTGTACTTCTGTGAAACATAGAGGAGCCTCGAGTTAAAAACAACTTCTCTAGCTAGAGATAAAAGTAAGTAAACAAGCGTAGAAATATTCACTCACCTTCTTTTTCAGAGAGTTCTTCAGAGAGTTGGTTTACTAATGTGAATATAACTTTTGCTTCTCTCCTCCAAGAACAAGGCAGTGATTCATATTCGGTGACTTTCAGATACAAAGGCAAGTAACCAACCTTATTTCCACCCTTGGGATACACAATAAGTTCCCTGTAGATAGCACAAATAAAAGAATCACCACTATGGAGCATGTAACTAAATTCTACATAGACGAAAACACGTACCATTTGCACCCACCCACGACGAATTGATCAGAAGTTATTTTGTTAGATTGCAAAGAGTCGAAATTTTGGATTACCCAAGTGAACTTGTTATCAACTAGAGTCCCCATTAAAAACTCTTCGCAACCCTTTCAAAAAATGTCACCACCCACCAAATCACAGTCTAAAGTAAACATAAATGTATCTTAAATACCAGAACAAGAACTGAAACCCTAAGGATATTGGTTGGTGGTATTGGGCCCAATTTATCATTTGGGTCAATATTTTTTTTAATATTGGGTATTTTTAAATATTGAAAAATTGCAAATACTTTTTTCTTTTATAAATAGAAAACTATTTTATATACTAGGTATTTAACCTGCCCAAAATCGCGCGGAAGCTAATTTTGCAAATCACATTTTATAGATATATTAGAAATTCATTAATGTCATTTTATTAATTCATGTGCTAACATAGTAATATATAAAATTTAAAGAAAAAAAACTTTTAATATTAAAAATCATTGAAACAATAGATCTTATATCATCAATATTTGTATTACACACTTTTAATCGTAGAAGATAAAATAGTTTCACCATGTGTTACAAATGAATTGTAAATTGCATGGATATAACGTTTACCAATTTCAATTGAAAATTGAAATTAGAAAAAAATATACAATTTTATAACAATTTACCTATATTTTTCTATATTTTGCTTATATTTTATAATTTACCTATATTTTGTTTGCTTATATTTTACGTATATTTTGCTTATGTTTTGATTGAAAACATAATTATTATAATTTTATCAAAAAGGCTCAAGTCTTATTCTTTGTACTAGTATTATGACCGAGCTATTAGCGTATTTATGTGTATGAGATGCAAACTAGTCGAAAAGAGCATATGAACTAATTTCCGCAAAGTTTTCTTTTATGTTTTGTTGTAATATAGCATACGGTTTCTAATAATAAATTATAAAATTAGTTAATTTTTTACTACTAGAACATAACTCAAGCAATGCGTGATTTTTTTTGTTTTTCACCAATTTATACCTTATATCTTTAAAATAATAGTATTATAACACTTTCATATTTTTCTTTCATACTTCCATAAAATCATATAACATTATAAATAAAATCGTATTTCCTAAATTTTCATCTTATTATCTCCTCTTTAATTAGATCGTTCAATATCCTTTTAGTGAAATAATATATATTCTTTATCTTTAGATCAACAACTTCTTATATTAACACGTTCATCCCTCATTGGTTCAAATATGTTCATGTATCTCTTTAACGAATATGTGTAAGTGCGTTCATGACAAAAAAAAACCAATAGCCTCTTAACAATTTTCTGACACTCAAGATTATTTTTCTTTGATGTCGCTAATATCTTTATTCACTTTTTCTTATATGTATATTCATTTTACATATTTCCAATTTTTGAAATTGAATATATAAACTTTTTATCGTTATCATAAGTTCATAGTAAATACTCAAATATTAATTTCTACTTTTAGTAATTTATTGACTTATTTTTCGTTTTTTAATTTAATTAAAAAATTTGTAGCTATAAGTAACAATAAATATACATAAACATGAACTAAATGAACTTAAAACTAAAATTAATTGCTTAAATTTTTTTTTGCCTATGTGGACACCTTAGATAGAGAGAGGACTCCCTAATTATATATATGATTTGAAAAGGGGAATATTGAAGATGATTCTGTAAATATATTAATTACTTATGTTATATTTCCTAAAGTTATCGAAATTTTAACTTGGAGAAGAAGTTAGAATATTCTCTTAGGGCATCATGATCGCAGTGTATATATAAACCCTCTTAACGTGTATAATTAAACAAGACCAAGCTTTTCTCGCCAATCATTGTTAACACTTTTCTTGATTAGAGAACAAAATCCTTTTAAAAGATCGAATTTCATGATATTTGTTTTTGTTGATACAACATGTGCTATGAGTCGAAATTTTGGATTACCCAAGTGAACTTGTTATCAACTAGAGTCCCCATTCAAAACTCTTCGCAACCCTTTCAAAAAATGTCACCACCCACCCAATCACAGTCTCGAGTAAACATAAATGACTATTAAATACCAGAACAAACTGAAACCCTAAGGATATTGGTTGGTGGTATTGGGCCCAATTTACCATTTGCACCCACCCACGACGAGATTGTGTCAATATTTTTTTAATATTGGGTATTTTTAAATATTGAAAAATTGCAAATATTTTTTTCTTTTATAAAAAGAAAACTATTTTATATATTATGTCTTTCACCCGCCCAAAATCACGCGGAATCTAATTTTGCAAATCACATTTTATAGATATATTAGAAATTCATTAATGTCACTTTATTAGTTCCTAACATAGTAATATATAAATTTTAAAGAAAAAAAACTTTTAATATTGAAAATCATTGGAACAATAGATCTTATATCATCAATATTTGTATTACACACTTTTAATTGTAGTAGATAAAATAGTTTCACCATGTGTCACAAATGAATTGTAAATTGTATGGATAAAACATTTACCCATTTCAAATGAAAATTGAAATTAGAAAAAGGTAAATTATACAATTTTATAGTTTATATATTCATTTTCTGAAAAGTCACCATTTGAAAAGTTGTAACTTTTTAGTTATTTTTATGTCGTGATTATTTGATTGTAATTATATGATATATTGTAGGAACTATTTTTTTTTTTTTTCAACCTTACTATTAATCAGAAACTACCATCCAAGTTGGGATTGTAGGAACTGTTTTACTAGTAAAAAAATCAATATTTTTTAGTAACAAAAATAATAATACGAAGTTTTTTATCATTATTTTGTTATGATTTTTAAAAAAATTAGTAGCCATATATGTAATAAACGTTCAACACAAGAACTATATAAAAACAAAATTTCTAAAAAGATTCAAGTTAAAATGGGCCGTGGTAAGTTACTCTTGGAAAATAACAGTTTCTACGAAATGAGACGACTCTTCGAAACAATTTTTTTTAATACTTTCTTTTTACAAAAAGACAAAACTCTTTGGAAAAAACCGCTTTTACGAAAGGACACGACTCTTCGAAAATAATAAATGTTTTTTAAAACCTTTTTTTACGAAAAGATATAACTCTTCGGAAAATAACTGTTTTTACGAAAGAACACGATTATTCGAAGAAAAAAAACTATTTTCTACGAAAAGACAAAAAATTTCCATAATATTTCGATTGTTTTATTCAAGAAACTTCTTTTTACGAAAGAACACAACTCTTAAACTTCGGAAAACTGCTTTTTACAAACAGGCAAAATTCTTCGCTATTAATAAATATTTTAAAAAGTTTTTTTACGAAGAGATACAACTCTTCAGAAAATAACCGCTTTTCCGAAAGGATACAACTATTCGAAACAAACTTCTTAAAAAAACTTTCTTTTTCCGGTAAAACACAACTCTTCGAAAAATAACTGTTTTTACAAAAGGATACGACTCTTCGATAATAATAAATATTTTTTTAAAACTTTTTTTACGAAAAACACAACTTTTCGAAAAATAACCGCTACAAAAAGACTGCTTTTAATATTAAATATGTATAAAATAATATTTTTACGAAAAAAATATATTTTTGGGAAAAATCACTCTTTACGAAAATACACGATTTTTCGGGACGTTCCAAATACATATTTTAAAATGCTATAGATATCCCATAAACATTACAAAAAGACACAACTTCTCAATTTGTTTTTTCAGAATTGCAATTATTAATAGATAGCTTTATCATATAAAAAATAAACATATACAGTACATAGATGATAGATAATTCTTTAACATCTATGCAGCTGATTATTAAGTTTAGTACCGCCTACAGATTTTTTTAACATTGGTAACAATGCATTATACACCAATCATGTTTGGTTTAATATACGTTTGACTCAGAAACTACGTTAGTCAATTTTATCTTTTTATCTGACGAAAATACCCTTGACTAATTTCAAAATATACAATCAAACCTATCTTCCATCTTCTTCTTCACAAAGAAGGAATCTCTCAATCTTGACGGAGAACAATCTTCGCCGTCTTCGTCGCCTCCATCTCCGTCGTGCCTATCTTCGGCTGCTGCCGTGATTCTTCTCAGCAGTGAGTTCTGTCTCAATTCAGTATCTTCTCTAACTCTTCGTTGTTCTTCTAGATCTGGGTTTTGTAATTGTTACTCTTTTTGCTTTAACATTCGTTTTCGTTATCTGGGTTTTGTTAAATTCTTCTGGGTTTTCGTTTTCCTTGTTGATTTCGTAATAATTTTAGAGCATTGTTCGTTAATCAAGAAAAACAGTGTAGAGAAACAAAATTTGTGGTTTTTGTGTTGATTAGTGAATAATTGAAGTTTGTGACGAATTTGTTTTGTAAAATTGAGTTCTTGTTCATATACTGTCGATGATACATGAGGTGTGTTGTTCTTGTGAGGAAGCTTTATAGATTGCACACCATCTGTTCGTTAAAATGCCTGAGAGGAGGAGCTGTTATAACTAGTCTTTTCTTTGTAGCTGTTGAGTTGCTTTGCTTATTGATAATAATAGCATTGTTTTGAGCTTAATTGTGGTAATTGTTGTGTGTTTCTAGGCAGGGGAAGTGAAACTCGCGAAAATAAACGAAATGGATAACTTGGAAGATGTGAAAATTTTGGCGGAGCAGTGGTTTCATCAAGGAGTTGAATTTGTTCAACAAATACCACCGATTCGGCTTTATGCTGCGATTGGTGTTCTCTTGTTAACTACCGTCTTGCTCGTATCTTGTAAGTAGTAGACTTCACATTCTTCTTCTCATTGTTCTTTCTTTCATAAGTTGTTTGGTCATTAGGATTTGGTTTCCTTCCGGTGGGAGTTTTGTAAGGCATTGTTTTTTGGATATGTAACGTCAATAGTTTTTTAGGTTTCCTATTTTTTTCCGCGGTTGAGGTGTTTGGTGTTTTGAAGCTGCCATTTTAGACTTGTGGTTAGAGTATAAGCAATATGTTCTTGAAGCTGCCATTTTAGACTTGTGGTTAGAGTAAAATCGCTTGTATGTTCTTGGTTTAGAACTGTTCTTCGAATATCTGAGGTCTATGCAATATCTCCCTCTGATTATACAGAAAGAAATAGAGTTTTTTGGTTGTTAATGCTGTCACTCTTGCTGCTTTACGCAGTTCGCTTGTTCAGACGTACAAAATCCAATACTGTACTCCTCTCTGGTCTAAGTGGGAGTGGCAAAACCGTGCTCTTCTATCAAGTGAGTGATTAGGGTTTACGTTCCTTTCCTTATTCGTAGAATGTTTACGACTTTCCTATAAATGTGCTCACATTTTCTCGTCGATACTATAATATGGTTGGATTTACATTTTCTTTTTGTGACAGCTCCGAGATGGATCTACACACCAGGGTGCTGTAACGTCAATGGAACCAAACGAAGGAACCTTTGTGCTTCACTCTGAAAACACTAAGGTAAAGAAAGATCTTCACTTTGGTTTTGTTCAAGAATGGTAAATGATTAATGGACTAAAACTACATTGCCGTGTGTTTAACAGAAAGGAAAGACAAAGCCTGTTCATCTTGTTGATGTTCCTGGGCATTCTCGGCTTAGATCTAAGCTAGAAGAGTACTTGCCTCGAGCAGCCGCTATTGTCTTTGTAGTAGATGCACTAGAGTTCCTCCCGAATTGCCGGGCTGCTTCAGAGTAATTAATCACCACATCATAAGAGATGTTTTGCTTAGGCATAAGGTGACTCTTGGTAAATGAACACTTATTACGGTTTTGTGCTTGTCCAGGTACCTTTACGACATTCTGACCAATGCGAGCGTCGTGAAAAATAAGATCCCGATCCTGCTTTGCTGTAACAAGACAGATAAAGTAACTGCACACACCAAAGATTTCATCCGTAAACAGATGGAGAAAGAAATGTAAGATTGATTCCTATATGTATCTAAAAGCTCTCGTTGATGTTCGTCTAGTTAATAATGTGTGTTTTTTTGCAGAGAGAAACTTAGGGTTTCGAGGAGTGCGATATCATCAGCTGATATAGCCAATGACTTCACACTCGGGATCGAAGGAGAACTGTTTTCCTTTTCGCAATGCCAAAACAAAGTCACGGTAGCTGAAGCGTCTGGACTAACAGGCGAAACAGATCAGGTTCAAGAGTTTATCAGAGAATATGTTAAGCCATGAAATCCGAAATATGCAAGCATCAAATCACACACTTGAGTATTGGTTATTGTATATGAATTAATGATTTGTGATGATATTTGTTGGAGCAATTTGGATGTTGAAATCGTGTTAGTGCTTTAGAGAGTGTTTATTGACTAGAGCTTTTAGCTTTTGATCCAAGCAACCTCATTTGCGTTTACCAATTCTCAATAAGTTATGATGCAATATATAATTACCAATTATCAATGAATTATCATACAATGGTTACCGTCCAAAAAGTGGAACTTTTTCAAATTCCACTATTTATAAAAAAGGTGAAATGTTTCAATTGGGCCGGCTATGATTAGGATGTAATACATTAATTAATTAACAATAAGAGTTTTAATGTTGAAGATGTATAGCACTATAGCTTTGGATTATGCTCTCCAGGCTGTTCACTTCTCACCTTACCTACACACTAAACTCACTTTTTTCATTAACAAAATGAAAGTAAATTTAAAGACGCAAAAAATAATAATAACTAATCATTAAAGATTAAATCTAATCAAAATCCACTGTTATTCAATCAATGATTTTAAATCATACTTTAAAATCCGGTGTTATTGGATATGATATTTGTAAAATCATGTTTTAAAGATTTTAAAATCTTCTGTTATTCAATAGAAAATTTCAAATTTATAATTAAAATCATTCAACTTTAAAAGATTTTGGAAGTACTTGCTTTTTAATGGATTTGAAATCACTTGAGGATGGAGTTTAGTGAACAAATATTTAAAAATCAAATCTCAAGGATACTGCAGAGATTTTTAGAGCCATTTTTGTGTGTTATCATGCTTCAAGGATTTTAAAGCTTATGAAATTGATTTCAAATCATTCATCCAATAACACCCCCTAAATATACTCTATAAATACCCACCAATGAATAGTCCTTTGAGTGTCTCAAACTCAAATCAAAAACTCTTAAACCACCTAAAACCTTCAACAAAAGTGTCAAACCAAAAAGTCCAAAACTGAAAATGGTTTCTCAGACACTTTTGCTTATGTCAATATCTCTTTTTGTTGGTTTAAACATATTGCTTGTGGCACAAGCTAAAGATTTTAACCAAAACATTGACATAACATGGGGAGATGGCAGAGGAAATATTTTGAACAATGGTACTCTTCTAAACCTTTCTCTTGATCAATCTTCGGGATCGGGGTTTCAATCGAAAGCCGAGTATCTGTATGGAAAAGTTGATATGCAGATCAAACTTGTCCCTGGAAACTCTGCCGGAACCGTGACCACCTTCTATGTAAGTTCTTCGTCCTTAACTAGACATAAATATAATTCTATTACCTTATATGTTACATTGAATGATAGTAGATTTTAAGGGTTTTTTGTTTATTTTATTGTGTAGTTGAAGTCTCAAGGATTAACATGGGACGAAATAGATTTTGAGTTCTTGGGGAATGCAAGTGGAGATCCATACATACTTCACACTAATATTTACACTCAAGGCAAAGGTGATAGAGAGCAACAATTCTACCTTTGGTTCGATCCAACAGCTGAATTCCACAACTATTCTATTCTATGGAATCCAAGTCACATTGTGTAAGTTTATATACCACAATCAAAATGATAACTTGATATGTTCACCAACTAAAAGTTGAAGTGTTTGTAGAATTTAGACTGAAACTTTATTTTCCTTTTCAGTCGATTTTGTTAGTTTATAGACTTTTATTAAAAAAAAAAAATCGATTCTAATTATATTTTCGTAATGATACATCAGTGAACACTTTCTTACGTGTTGAATTTTTATATAGGTTCTATGTTGATGGGAAGCCAATTAGAGAATTCAAGAATTTGGAAGCAATGAGTGTGGCTTATCCAAAGAGCCAACCCATGAGAATGTATGGTAGTCTATGGAACGCAGACGATTGGGCCACGAGGGGAGGCTTGGTCAAGACAAATTGGTCACAAGGGCCATTCGTAGCCTCTTTCATGAACTACAATTCCGACAATGCTTGTGTTTGGTCCATTGATAATGGAATCACGAGTACTACTCCTTGTAGCCCTGGTGGCTTGTCGTCTTCTTCTTCGAGCAGTACTAGCGAGTGGTTCTCACAGAGAGGGATGGATTCTTCGAGCAAAAAGGTTCTTAGATGGGTCCAGAGGAAGTTCATGGTTTACAATTATTGTAAGGATAAGAAACGGTTCTCTCATGGTTTACCTATTGAATGCACTGTCAAGAACAAGAACAAAAAGTATTGAGATTCTTGTCTATATCTTTTCTTAAGAATAAAATCAATTTGGGGGTCTTGGTGAATAATTAAGATCTAGATGCCATGTTTGGTTTGTTTTCTCATTCATGTAATTTTTGCATTCAGATTTCTTAAAATAATCAAAAAATTTAAACTGTATTTGATTGGTATGGCATTACATTTTCCAAATTTAAATTACGGTGTGAACACTAATTGAATTTATGACATTTTTTTGGTCAAGTAATTTTTTACATCTATAACGATCAAATGACTAGATAGTAGATACCTTCTTCAATGTTTTCCATAATGATTCAACTTTAACGTTCAAGATTCTTTATTTCTTTTTTTGATTTGACAACCACACATTAAATTTCAAATAAAACATTTAGATTAGTTATTCAATCCAGAAAAAATACTGTTTTCAAAACAAAATTCAGGTTTTGGGGTTTAGAATGCGACGGAATTCAAATGATACATTTAGGCAATTTTGATATCAAAAAGACTAATCAATCTTTTAAACGACAATGTTTCATGTAAGATTTGGCACTTTTCTTCCATCCTTTTGCATATCTTGATACATTAATTTTTAGATCTCGCCAATATTTGCCCACAAATATGTAAAAGGTAACAAAAAGTTATATAAAGAAAAAAATTAACCTAAAGAATCTAAAAACTCGAATCTTAACCGAATCAGAAAGAAACTTCAATCTAAAATGACGGCATTAGGCTAAATTATGTTACTCCATTAGTGGCATTAGGCTAAATTCTATTACTACAACAGAGACTAAGATTCAATCGATCGGTCACTGACATGGAAGGGAAAATGAATTTTAAATGGAACAAAAGGAAATGATTTCAATGTGGAAGACAATGGGTAGACAATGAAGAATAAAGGGTAGTTGACTATGCAATGGTGGTTGAAGTAGCACTTAGGCATTGACATATGAAAATGATACTTGAATAATTCATGCTCATGCCACAAACCACCCTTCTCTCATGAAATTTCTTTTCTCTAGTCAGACAAATCATACTGAGTGAAACTTGGATTGGTTGACAGTAGCGTTCTCGAAGTAAAAGGAATATACGAAGTTAGGATCAAGACGATAGAATGAAGATTAAAAAAACCTTTTTGTTTTGAGATAAACTAGAACATCTTGAGTGCTCATCAAATGTTATCGGAAAAGTCTACATTTAAAGCGAGAAGGAGAAGAAGAGACGAATGCATCGGTCATGGTAAATTTTTAAAAATTTTGGAAGACATTTTCTACGACGAAGGAGGTTTGTCTCTACGAGGTGAAACATCTCATTGCTCTATTTTTTTTCCCCAAAAAGTTTTTGAACTAGTGTAATATGAAAAAAATTGAGTGTTTATCCTCATCATCGTGGGAGCAATCAATAACACATTCACAACGTAGTTAACGAAAAAAAAATAATACAGAACGTTTACTCTTGTAACTGCAAAACAATTAATAACATATTTTTTTCATTTAAACTGTATTATGATTCGTTTTTTTGGATTGATTCGCTTTTTACTATCTTTTTCATGTTTGTAAATATTGATCAGAACTAAAGATCAAATCTTACAAGAACCGTTGTCGTTTAAGAGATTGATTACAATCTCATAAAACGCCAGCGTTTCATGTAAGTCTTGTCTTGGCACGTTTCTCTCTCAAATCACGTGACAGTCATCTTCTTCAGATCTGATCATTTTTTTCCCGAGAAAATTTCACTTTCCCGGGAAAATCTTAAAACTCCGGGAAAAAAAAAAAAAATGTCGCACGGCGATACAGTACCGCTTCATCCATCATCTCAATCAGACATAGACGAGATCGAGAATCTAATCAACGAAAGCATCCAATCAAATCCCGGAACAGTCCTCGCCGCTCGTCCACCAAGTCCAACTCGTCCTTCAATTCCTGTTTCTTCTTCTCCGTTTATACAATCGAATCTGCCTCCGGCTCAGAAAGTGACACCTGTCCCTATCCCTCCGCCTCTTCCGGTGATTGGAACGAGTGGGTTTGGATCTCCGCCGAATACTTTGACGGAGCCTGTGTGGGAAACTGTGAAGAGAGATTTGACTAGGATTGTTAGTAATTTGAAGCTTGTGGTGTTTCCTAATCCGTATAGAGAAGATCCTGGGAAAGCTCTTAGGGATTGGGATCTTTGGGGTCCTTTTTTCTTCATTGTGTTTTTGGGTTTGACTCTTTCTTGGTCTGCTTCTGTTAAGAAGGTATTCATGTTTCTTCTTCTATACTGTTGTTGTTGTGCATAGGATAGTTTTTAAGCATTGAGCTTGTGTGGTGAATGCAAAAGTGAAGTTAGTGTCACTCTTTCATGAATGGAATGTAGTTAGTGTTTAGCTTCTTTGGCATAAGATATGATTCAGAGGTTTTTATTCAATAGATCAAGAAGAAAGAAGGACTTAGGGTTCCTCTAGGATTGTGCTTCTTGTGGCATTACTATGAACAACAACAAGTGCAATAGGGTTAGTTTTCATTGTTTTAACCTCAGTAGCATTTGGTGTCTAAAAACTTGATAGAGGAAGTTAGAATATTCTCTTAGCTTGCCATGTTGAATGTGGCCAGTCCATCACTGAGAAAATAAAATGTGGAATCAGTAGAGGACTATACCTATGCGTTAAGAAGAAGAAAGAAGGACTTAGGGTTCCTCTAGGATTGCACTCCTTGTGCCATTGCTTATAACTTGATTAGATTACATCGGATTACAATGAACAACAACAAGTGCGATAGGGTTAGTTTTCCTTGTTTTACCTCAGTAGCATTTGAGGTCTAAAACGTGATTGAATGTGGCAAGTTCATCTTAGATTCCTGTGTACAAATAGTTTGATATTTGGAATAAGGAGATACAGAACAGTAAGACGTATGTACGTCACATCAGTGTTTCTTTTCACTCTGAGACTTTCCTACGTTGGCGCAGAGCACTTCATATTTGCATGTGTTATAGATGTTTCTTCATCTATTGGAATGTAACTTGGTCTCATTCCTTTTTCCTTATGATTCCAGTCTGAGGTATTTGCGGTGGCATTTGCACTACTAGCAGCAGGGGCAGTGATCCTTACGCTAAACGTTCTTCTCCTGGTAAAATACGACTCCATGCTCTTGTATCCATATACATAAATATGGGTTTGATTTTAGTGCTTATACTTTGTGTTGTTATGAACAGGGTGGACATATAATCTTCTTCCAGAGCTTGAGTCTTCTTGGTTACTGTCTATTTCCGCTAGACGTTGGAGCTGTGATCTGTATGTTGAAAGACAATGTAATACTCAAAATGGTAGTTGTCTCTGTAAGTCTTGCTTGGAGCTCTTGGGCTGCTTACCCTTTCATGAGCGCAGCGGTTAACCCGAGAAGAAAAGCGCTCGCTCTTTACCCCGTCTTTCTCATGTATGTCTCAGTCGGGTTCCTCATCATAGCCATCAATTGAAAATCCAAATTACGAAGAAAAAGGAAAATCAGCTTGGATATAAATGATATCATACACGAAACGTGTCTGAGTTCTTGTAATGGTCATGTATAAACATGTTTTTTGACCCTAAAGTCTAGTCTATATGTATGTGCCTCGCTCTATATCTCTATTAAACATAGATAATCTTTTTGAACATGAATTCAATTTTTCTATACCAACTTTACTTCATATGCAGGCCGGTCCAAACTAATAAGTAATATAACGCTAAATTTGCAAAAAATCTCTTAAATCTAATAAAAATAGTAAAATAGCTTATTTTCTATAAAGTAGTTTTAAAACCTAATAAAAAATTGTTAAAATCACATTGACATGATGCAAATGCACCTCTTACACCATGCCAACACTAGCCATGTTCATATGTAAACAAATTAGTTTATAGCATTAACAAAGTTTGGTTCAATCAGAAAGAAGGTTAGAAATGTTCAGACTAACCGATCCAAACCAAATCCGAATCATTCATTTTTTTTCTATATCCTAAAAACCGAATCTTAACCAAACCGAAAAGGAAAAATGGATCTAAATTCGAAGTTTCTTTGTAAACTAAGGATATATATTTCACTAAAGGCTGACTCCGAACCGAGACTAATAAACCAAAAAAAACCGAACCAAAATCCGACTTAAACACCACTATAACAGAGGGAAACGTACCATGAATTGAACAGCTTCAACTGGTTATAGCATTATACCACTTCCAATTTTCAACCAGTAGATACTAAACCAGAAAATACACCCAATTTTAAAATTCTAAAAATTTCTGACCTAAACCAAACCGAGAAAACCCAACCGGTTCGCTATTTCAATTTGCTTCACTTTAAACCCTCTTCTTCTTCTTCTTCCTCTAACTCGACTCGGTGCCTCACTTACTGCTTTGATACACTGCAAAGTTTCTCACTTTCTCAACTCTTCCTTATATGGTACTCTTCAAATTCCTTGCTGCTTCTGTAATAGACTTGTTGGTTTAGTAAAACCTCTGTTTTTTGTTTGATGATAAATCTTGTTGGTTGTTAATTGCAAGGTTGGTACTTTGAATATAATGTCAGAGACTGGTGAGTTATCTCTAGAGCTTCCTCAAGATGATCCATTTTACCAACATAAAAAGGTGTGATTTTTGCCTATTTCTATTCCCTTTATTTTGTTTTCAGTTTCAAAGATTAGATACAAAGAGTTTACACATTTTGTAGTTATTTCTGGAATGTTAAGTTGTGTTAAATAGTACAAGTCTATATTCATTAGAAATGGTTTCTGTAGTTAACAAGGAATCAAATTTGTATGTTATATAGTTAGTTCAAGCAATTTCTCATGTTTCATGTATTAAAAGTTATGATTTTTTTTGTCTGCAGAAGCTTTTGAGCTGTAAAGGTTTAGGAGTAAAGGAAACATTGAGTCTTAATGGATCATTGTCTCAAGAGTTGTTGAATGTTGCTTTTGAAAAGTTGCTTCAGTTTGGAAGAATAGCTAACCTGGATAAGGTAAGCTGTATAGACGTTCTTGCGTTCACTTGCTTTGTTGTTTGATTGTGAGGTTGCTTTAGATGATGGATTGAGTGTGAAATGTAGGTGGAAGTTTATTTTGGCGAGGATGCTTGCACTCCATCGGGAGTTTATAGCGTTAGGAATGAAATCTCAGCTCTTAGCTGGATCCTTTCGCTCATGATACCGGTGTCTTGTAAAACACAAACCTTGGAAGCTTTACGAGCTGCTGTAAAAAGTAGAATCAATGATGTTGTTGGAGTGGAAAAGGAGGAAGTTAGAGTTGATGATAGCTATAGATGTGGAAAGGAGAGTAGATTAGTACAATGGGGTCAGAACAATGGAGTTAAAACCAAATTGAAGATAGCTCGTAAGCTTTACGGGTTTTTTTCTGTTATGAATTTAGATATTTCAGCAATGGTAAACAGAGATTTATGTGTTTTATTTGGATAGAGATTGATGGTTATGGACGAGGAGCTATAGCTACCGAAGATTTGAAATTTGGTGATGTTGCTTTAGAGATTCCAATCTCTAGTATCATTTCTGAGGAGTATGTGTACAACTCCGACATGGTATATCGTGTTTTTTTCTATCCTGAATCAAAGATTGTGTCGGTTTCGTCATCTCAATGGTAAATGGTGAATGTTTTCTTGTCTTCAGTACCCAATACTGGAGAAGGTAGATGGTATGACATCTGAGACAATGCTGCTTTTATGGACCATGAGGGAGAAACATAACCCGGAGTCGAAATTCAAACCTTACTTCGACTCTCTGCAGGAGAATTTTTGTACCGGTAAATGATTTTAGAGAACTTGTCGTTAATTCTTTGAAGAGATAACAAAACACTGATTCTCTTACAGGTTTGAGTTTTGGGGTTAATGCAATCATGGTGCTTGATGGTACATTGCTTTTAGATGAAATAATGCAAGCTAAAGAGGTGTAATGCGTTAATAGTTATCTTTTGGTTCTGTGATCTGTATTACATTCTTGATGCTATTGGTAATTTGTTTGTATATCTGCAGCTTTTGCGTGAGAGGTATGATGAATTGATTCCTTTGTTATCGAAACACCGGGATATATTTCCAATGGAGCTCTATACATGGGAACATTACTTATGGGCTTGTGAGTTGTATTACTCTAATAGCATGCAAATCAAATTCCCTGATGGAAAGTTAAAGACTTGCTTGATTCCTGTTGCCGGTTTTCTCAACCATTCGGTATGTTTATTCTTTCTCTCTTTTCGGTATGCCAAGCATTTTCTTGATTTGATAATTTTGCGGGGTTTTTAGATATACCCACACATAGTGAAATATGGAAAAGTAGAAGTTGAGACGAGTTCCTTGAAGTTCCCACTCTCGAGGCCTTGCAACAAAGGGGAACAATGTTTTCTTAGCTATGGAAACTACTGTAGTTCGCATCTGTTAACATTTTACGGATTTCTACCAAAAGGCGATAACCCGTATGATATCATTCCCTTAGGTAGTTCTTAGTTCTTACCTTTTCTCTACTAATCATTCTGAGATCACTCGACGTTCATGCATGTTTTTGTTGCCTGAAGGAAGTGTCTGAATCTCTCTTCCTTGCAGATGTTGATGTCATTGATGATGAAGACACCGAGAGTGAGCTTTCTTGGACAAGTCACATGTTACGCGGGACTTGGCTCTCGAACAATCACGACATGTTCCACTATGGTTTGCCTACTCCATTGTTGAACTACTTGCGTAGAGCTCATGGTCTTGTTCATCATTCCGAAACAGATGTATATAAATCTTGATCACCTTCTTGTAACTTTCTGCTCTATTCGTGAATCTAACATTTAGAGTTTTTATCTCATTTCTTGATTCTTTTTCAGCTATGGAAGAACTTGGAAGTTGAGGTTGGAGTACTAGAGAATCTCAGATCAACATTCGAAGACATGATGCAAAATCTTGGAGATGCGGATTCTATCGACAGGTAAATGTAGTTTGTCTTTATGATATACGAAAAACCGAAACATAGCGAGCGAGTTTCCTTATTTATCGGCTTGTTTATACAGAGACAACGCGGACTGGGATGTTAAAATGGCTATGGAGTTCAAAGAGAGGCAGAGAAAGATTTTATCTTCCATTCTTGATTCATGTTCTGCAGGTATCAAACTGATTCAAGAAAGTAAACCACCGGTTTAGCGAAGCTAGAACGAGAAACCAACCTTGGAAAGGAGATTAGAACCGGATCTTGGATTTGGTTTTAGTGAAATGTATCTCTTCAACTTTTAATGATCTTGTGAAAAAAGAATACAAATGTTTTTAATTGGTAATGAAGCTTTTCTTAGTTTTTGAGTTCAATGGACTAAAATGAACCACATACAACTTCAAATGTTTATGTTATATCCAAAAATATAGATGTTTAAGGTTATGCACACTTATTAAGAAAACGCATTGATTTTTACAATTTACAGTTTCCAATAAAGTTTAACCAATAGTATTTCAGTAGTTGTTTTTGAATTTGTAAAAATGCATAGAAAACTGTAAAAACTCTATCTTTCTAGAACAAAAAAAATTTGTATTTTTTTTATCTTTTAGGAACCAGAAGGATTATTTTTCTCTTTCGTATTTGTGTCTAGCTTGAAATTTATTTAATTTATCTATTAAAAATGTGTTTTAATTTATTGGCAAATATTCATCCTTGTTCGAGTATGAGAGTAGTTTAAAAGTTCATGGTGGTTAAATTAGGTATAGTGGTTTAAACTGAAACCACATATTGTTCTATGGGTGTGACTAAGATTCCAAACTGGAAATATCATATACAAATTAGGTAATTACAGTCAGTGAGCATCATGGATTCAGGTAGTTTAGTATTTAGTTAAACAACTCTATTTGTTTTTCAAAGATTTCCCCGGTTTGATTTGTGGTATTTAGCAATAGCCCTCATGTAAAAACAACAAATATTATAGTATCTAGTCGAAATTTGGTTACTTTTCTTTTTCAAAAAAAAAAAAAATTTAGTATGAAAACATGGCTTACAATAATAATAAAAATAACTCCAAGAAAGAAATATAATATTGTTTTCTCGAGTCTACAATGTTAGTAAATCGACTTTTTTTTTTGGTAAAAAGTTAATATCATAATAATATAAAAGTTAAAAGCAAAAAAGAATAAAAAACAAGAAATGTAACATTATAAGGGAAGAGCTACAAAACTGCAGAAGGTTCACTTTAACTAAAGGGACATTAAGCTTCCGAACGCTTTCTATGTCTTCGCGCGCTGATTATGTTGCGGACATCTTTATCGATGAATTTGAAAATGGTTGAAGCAGGCACCAAGTGGTTGTTGTGGAGGATGTTGTTTCTTTGCTTCCAATAGTGGTAGATTGCCGTCTGAACAACAATTTTCCGTCTTCATTTATAATCGATTTTAATCTTAAAAAACATTGGTTTTATATATAGTATTTTTTGTGGTCAACTATATAAAGATTTATCGATTATTACTTTATGCAGATTTTCTTAACCACAAATACTATGTGAAATTGTTATCCTAAAGTTTACGCATGCTTATCTTAATGTCTCCATCATTTGGCATTATTATTTTCAAAATGCTAAATGACTCATTACTACATATTCTCAAATTTTTTTATTTGTCGGCATACAATTATCACTACTTTAAGAAGCATGTTAGTTGAAAAAAACAAAAAAAAAGAAGCATGTTAAAATAAAATTATTTTTAAAAAAATGAAAAATTGATGTGGCTGCTGGTGGCAGCAAATTGGCGGGACCCACTTCCAGGTTACATAACTCTTGTCGTTTTCTCACTTCCTAACACAAAAAGCTATAATCACCTGTACCCAAGTCCATACTAATTCCAAACATCTCCATATAATAATACGCCACGTTAGACACAAGTTGGTGTGTCCAAATTAAACAGCTCTTTATTATTTCAATTTTTTTTTACAACACAAAATCGAAGAAGAAGAAGAATCATTTCTTTGGAGCTTTTGATTCTACTTTTGTTTGTGAAGAAGATGATGGTAGTGAATAGCTTTGATCTATGGCAAAAAGATGTTTTCTTCTCTGCAGCTGAAGAAGTTCAAAAATCTGCAGATATGTAATGTTTTGTGATTTTCCTCGAATTTTCATTGATTTTTGTGTTGTTTGAATCTCTTTAAGCTTAGATTGTTCTTGGATTTTTTGAGTAATTTGAGATTTGGCTTTGATTTGAGAAATGGAATTTGAAATTATTGCCGTTGTGTTTGTTTCATTGATTCTGAATTACCAGGAGGTTCCGGGCCTAAGCCTATAATATCCCAGGCCTGAAACCACATCATGTAATAGTAGTTTTGTCCTAAACGCCACTCGAACAGAAACCTCTTATTGCCATTGTGTTTGTTTCATTGATTCTGAATTACCAGGAGGTTCGGATCTAAGCCTATAATACCTGAGACCCGAAACCACATCATGTAATATTAATTTCGTCCTAAGCGCCACTCGTCCTAAGCGCCACTCGAACGAGAGACCTCTAGGCTAATTCTGATTTTCTTGCTTGCTTGTTTTTGTTTGTTTTTTCCTCTCAGAATGGAATCTGCTTATAGATTATGGATTAGAGAGAAGAAAGATGAGATTTGTAAAGAGCTTCAAGCAGCTTTAGGTACTGCAAAATGGCAGGTGAGTAATCTTTCTTGAATCAGGTTTAGTGTCTAGTGTGTGTTCTTGTGGAGTTATATTGAGTTTTTTTTTTATGGTTATTGTGGTTTTTTAGTTAGAGGAGTTTGAGAAAGCAGTGAGATTGAGTTATAGACAGTATGGTGGTGATGAATCTTCTACATTAACACGGCATAAACAGTTTGTTACCGCTATCGAAAACCAGATTACTCGTGTAGAAACTTCTCTTCAAGAAGCTTATAGTGAGAATGGAAAAGAGCCTCTTCGTTGGGTTAATCTAAGTGAAGAAGAACGCGATGATTTGGCGATGTTTCTCTCGGGATCTTCAAAAAGTTTTAGTAGTGAGAGTAGTAGTATCAAGTCGAATAAAGGAATGGAAGTTTCAGCTACGTCTAAGGAAGTTAGAGGTTACGGTAATGGCTCTGAATGTGTTATAGATATTGAAGAAAGAGTGAAACCGGGGAATGCGGATACTAGGATACGCCAAGCGGAGAAAACATTCGGGACTAGAAGAACATGGAGTTCACCGAATTTCGAGTCTTTGAGGATTATAGTTCCTGGTGATAGTAATGAAGTTGAGCAAGAAGAGAAGGAGAAATTAGTGGCGGAAATCGAAGCCACGCCTAAAGTGAAAGGAACGAAATCCGTGTTGTGGATGCAGAGACTTCCTGATCATAATCAGGTGAGTGAGTTGTCACAAATCCGATAGCTTTATTCGTTGGTAGGAAAAGAGTAACTTACTTGTTTTAGCGTTTTTGCAGCTCTTTGATAGGACCGGTTGCTTTCAGAATCCGATACACTTACCGTTTAATCACCCAATCAAGCTCACTGTTTCCTTAATGCTAATGGCGTTTCTTCTATGTGAGTCACTTCACTTATTTTGCTTATATAGATTTTGAACTCAAGCAACGAGCATTGATTTTGTTTCCATTGTTTAAACCGATGCAGTACCGTTTGTAGTGTATTCATCGTGAGAATTCAACTGTGTGGAAGCTGTGAAAGAACGAGATCAGTTTCCGCATCTAACGGTTGGTTAGGATTCATCATTCCTCAAGAACAAGAAAAGATTATGAACTTTACTTCTTCAGGGAACATATAGAAACTCGTAAAACCGTGTAAAAGTATCAGTGTTTTCTCAATTAATATATATATAAGATGAACGTTGTACATTTGCAATAGAATTGGAGGAATGATTCGGAAGAATTTAGTTATTGTTTCGGTCATTTAAATTCTAAGAGCATGAATATCCATAACACCCTTAAACGGTTTTCAATGATATTTTAATACTAAAAATAATATTGCTCTAGTGGTTGAGACTCATTCACTTTTATCTGATTTGTACTAAAAAGAGGTTTGTACTTGATAAAGATGCAAGGATCCCACATGGTAACGGTGAAATTATGTGCCTGCATGAAGCAAGTACTCATAATTAGACAGACACAATAGCACTGAAACTAACAACTCTAGAAACTCATTCACTTTCATCCTATAAAAAATTTACTAGAGTGAGTCCTACTACTTGTTAAGAGTCAAAACAAAAGATCTATCAACACTACATAAAGCAACTAGTTATTTCGCCAAAGAAGAAGAGTCACAAAGCCAACAAGAATTAACGTAAACAAGGGAAAAACATAGGCATATAAAGTAATCATAGAGCTTGCAACACTTGATATTAGCAATCAAACAGTTTATCCTAAGGAAGCTATGATCCTTTTCTAAGTCTAACTAACAAAACCGAGAGCTAAGCATGATAATGTGCAAACCATAGAAGTTTCAAACTTCAATGCGAGCTTACTAATTCTACACACTTTGATTTACTTATTTAAGATGTCTCTTCTTCGTAACTTATATGTTGTGTTGCTGTTTTTTTCTCTATCTGTTAAAACCACTCACACATTTCACCAAAAACGAAGAATAAAGAAACCCAATAAATCACATAATGACGAATTTGAATGGTTGGAGAATGAGAATCGGGGAGTAGCGGCGGGTTTAAACAGAATACATGACCTTTAAAGAATACTTCCTTAAGTGGAGCAAATGGTTTCGGTTAGAAACATGAAAGCAAGCTTCGAAACACGTTAAAATGGATAACCATTCCTCCATGGCTCCATCAAAGAACGCCAAAGCAATTCTCTATGATTCATTGTATACCAAACATTCAAAGAAGGTCTAATAAAACTATCTATAGAACCAATCCCATGATTATACTAAAAAAGTAGTTGGAGCAATAGGATCTGAAGAAGGTAATAGATAAAGTAACTCATTTATTGATTTTTTATTACAAAAAGCCCAATAAACACCTTTTGGTGTTATGGATATTCATGCTCTTATATTTATTCCACCAATTCTATTAGTTTTACTATTTGCATTCTTACAAATTTCTGGTCTCTCTCTAATAGACTCTCTCCCTTTTACAAGAATGAATAAGAGAAGAGAAAAGAGAGTGTAATTAAGATTTAGCAATCATATCGGCATTGACACTCGCGCTTGGGGTGAGTGCGATAATCCGGGCGACTGATCGGTTCAGTAGAAATGTACATTGGGCGCAATTGCGTACATTTACATTGTATGCCAACATGATGCATTTTCATGGCCCTTTCGCATTCACTCTTTCCATTTATTCCCGCATCTTCCATAAACATCACGTGTAACGTTGCATCCCAACTTTCCTCTGGCTTCCACTTCTAATATTGTGTTATTATTATCAACAAAATAAAAGCTGTTAAATTGTAAAATCATTTAGATCAACAATTGAGAACAGAAAAGAAAGATACATTACCTCTAACATGGCTTAAGACGAAGAATGTGAAAACACAAAAAAACCATGAATAAAACACCATGTTTCATGACCATCTCAAGAGATATTTGATAAAAAGAAAACGATTAATGGTGGTCACTCTTTCAATGAAGAAGCTTATTGTTTAACTTTCTCTCGTATGAATTCTTTTATCGTTCAACAATGCTCGTAATATTTATACTCATCAGACGATATATATACTCCTATTACTAGGGAAAAATATTTGTAAAAGGAAAGGTGGAGCTATATCAACGACTTAAATGGGATTGGTCTTTATTTTTAGAAAAAAAAACTCTCCTCTACAAAATAACTCTTTAATTTCTAATTCTAATTTTGGTACTTTTTCCTAATTCATGTTTTTTTTTTTTAAACAACATGTTTTCATTCATAGGAGTGAGTTACATTATCCATTTTACAACATAGCTGTGCAAATTGCTTCTAGCATTCTTAGCTAAACCGTCTGAGTAAGTATTGACTAGCCTAGAGATATGCCCAAACACAAAATTGCATTGGTTAGCGATGGTAATGATATCTTGCAGCGGAATTATATGGGATAGATTCACCGATGCTTGTGACTCCAAATGCAATTCCGAGTTGTGCAGAGAACTATAAAGAGACTGCAAGTCACCGCATATCGCTAGATCTCGATACCCAAGACGATAAAGCTCCACCACAGCAACTCGTAAAGCTTCCACTTCTGCTTCAATGGAGGATTGAGTAGGTTGGAAAGAGCCTGAACCTTGTAGCACTAACTGATGATTTTGATCATATAGAGCCCAGCCAATACCAATGGGGTGAAAAGGCGATAGCCAAGAGGCGTCTACCGAGGGGCTCTCTTACTTACTTGCTCAAGCTAAGGATCAAGGACGCATTACTGGTTTTCAAGTGAGTCGTTCTGGACCTTATATCACTCATATGCTTTTTGCTGATGACTCGTTACTTTTCTGTAAAGCTACGACGCAAGAATGTGAGGCTTTATGGATTTGATGACAAGGAATGCTTTGACATTTTTCCTGCCACATCGTTCTAACGCTGCTCTGAAACTCTGGGTCATGCCGCCATCTGCGATCATATTTAAAGAGTTTCTTACCTTTCCATTTAGTACTCTCTGTATATAAAATAAGAGCCCTATGATCCGAGCAATGCCAAGGCAACACTTGAACAAAAGCAGATTGGTAAAGGTCTAGCCAGTCACAAGTAGCCACTACCCTATCAATCCGTGTTCTCACCGTATGAGTGCACCGTTGACCTACCCAAGTGTATCTACCCCCAAAGGTTTTTACATCCTGCAAACCAGCGTGAGATAACATGTTCCTAAAATGAGTAAAAGAGGATTCAGACCTGCGTACACCACCCTCCTTCTCGTGGGAATATTTAATATCATTGAAATCCCCCCTAATTCATGTTTAAAATATTATTTTAAACATGTTAGTGCAAGTAGGGGTATTTAGAATTTAGAATTCATGGTTTAAAAAATCCTTAAATTAATGATATTTTTGTAAGTTGATAATATATTTTTAAAAGAGGCATTTTCAAAATTTCTCCACTATTTATCTCTAGGATTTTAAAATTCCCTCCCATAAACTTCAATTAAATCTAAAACAAAATTGATTAGTAAATCCTTAATTGAAAGGTCAATTTAGTAATTTAACATATAAACTCATCAACGAACTAAAGAGTAAAAACGTTGTCTAGTCCTACGTGGCATCTCCCGCCCAATAATCCAGCAAGTTAGTTACCAAATATTTATACTCTAGTTACGCGATAGACCCAATGAATCAAACACAACCAATAAAACAAAGCCACGTAATCCAATTACGCAAAAATCAATCGCTTCACCGAACAATCACGTGAAGTATTCAGTGCACCTTACCGTACACAATTAATATTTCATTTAATTTAAAATGTTTAGCAGTAGATTTTTTTTTATTATAAATTATGAGAATGATTACATCACATTCTACAACAGACATTTCTATCTTGTTTTATGATAGAAACAATTACGATTTTACAATGAGCAAGTCTTCCAATATTGATCCATGCTGAGATATCGATGATTTTATAATAGGCGTGTCTTTCATTTTGATATATATCAAAGATTTGATGTAAACTTGTCTATTAAATTACATATTTTAAGATTCGAATCACAGAGTTTCTAACGTATTCTCTCTGTTCCTACAAGATAAAAACTTTAAAAAAAATCTTTCTGTTTTTAAAAGATAAAAAGATTTTAAAATTTTTTTGTTCCAAAAAGATAGAGTTACTACTGTTTTCTATGCATTTTTACAAATTTTAAGATAAATACTGAAATACTATCAATTAAATTTTATTGAAAACTGTATTTCGTATAAATCAATGCGTTATATTAATAAGTGTGTATAATCTTAAACATCTATATTTTTGGAACCGAAAGTTTAAAGCTTTCGATGATTATTTTAAAATTTAAAATTGTTTTTTGCTCACTCCCTAAGATAGATCTATCCAAGAGAGACACATATTCACTTTTTTTGACTTTTAAACTTTTTTTTAATTTCTCTTTTTTGGTGAAAAGCTTATTTTGTCGTTTTCCTATATCTCCGTCGTCAATTTCACGGCGGCTCCGGTCAACTATGTCATTGACTGTACCGGAATTCGATTTCCGAGTAAGCTTCTTCCTCTCGATTCCTTGTCAATTTCGCGATTCTCTCTTAATTTTCACTCTCTTCTTCTACAGTTGACGACGACGACGACGACGACTCAGTTTGGTTTCTCACCGATCGGGTGAGTTTTCGCCATTTCTAGCAATTTATCACAATTTCTAGGGTTTTTGTTTCGATTTGGATTCGATTTTTGACTCTGTTACAGGGACCAGAGTTTCGCCGATGTTGATAATCTGGAGCATTGTGTGAAGTACTTGAATCAAAGCTTAGTTACTTATGGATTCTCAGCTTCGCTTGACCTATTCGCTAACGATCCTGTTCGTTTTCGTTTCGATAGTCTCTTTGTTTCTGGGATTTCGGATTTGTGTTGATGAATCTGATTTGATGAACTTTGTTAATATTTTAGGTTTCGATTGCGAGGACTTGTAATTGTATATATGCTTTGATTCAACAGAGGCAACGAGATGTTGAATTTAGAGAATCTGCTAATGATCAGAGACAACGGTGAGTAGTGACTAATTTTTGTTCTTACTTGATCTTGATCTCAACTCGTAAAGATGTCAGGCTAAGCCTACAGGTCGCTGGTTCGATTGGCTCTTGGGACGAAACTAATATTACCTGTTATGTTGTGATTTCGGGTCTGGGGGATTACGGGCTTTTGACACAGAACCTCCTGCTATTTCAAAAAAAGAAAACATATAGTAGCTAATCTTGTGACTGTTTTTGGTTTTATGTGTGAATTTGGTAAAATACTTTTGGGGAGAAAAGACAATTCTGACATAAAAGTTAGAGAAACTGCTAATTTTGTTGTATCTATGAAGTTTTCTAGTTTTGATTTTGGATGTTTGCTTGAGAACCTTTGGTTTTAACAAGTTTTTGTTTGGTTTAGACTTTTATCTGATATGGGGAGACTAGAGGGTAAAGTTGAGAGGCTTGAGAGTCAATTGCAAGCTAAAGAGAGGGAGCTTGGTACGGTTACGAGAACGGAAGCGAAAAATACAGCGGGTTTAAAGGCGCAGAATGAGAAGTTACAAAAAGAGAGAGATGAGTTTCAGAGGATGGTTATTGCTAATCAGGTTTGATTATTAGCTTTCAAAGGATTTGTGAATGTTGATGCAATTTGTTTCTGAACATTTTGTTTGTTTGTTTGTTTGTTTGGTATGAAAGCAAGTGAAGACTCAACAATTACATGAAACAAAGAAGAAAGAGAAAGAGTACATAAAGCTACAGGTATGTATGAAATCACACTGCAAGTTTTCTATATTTAGTAAGCTGAACATGGAAACTATTGATCTTGATTTAGGAGAGGTTAAACCAAGTTTTGATGGAGAAAAAGAAGGAAACTAGATCAGGCATGGAGATTATGAATCTACTCCAGGTACTATCACTTAGGTTACTGAAATGAGTTTTCTGATAATGGCGTCTTTTACTTAATGAAAGTTTTCTTGTATATATATATGTACAGAAAGAAGGGAGACAACGAGGAACGTGGAGCGGGAAGAAAACTGACTCTGATTTCTACAAAAAGATCGTAATCACCATTCCACGTTATCTTATATTCCATTGGATAAATGTTAACTTATGTAATTGGTGCAATCTCATCAGGTGGATGCATATGAGGCGAAAAATCAAGAACTGATGGCAGAGAATACTGATTTAAGAGCGTTACTGCGATCCACACAGGTTATTTCGCTATTCCTTTTTCTTCCCATTCGGATAAAAAAAACTTTTGTGGGAGAGAAATTTATTGAAGACTGTTGACAGGGAGACATGCGTTCTTTCTTGAATGCTAATGGAAGTCACATCGTAGACCCTTCTCAGTCTCCTTTAGGCGGGAAGACGGTACTTTAAATTTCATCATAAGCTAAATCAAGATTCAATTTATATACTCCATTTCATATATAACCAAAAAAAAACCGGTATTGACAGGACGTTTTCGACCTACCTTTTCGTATGGCTCGAGGTCAAATAGAAGATAGTTTACGCTCTAAGATGGTTTCAATTAAGGTAAAAAAAATATAACTCGAAGGTACACTTATATAGCTTCTCATATGTACTAAACATGTTCATTTTGTCGGGTAATGTAGGAACGTATGGGTCAGTTAGTAGACGCACAAAAGGATGTAACCATTACTTCAGAAGCAACAGAGAGAGAACTTGAACTTGAAGCACAACTAGTGGAGGCACGTAGCATAATTCAAGAACAGGTATTTTTACACAAATGATCATAAATAAAGCATTTGTTTGATTTTCTCAGTTACTATGATCATTATAATTTACATTTCTGTATTGTAGGAATCTATAATGTCTAAACATTTACCTAAGACAGAACGGAGAAGAAACTCAGCTCCTCCACAGTCTGTTAATGGACTTCGTGGCTGACTTTAGATTGTGAAATCTCTTAACAAAGAAAAATGTCTTTTGTAATCAATTTTACAGTAATATAACAGAATAATTTATATGAATTTTTAATGATATGTGGATTCATTTTTAATGATATTCTCAATTAAACTTAATTTTTTTCCATTTTTTTAAAAAATCTCTTGTTCAATACCACCCCTTAAAACTATTGCGTCATGCGTGATATCACAATAATCACATCGTTAAAGATAAATGTGTAACGCCGTTACAATCACCTAATCAGTTTTCTTATATGCATATTTTGGCCTCGAATGGAAACATATCTGTGTTCGTCTTTCTTATATTGACTTATAAACATTTTTAAGAGATTGACCGGTGAAAATGTTCATAATAATTATTTTTTTCCTCATTCTATTAATTACAAATTTATTTAATTCAATTTTCCTTCTATGAATTAAAAATTTACTCTTTTCTTTTTTAGTCTCATTGCTCCTATCTATTTTCTCTGTTTAATTTCATATCATGAAGCGTTTTTTCCCTATTACCTCATTTTCTTTCTCACTTTCATTGTAGGTTTTGAAGAACAAGCACAAAGAGAGCCTAACGAAAGCTCACATGGACTCTTCTCTCGACGGTAATTTCTTCTTCTTTCTTTTTGATTTTTCATAGTTCTTAAAAATTCTGTTTCAAAAGATTTATCATAATTTGATTTTGTGTTCTAAGATGATTTGGAATTGTTGGAATTTTTTTTTTGCATTAGTTTTGAATCAAATTGAGTTGAAAGTTAATGATTATAGCGATGGTTTTACTAATTTACTGCTGATAATCTGTAGAAAATGTGTTATTGATTTTATATCTTAGTATAGAGCCATTTTTATTTTGAAAGTTTTATGATTGTGAAAGTCAATTCTATTAGTCTTCTAGTTGATTAGCTGTTGGTTGATTAGTTGAGGTTTCTTTTGTGTACATTGTACCAAATTAGTTTGTAGTTACATATAGAGTTTTAATCATTCTTATTAATTTGTAAAATATTCTAGGTTCTGTTTTATGTACCATGTAATACATTGGTCTTCTAAGAGTTGTGTTGCGATTAAAATGTAAATTTACGCAGGAGCTGCAAGTGAATCGTCAGTGAAAAAAATTGGTGAGAAGAGACGAAGGAAGAACACAAATCCTTCTCGCTATGTGGCTCAACCGAGTGTTCATGCCTCTAGGAGCACTAATTCAGCTAAAACTAAAGGTGACAAAATATGTTTTGCATAAGTAAAATTTCCATTTGCATTATGCTAACCGTAAGACAAAAAGTGATCAGGCAACGTTACTATCTATTGTAAGAACATGGCTTGTCATGCTACAATGACACATGGAGACTTGTTTTGTAAAAGGTGTTCATGTTGTATCTGCTATAACTATGATGCCAACAAAGATCCTAGTCTTTGGTTAATCTGTAATTCGGATCCTCCATTCGTCGGTGAATCTTGTGGCTTGTCGTGCCATCTCGATTGTGTTTTTAAGAGTGAGAAATCGGGTCTCAAGGAAGATACACCGACTAATGATGCTGATGGATGTTTCTATTGCGTTCCTTGTGGCAAAAGAAACAGCTTGCTTGAGTAAGAATTAATAAATCAATTTTTTTAGTATTACATTTTTATTATTATTGTACTACAAATTATGAGAGTTGTTGGCGATCAACGCAATGATAATAAATAGCATATTCTAGAAATCGAAACTCAGACTTTTTGGTGTAGAAGCTTTAGTGAACTCTTGATCAACCAATGAGCCAATGAGACTTTTACAAATTGAAACAATCTTGATCTAAAGTTTTCCTATGTTTTATTTTTATTTTTATTTTTCTCAGATGTTGGAAGACGCAATTGGTGATCGCAAAGGAAACAAGAAAGGTTGACGAACTTTGTTGCCGTCTTGTCTTGGCTCAGAAGCTTCTTAAGGGCACAAAGAAGTACATAAAAATATCTGAAACTGTGGAGAAAGCTGTGAAGAGTTTAGAAACTGAAATGACCGGTCCTCTTATCAGTCTTCCATCGGCTATGTGTAGAGGAATCGTAAACAGACTTCGCTGCACGCAAGAAGTGAAGGATCATTGCGCTTCTGCTTTAAAATTACTCGAAGATACACCTCTTGGTGATCTTGCACTTCCTTCTAATATCCAAGGTAAGTTTTTTTTTTTTTTTTTTTTAATGATCGGTTCTAGACCGAAACCATAATCTCCTGACCCGAAACCAGAATGTAATATTAGTTTCGTCCCAAGTGCAACATGAAACCACAAGCTTCTTAATAAATACTAATGTTCTTAGGAATGTTATTACGTTTTATTTTTCTTCTTCGTCAATGTTGCTTGATTCGATGTCAACTACACAGGATCAACGAAGATCAGACTCGAGGATGTTCATGCTACAGAGTATTACTTCGATAAAGTCGCTACAGATTCCCCCCAAGAAGTAGGAGAGGAAGCAACTTTTGTGGATTTCTTAAGCACAAAAGAAGAAGAAGAAGAAGAAGAGAAAGAGTTATACATAAAAGAAGTTGTTCCGGAGAATGCGGTCAACGGGGAGAATACAACAAGCTGCGGTTTTGAGTTGGAGCATTGCGTGAAGATTATACGACATCTTGAACTTTCAGGTCATATTAAGAAGAGTTTCAGAGAGAAGTTTCTGACTTGGTACAGCTTAAGAGCTACGGCTCAGGAGGTAAAGATTGTCAAGGCATTCATTAATGTTCTCAAGGATGATTCTGTAGCTCTGGCTGATCAGCTTGTTGACACATTCTCTGAGTGCATATCGAGAAAACGTTCTGCGATTGGTGGTGGCGATGGAGGTGGAGTTAATTAGCGGTGTGTCTGCGGTGGTTTCTTTTGGATTTTGGATGAATTCGGGGAATTGAATTGAAGGAGATTAAGTAACCATATTATAAACTTTTAAAGTTTCCTTTTTATCTTTTGGATCATTTAGAAAGGATTAAGATGGGGTTATTGGTTTATGGATTTTAATGGATTTGAAAATCCAAACAAAATCTAGTGTTATTGGTTTTATGATTTTAAAATCTATATTAAAATCCGGTGTTATTGGTTCTATGATTTATAAATCCTAATTAAAATCACGTGTTATTCAATCCTACGGATTTACTTATGGATTTGATTTCACTTAGGATTTTAATGGATTTGAAAGGATTTCATGTCAAAAATACAAAGGATCAAATCCGAGGGGAAACCTTCGGATTTACAAAGATTTCTAAATCTTATAAGATTTACAAATCAAATAACACAGATTTATAAATCCACAAATCAACTAAAATAATCAAACTAATAAATAAAACACCATCAAACAAAATAATACAAAAATTGTGTCACGTATGTACTTTTCGTCTCTTCTTCATCATCTTATGTATGTTTTTCTTGCTTCTTTCTTTTTATAGGCTTGTTCATTTTTTTTGCTATTCATGTGATCAATTTCTCTATGATTCTTCACAATAAGGATTTTAGTGAATATTATTGCGAAATCATATACTAATCATCGTAAATAATATATATAAAGATACAAAGGTGTATGTGTTAGTGTTCGTTTTTGATGGGTTAAGTTTTATTTGTTAAAAGTATACTCAAACATGGATTCAACAAATACGGGAGAACAAGAAATCCTTGAAGAACGAGAAAGACATATATCACATGAAAATAATGAGTTAGATGTTGATATTACTTTATTGGTTAGTCAATGAAATCCATTTAGTTGATTTGTAAATCCATTTTATTTGATTTTGAAATCCACGTTATCTATTATTATGGATTTTAAAATCCATGGATTCATGTCAGATTTCTAAAATCCAAATGGATTTTAAAATCCATTAAAATACACAAACCAATAACCCCTTCTAAACTTTCTACTCCTTTTTTTTTTCATCTCGAACAATTAGCATTAACATTGTCATGGAGCAAAATATGATGATTGATTGATTTGCGTAAGCCGAACTATTCTTTTATAATAGCAAAAATTGAATAAAAAATTACTAGTCCTAGTAGCAAAATCTTGTTGAATATAAAATATGAAAGGAGTACATAGAATATTGAACATGGAACTAATTATTCATCTCTTTCTTTGTTTTTGCCAACTTGCACTAAACTTAGAACATAAAATGGGTGTCTAAAACCATTTAAATTGTCTAATATATGATCCATTTTGTGGTTTTAGACACCCGTTCTAATAAAATTTAATAAAATTTAATTCTAAAATACTTTAGACACCCATGATGGGTGTCTCCAATGCACATGCTCTTAAAGACACTTATGATGGGTGTCTAAAATCTTATTATATAAAGTAGAGTTTGTCAAAATTGTAACTCACGAGATCTTGCCACGTGTCTAATATCAATCGAGATGATGACATGTGTAAAAAGAATAAAAACGGAAAACTAACAAAAAAACTGTTAAATAATTAAGTAAATAGTGGGAAAAAAATTTGTTATAGTTTTACTTAATTAGAAAAAAAAAATAGAAAACTAACAAAAGAAATTGTTAAGTGACTAACTAAATAGTGAAAAGAAAAATTCTAATAATTCAAACTAATTAGATTTTTTTTTATAATAGTCTAAAATAATTAGGAAATAATATAAAATTTATAATCCAAACCACATATATAAAAAATTTAGAAAGAAATTGAGAAAATATATAAGTGGAAAAAAAAACTGGAAGTATAAAATGAATAGTTAGTAAAAACATTAACCTAAAGAGATTATAAAAAATAAACAAACAAAAATTATAGAAAAAATAAAAGAATTTTATTATATATAGGAGAGGTGATTCAAACTAATTTATATTTTTTATCTTGCGGTTAACAAAATGCAATTTATGATAAATAAATTGATAATTATACAGATTTCAACTTAAAATACGATTATACGGGTTTCAATTTAGAATATACTTATATGTGTTTTAATGTAGAATATAATTATAAAAATCATAACTATATAAATAATCAATTTTAATATATAATACCCGCATATTGTGCGGGTCCTAATATAGTATTTTATAATTAAATTTAATTAATTTTTAATGGGCCATAGTGTCTAAATACACAAAATGAGTCCAATATAAAATACTTTCAATGGGTTTTAAATCTGCAAAATATGAGTTTAATAAATTTTTTATGTTTTAGACCCAATAATAAAATCTTATAAGATCTGCAATGCACATGTTTTAAAAAAACACACACAGAAGTTTGAAAGAATCCCTAGGAGCTTCTCCCATGTTGAGAAATTGGAAGTATCCCCCTTTTCCAATCATGTAAATCATTTCGTAGTGACCGAACTTGGTCCATTTATATCTCTCTGTATCAAAAAGTACAACATCTTTCTCCTCGTCAATGGAGACAGCTCCTAGCTCCGTAGTAAATAGAAAAACCATCCGGTAAACCATTGATTAGTCTGGTATCGACAGTAAAAAATGCTCCATGATACCGCATTGGGTTGAATCTTAGTTGTAATCCAAATCTCTATTATCTCATAACTGTGGTGGTACACAGCGAGCTTCTCATCTCTAACCCAAGATAGAGACACAGATTTTAAAGAAGAAATTTCAGGGTGAAACGGTAGAGAAAGACGCGGTCCAAATCTCTCTGTTGTAAAATCGAAACAGATGAAATAATCTTTAATATTTGTTGTTGCCTCAATCATGTTTCCTCCGTCCACTATTGTTACCTCTTTTCCTTTCAAAGACACATTATGGAGTAACAAAGTTCATCACGTCCTTCCGGATAGACATCAAGAAGAACCCTCCATAAATCAGAGCTAATATCATAAACATCAATGCCTTTGTTTTTTTTGTCATCATCATAATAAAACCTCACGATTTTGTGGTTACGGTTTTTGCCGCCGTATCCGAGAGCATAACCATATACTATGTAGTAGTTTCTTCTAGGATGAACAATTAAGAAATTACAGAGATTAGGGGAAGACAATTGAAGTATAGATGAGATGATAATCTCGACATAGGAAATAACATTTTGTTGTCGACAATTTAGCTTGGAAGCATGGATAAGATGATATGACGAGAATAACGAGTGATTTGTCTTGTGTAGTTTAGATTCATTGTTGGTTTCAATTTTTTATTTATTTTAAATATGAATCTTTTATTGCCTATTTACAATTTTATTCTACATATAATTTATTTGTAATCTAAACTTTCAATAATCATGTTTTTAACAATATAAATCAGAAGAAAGTAATTTATATATTTTTAAAGTATACTAATACATAAAATATTATGTTTTTAACTCTTTTTTATCAAGATAATTAATTAATTTATTGTAATCTCTGTTTACCATTCAATGTTTTTACTTTTATAAAATATTTCAATATAAATTATAATTTTTAACATAACTACACGTCTACGTATATAAATAATTAATAAGAGAGTAAAAACATTGCAATAATTTTATGTTATTACCAATAAAAATATTAACAATAATGTCTATAATTAAAATCAAAACTAATACAACTTTTTATAGTTCTAAACAATGATATTTAAAATTTTAATATATATATTTTTACCGCGTAGACGCGGATGAGTCATGTAGTAACGCTTGTTTAAAGATGCCTAATGAATTTAGAAAAGATCCAATAAAATGAAATTAACATATTTGTTGATCCGAAAGTTGATTACTGTAATAACTGAAAGCTTTTTAAAACCAAATTTTGGTATCCAATCGGCAAAAGAATTTGTATCCAAACAAACCAAATTAAACAAAAATTTTGGAATTTCAAAAATTTCATTTTGTAATATATTATTTTTTTAAAATGCCACTATAATTTTATCCATTTTCAAGAATGCTACTCCCTCTGTTTGCAAATAGTTATGTTTAAGGTTTTTGCACTCTCTTTAAGAAAACAATAAATTTGTATTATTTCTGAAATTAAACATCAATTTTATTTATCCAAAACACTTCAACAAATAGAAAATCAATCTACAGAATTCAAATAGTCAAAAACAAAAACAAAAAATTAATTTTACATAGAGACTTGAAATCATCATTTAAAACAAATAAAACGAATTTTCTAAAACATCACTTAAAAACAAATGGAGGGAATATAAATTAGTGGTTTTTTAAAAATAAACCCTAAAAAAATATAAACTTAAAAAGGGGCTTTGACCCTAAGAAACGCTAAACCCTAGATATTAAAATTTAATCAAACATAGTTTAGATTTCAAACATAAATGATATTTCCAAAGTGCTTTTTTAAAATGTGATTTTTTTTTAAAAAATGACATTAATTTTTTTTTTGCATAAATATAATTTAATTTAATTTCAAAAAGAATCTATATTGATAAAATGCCACTCTATATATGATATTTATTTTGCTTTTATATATGATAATTGACCCCAAAAAAAAAAAAAAAAAGTAGATTGCTTTCCTAAAACCAACGAAGATAATATAGAAATTGGATTTTGATATTTTGACTAAAGCATTTGCTTCCCCCAAATACAATGCATTGTAAATGTAATACTATAATTTCTTTGAAATATTATACTATAGTTTGACTAATTTTCCTGCCTTGGTCATGATTGAAAAGGAAACAACATGTAAAATGATTTTATAAAGATTCATATAAGAGTACAATTCAATCCTCATTCATGCACATCTGTTAGCACAATTAGGTAGAGACACAACTCGTCACTTGTGTCTATTGTACATCTATATAAATGTGTCTATTGTGTTAACGTAAAGTTGTCAAGAACAAGAGAAAATCATTTACCACAGGTATCGTTTAACCCTTAAATCTTTTCTCTGTTTTACTTTGTCCTTTACAACTTAATCGTATCCACGCATCTCTTTCTGTTTACAGTTTTGATATATGGTTATTTAATCATGTTGAAAGTTGTGTGTTTAAGCAAATCTTATATAAATTCAAATGACAAAGTCAATTCTCTTATTGTAGAGATAACAACCAGAAAATGTCTACCTCATCAGTTCCCATATCGGCAAGTGAAATATCATCAACTTGTACGAGGTATATATAATGAGATACGATATGATTGTATCGTATCTCCTATAATTTGTCAATCACACATTTGATTTATATTCTTTCCTTTGTCGTGAATGTGTAGTAATTGTGATGGTTATGTGTTTAGGAAAGTAGATATGATGGTATGTGTATATAGTCTTGTAATAGTTTTAATCAAAGGCATGAAAAAGGGATTTCAACAAAACCTTCTTCCTCTGTTATTCTTCATGGTAACAGAGCCAGAAAAACAAAAACACTAAATTTCTTTTCTTGTATAATCGATCATGACAATGAACTTGAACCCCACGAACCCGAACCTGAAACCCACGAACTGGAACCCGACGAACCCGAAACCGAACCCGACGAAACCGAACCCGAACCTGATCCAGATGACTATGGAAGTGAGACGCACAATCTCTCCATATGACTTGACCGCGGTTGACGATTACGGAGCCGTGAATTACGCCAATGTCGTTCATGTTCCACACATACCACATCATGAACATGCGAATTATGTTGTCACTGATAAAGATCGTGATGGAGTTAGCGGTCTTAGTGATACTCAATGGCGCACATTGAGGAATCTGTTGAATGCGGGCAGCAACAACAATCATGAAAAACGATTTGATACATCTTTTACTCCTTCTTGGATAATGGATACGGGTGCTTCGCACCATTTGACGGGAACTTATGATCTCTTGACTGATGTTCGAGAGATGGATCCGATTTTGGTAATTATGGCTGATGGTAGAGAAAGAATTTCGGTAACAGAAGGAACGGTTCTGTTGGGATCTAATCTGATTTTGAAATCTGTTTTTTATGTCGAAGAGCTACAGTCGGATTTGATTGCTGTAGGACAGTTGATGGATGAAAATAATTGTGTTGTGCAATTAGCTGATCAATATCTTGTGGTTCAAGACCGTGTTTCGAGGATGGTGATTGGAGCAGGTAAGCGAGAGTCCGGAACTTTCCGTTTTCGCAGAACAGAGTCAGTAGCTGCGGTTACAACTCGGGCCAACAAATCTTATGAATTGTGGCATCTTAGGATGGGTCATCCTTCTCCTAAAATAATTGGTTCTATCAAGAATGTTTGTGTTCCTGGTATTTCTGAAAATTCCAATAAGGCGTGTGATGTTTGTCTCCGAGCTAAGCAAACAAGATCTTCCTTTCCAACAAGTATCAATAAAACTACAAAAGCTTTTGAGTTAATACATTCTGATTTGTGGGGTCCTTATCGAACGCCATCACACAATGGTGCAAGGTATTTTCTCACTATCGTTGACGATTTCTCTCGAAGTGTTTGGTTGTACCTTCTTGCTGATAAAACTGAGGCACCAATTCATCTTCAAAATTTCATTGCTATGGCTGATCGACAATTTCAGTCAAAGGTACGATGTCTCCGGAGTGACAATGGTACCGAATTTATGTGTTTAACGAATTATTTTCGTGAACAAGGAATTCTTCATGAAACATCGTGTGTGGGAACACCACAACAAAACGGTCGGGCTGAACGAAAACACCGACACATCCTTAATATCGCTCGGGCATTGATGTTTCAAGCTAACATGCCCATCGAGTTTTGGGGAGAGTGCATTTTGACAGCGGGTTATTTAATTAATCGGACACCAAATTCTGCGATTAATGGTTTGACACCGTATGAAGTATTGCATAACAAAGCCCCTGATTATGATCATTTACGTGTTTTTGGAAGCTTATGTTATGCTCATAATCAAGCTCACAAAGGGGATAAATTTGCCTCAAAAAGCCGAAAATGTGTGTTTGTCGGATATCCATATGGTAAGAAGGGGTGGCGTTTGTATGATTTGGAGAAAGAAAATTTCTTTGTCTCACGCGATGTTGTTTTCTTTGAAGATCAATTTCCATTTGTAGACATTGGTGAGTCTGGTGAAGCTAACGAAGGTGTAGAAGAAGAAGAACGTTGCTCTCCTTGCCAAAATTTAGTAATAGAAGAAGTTATTGGGCCATCATCACTTGTGGCTAATGGGCCATTAACAAACTCAAATACAAATTCAAGCCCACCAAATTCCACGATCAATACATCATCGTTCATCGTCCCATCACCAACATCTCTTGATAGCTCTCTCTCGCCATCGATTCCAGAAATTTCTCACCTACAAGCATCATCGACGGGTGAATCTGTCTCCACGACACCGACGTCTAGTGAAGCAGAACCAATATCGACTCCATCTGAAAATTCTTCTCCGACCTCGATCCCTGAAATTGCTCAACCGGAATCCCCAACACCGATTGTTTCTGCCTCCACGACATCTCCGCCCAAAATTCTTGGTCGAGGTCAGCGAAAGAAAACTCAATCTGTAACTCTTCGTAATTATGTTGTTAATACTGCTCAGAGTAAGCTTCTCACATCATCGGGAGGAAAATCGACATATCCCATTGCCAACTATGTGAGTTGCAATCGCTTCTCCCATACTCATCAAGCTTATTTGGTTGCTATCACTGAGAACATTGAACCCAAAAGCTTCAAAACGGCAGTTCAATTCAAACAGTGGAAGAAAGCAATGGGTGATGAAGTTGAAGCTCTTGAGGAAAACGAGACATGGTCATTGGTAGATTTACCACCAGGGAAGCGAGCTATAGGTAGTAAGTGGGTGTATAAAATCAAGTATAACTCGGATGGTACAATAGAGCGTTATAAGGCTAGACTCGTGGCTCTTGGTAATAAGCAGATTGAAGGAGAAGACTATGGTGATACTTTTGCTCCTGTCGCACGTATGGGTACGGTTCGTTTGTTTCTCAAAGTTGCAGCTGGTAATGATTGGCCTGTGTATCAAATGGACGTTCATAACGCCTTTTTACATGGTGATCTCGCGGAAGAGGTTTACATGAAACCTCCACCTGGTTTTTATGCTAAGGATGAAAAGAAAGTTTGCAGATTGAAGAAATCAATCTACGGTTTAAAACAAGCACCTCGTTGTTGGTTTGAGAAACTCACCAAGGCTCTCCGAGCATATGGGTTTCACCAATCCTTGTCAGATTACTCATTGTTCACTCTAGCCAAGAATGGAGTTCGAATCAATCTTTTGATTTATGTTGACGATATGATTCTCACTGGAAACTCAGAGACAGCCATAAAGGTATTTAAAGAATATCTTTTCTCTTGCTTCAAAATGAAAGATTTAGGAGCTTTGAAATATTTTTTGGGGATTGAGGTATCTCGAAATAAGACTGGTTTTTATCTGAGTCAGCGAAAGTATGTTCTAGATATTCTCTCTGAGACAGGCATGTTGGGAGCTAAACCAGCTTCGTTCCCTCTAGAACAACACCACCAACTAGCCTTATCTACATCAGAATATCTTGTCGACCCAACAACATATCGTCGCTTGATTGGTCGATTAATCTACTTGGGTTCTACTCGACCAGATTTGGCTTTTTCGGTCCATATCTTAGCTCAATTTATGCAGAAACCTCGTGAGGACCATTGGCAAGCTGCATTGCGTGTTGTCCGCTATTTAAAAGGATCACCTGGACAAGGAATACTTTTGGATGCAGATAATACATTTCAAATCTCTGGATGGTGTGATGCGGACTGGGCAAGTTGCCCTCTTACTCGTCGATCTGTAACTGGATATTTTGTTCAACTAGGACAATCTCCGGTTTCGTGGAAAACCAAGAAGCAAGATACGGTTAGTAAGTCATCCTGCGAAGCTGAATATAGGGCTATGTCTTTTCTTAAAGATGAACTTGTCTCCATCAAGAATGTGCTCCGATCTCTTGGCATAGCTCATGATCAGCCTATGGGAATGTACTGTGACAGCAAATCTGCGATATACATTAGCACCAACCCCGTCTTTCACGAACGCACTAAGCATGTGGAACTTGATTGTCACTCAGTCCGTGAGCAAATACAAAATGGCACGATTACTCCTCATCATGTTTCCACTACTCAACAACTGGCCGACATCTTTACCAAACCACTTGGCCGCCAGTCGTTTGCAGATTTTCGCACCAAGCTAGGCATTCTTGATCTTCATGCTCCAGCTTGAAGGGGGGTAATGAGATACGATATGATTGTATCGTATCTCCTATAATTTGTCAATCACACATTTGATTTATATTCTTTCCTTTGTCGTGAATGTGTAGTAATTGTGATGGTTATGTGTTTAGGAAAGTAGATATGATGGTATGTGTATATAGTCTTGTAATAGTTTTAATCAAAGGCATGAAAAAGGGATTTCAACAAAACCTTCTTCCTCTGTTATTCTTCAATATATACTCATCTATTTGTCTGTAACAACTATTTCAAAAGTATTGTGCGACAGTTTAATCCGTAGCCAAAGTTTCATCATTGGTTTCATGTACCATAGTCTTTAAAATAATTCATAATATTTTATGCCAAGGAGAAATCATTCTCATTGGAAATTTTGAAATTCACGAGAGTATAAAACTTTATATAATAAGAATACAGATCATGGCACTTCTGTGAGTATTGCATCATTGAAATCAGTTCAGCATTATATGTTCTAAGGCTTGATAACGTATCTTCATTACTCTAGGATCGAAGCTTCTAATTCACAATCTGTTCCGGGGAACTCAATCAACAGCGAGAATTCAGCAAGGAGCGGTTTTGAGTTGGAGCATTGCGAGAAGATTTTACGACATCTTGAACTTTCAGGTCATATTAAGAAGAATTTCAGACAGAAGTTTCTGACTTGGTACAGCTTAAGAGCGACAGCGCACGAGAAAAATGTTGTCAAGACATTTATTAATTGTTTCAAGGATGATTCAGTAGCTCTGGCTGAGCAGCTTGTTGACACATTCTCTGATTGCATATCGAGAAAGCGTTCTGCGAATGGTGGTGACGATGGAGGCAGAGTTAATTAGCGGTGTCTGCGGTGGTTTCTTCTGAATGTTTTAAGTTTCTTCCTTTGGATAATTTAGAAAGAATTCAGCTTTCTTCTCCTTTATCTTTTTTCATCTAGAACAATTACCATTATTAAACATTTGCATGGAGCAAAACAAGATAATTGGTTTGCTCTTTCCTTTCGTATGGTTGGTTCTTTCTTTCCTTTTCGCTTGGTTGGTTGATTTCCAGTTGCATTAAACTTGGAACATAAGAAGAAGACACACGAAAGCTATAATCCCAGCCATACGGATACGGAACTCCTGGAATGTTGGTAGATTTGAAGTATCCATCTTCTCCAACAATGTAAGCCATTTGGTAGCGAGGAATGGTCTCGATCTTTCCACATCCATCTACTTCGAAAAACACAACCACTTTCTTCTCTTCGTCAACTAAGAGACTCGTAGCTCTAAAGAAGAGAATATGGGGGTAACCATTGATTAGTCTCATATCCAGTGTCATAAACTTGCTCCATGTTATGTCATTGGGCTCAATCTTAGCAGTAATCCAAATCTCTACTATATGACACAGCAAGCTTCTCATTTCTAACCCAAGGTAGAATCCAATTACGGGAATCAGTAGGGTAAGATGGAAACGGCAAAGGTAGACGCGGTCCATATCTCTCTCTTGTAAAATCAAAACAGATTAAATATGCAATATTTCGTTCCTCTCCCCAGTCGCTCGAGTCATCATCATCATCATCAGTTGTTACCTCTTGACCACATAATCCAAAAATATATGTATTTCCCTTTAGAGATACGCCTTTTGCATACCATGCTATATTCTCGTCCGGGTTGACATCAAGAAGCCTCCACGAATTAGAGCTAAAATCGTAGATCATTGTTATGATAAAAATGCCTCAAAATTTTGAAGTCACATTTGTTGTTGTCGTATCCGAAGGCATATATGCTTGATGAGGTTTAAATCAATCTGGTTTGCCCCAAATATGGGTTCCATACCACAAGCGTGTCTTCTTGATAGGATTCCTTGGTGACACATAACAATAAGTTGTTGCAGTGAAATACCTGACATATCTTGTATTGATTATTAGGTATACTTATTACCTTCATAGATGAATCAACCAAGCCGCCTTCTTCTTCTTCGTTGCGGATTCGTTGGAGATCCACTGTCAATGAACAAACCCTATCCATTATCATCATGACATCAGAAACTGATTCTTCCTTGGTTTTTGACATAAGATATGATGTTTCGATAAACTGTTCCACGTTTTGCAAGATGATCGTACGAAGCTTAGAGATGTCAGTGGAACCCTAGAGAAAATCTCCCCGACCAAATCCCATGGAAGATCACAAAGTCTCATCATTCTTCCAAACTCTTTTCTCCCCCGTACACCGCTGCTTTTTATTTTATGTGTCAATGTCGAAACCCACTAAACTGTCTTATGTCTACTCTATTATATGTTACTCCCTCTGTTCCAAAAAAATAGAGTTTTTACTGTTTTCTATGCACTTTTACAAATTCCAAAACAAATACTGAAATACTATTGGTTAAACTTTATTGGAAACTGTAAATCGTAGAAATCAATATGTTTTCTTAATAAGTGTGTATAACCTTAAACATCTATCTTTTTGGAACGGAGGGAGTACTTATTTTTCTTTCTTTAGCTACTTTCCTTATACTTTCATTTTAATGCAATTAAATCACTGAATCTTTTATCATTAAAAAAAAATGTCCAAACCCTAACACTACAAGAATAAATGAACATAGTCACATACAATAATTTGTAACAAAAAAATAGCTACGAATTGCTACAATTTTGTGACTAATTTATTAAATCAATAAATTGTAGCAAATTAGTAACTATACGTGGATAATTTGATACACAATTACCACGATAATAATATTGTAGGTTAATTTACTACAAATAGTAATGAGTTAACCGTAGCAAATGTTGCTACAAAAATATTTGAAGATATAAGTAGAAAAAGCTACGGTTTGGTTACAAATATGTTGTGAGAAATGATGTTATTGAAACATTTATACTTAGCGAACCATAAAAAATTCATAAATAACCAAAACCTAAGTTTTTATTTTTCACGCATTGGACCTCCGCCGTAGTCTTCTCCATATCACCTCCGTTCTCAATCTCCGTTGAACTCCGGCGGATTCATACCGCTCCTCACCCCAGTTCTCAATTCCGATTCAATCATCGCTCTCCACCACCGCACTTCCTCCACGATCTAAAAATCCATTCACTCGTGCAGTTGTGTCGCGATTAAGAAGATAGGGACGAATCTGTTAGGATTAGGTTTTCTAGCAAAACGAAGCTCATTCTCTAGAAGATATCCGACGAGCGATTCCGTGTTTCCCAGGAGTCTCGAAACAATTCGATTCTCGTTTTAAGGTTTCTTCTTTTTGGCTGATGAATCCCTCGTTCTCGTGTTCATTTAGTTCAATTGAGTCCGAGTGATAAACAAATCTCGGTCTCAGAGGTAAGTTAATCTGTGGATTCAGATAGATTTAATAGGATTTTTCATCGGTTCGTATGGTACTGGTCGATATGATTGTGGGTTTATTTGGTTTTCTAATATGCAGTTGTTTGATAAATCCAGTGGGTTAAGTTTTCCGATTCTTGGTCTTTTTGCAGTTGAAAGAACTAGTGGCCTTGTTGTTATGTCTGGAAGTTTTGGCCATTCTGTATTCAAAGATTACTGCAGGCGGGTATTAGAAGGTGACGATCAGTCCTTTGTTTATTATAAGCATCATTCACTTCAAGTTTGTTTGTTTAGAGCTCGTATTTCTATATGTTTCACAGAGGTTTCATTGTCCTGCAGGTTACTCCACCACCATGAGATTTTAGTCCAAGAGCCAATATACTTGTGACCACTTCATGGGATAGTTAAGCTTTCTTTGAATTCTTTAGTTTTTTGTTTTTTCCTGGATTAACACTAACTTGTTATGATAATGTGGAGTTGTACATGAAATGGTTGTAATTTTGTAGAAGGTTGAAGGCAACTCTGAAGCTTCTGGGTGTTCGTATTCTCCTTGGGATATAGCCCATGACTTTTTCAAAGTAACCGAAATATAGATTCTTATTATTCTTTTTGGTCAGACATTAATATTTTGGGAGTATTTGCAGGTTACAAAGAGATGAAGCAAGACCGCACGTTTGGAAAATCTGCATAAGGAGAAAGCGGAAGCATAAGCCGCCATTAGAAAACGCCAGGTTCTACTTCACTCTTTATAAGCTTTTCACAGACCAAACAGATCGTAAAACTGAAGTTTCTTTTGCTTTGAATCACAAGTGAAGCTGGAAAAGAAAAAATCAGCATCAATGGATAAGATCTTGAACTAGTGAAAAGAAAAAATCTTATAGGTCAATGATCTTGAGGTAGGTGAATTTCTTGAAAATGTTGTATTTTTTACTTAGCACATTCTATCATGAGTCTTGACGGTTTCATATGCTTATGAGTTGGTTTCTCCATTGCTTATTCTAGCGATGGACTAATGCAGAAAACAGAGTAAAAATTCTCTCTGAAAAGCATGGCCATGGTGCCCCAGCAAGAAAGGCTTTAAGAGAAAGGAAAATAAAACCAAGCTATGTATTAATCAAAGGTAAAATGTTTTCTTCTTCTTTGTCTTAGGAATGTTTAGTTAACTTTGTAACAAGGTGGAACACTTCAAAAGCATGGTCACGTGAAGATGGAGACTACTGGCTAAAGATGGAAACTATAAATTAGAGATATCTTTGAGTAATCTTTCAAAATTTCATTTTCGTTTCTGTTTTTGTTATTGTTTGTATAGTTTGTAAATATAAATATTATTATGTAATATTCATATCGATAATATTCATATTATTAACATTTGTTTAGTAGCAAATTGTACAATATTAGATTCAAAACTATTGAAGCCATTTCTATTCATTGGCAACAAAATGTTGGTTGCAAATTAGTGGGTTTTTGTATCAATTATCACAAACTATTTGTAACTAAGATTTGTAACAAATAATAGAGACAAAATAACTTTGTGACAATTTGTAGCAAATTACTATAATTTGCTACAAAATCAACATAGCGACGCCCACATAGCTAGAAGCGAAAATCTGTAACAAATTGTAGCAAACTGTCATTTTGCTACAAAAATTTGAAAATAGCTACAAAAAAAACTTGTAACTATGTTACCAAATTCTTGTAGTGTAATTGCATCTCTTATTATGTTAGGTTTTTGTAGATATGTTTTGGTTGGGCTTCTAATATCCTTAACTTTATCCCAAATGGCTTATTGCATTGAGAGAGGAAAAGCCTAATAAAAATGTAAATAACAGTAACGTAAGTTTTACTAAAATAATTACACTACTCAAACTTATCCTACAGGTTGTTGGTTGTCTACTAGGATACTAGCTACCTATGACTTTGGAAAAGAAAAAAACATGAAACTCAATTGTGGAAGAACATGCTAAACAATCTGCCTGAAAAACTAATAATCTTGGTGTTAGTATAGTGAAAGTGATAATAATGGAAGTTTACTTATTCATAGAATTATTATTTTTTGCCAAGAATGATTCACTGCATTATTAATTAGCAGCCTATATATTCATTCGTTCATGGCTGATGGCTCGGCATAACACTACTAGGATTGGACGGTTATATTTTGGCTACTAAAATAAATCTGAGGGAGAAGATTTCCAAACCAACCTGCTTCATCACAAATCCAATAACTTAATTAAACCGGATCGAACCGGAATATATCTTTTTGTAGAGTCGCTTCACCACTCGTGAGGAGGGTAATGCAAATGCCAACTTTATTGCATGCATGCGTACTTCGGTAACAGTAAGATCCCTTTTTTACTATTCTCTCTTGTTTTTTTTCGGGGACCATTTTCTTGTCCAATTATATTCTATAAATCTTTATTGCTCGAACTCGATCCTCTATAAAATTTAATTTTAGCATTAGTCAAATATATTCTCCCCATAAAGTAAATTTTAACTTCTCGAGTAAATAAGTAAGTAACGTTACTCCTTTCAGCTTTTTACACACACCAAAAAAAGAGAACAAAATAACAAATGATGTGGAAATAGTTTCACCTTGTTAATTTTAAATGTACTCATTAGAACCTGACCAACCAAAAAAATGTACTCCCATGTTAGAAAACTCCACCCGAGAATGGTTTCATATTATTATTATTACCGCCAGATCAATATTTTATGACATATATTTTCTTGAAACAATATTTTATGACATATATTGCTTACTAATTTCTACTATAAAATCTGTTAAACTAGATTTCCATATACAAATCTTACGAATAAAAATCTGTTTTCTTCCTTAATTTGGAGATTGAAAGAAAAGTCTTCAGACTATAACATTTATAAAAGTTGGTACTTTCAATATAGCTTTGGAATTACATAAAGAATAAACTAATGATTTAGAAAAAATAAAACATAATTTAGGGACCCAATTGAAAATTAAAAGAGCTGATAAATCAAACGCTGAATGCTAGCCAAGTTTGAAATAATGGATTCCGATTACGATTAGATGTATTACCAAATAAACCTTTTTATACTATATGCTATTCAAATTGTATATATTCACACATGCATAAGGGAATTAAGATATTTAATACATACGAATATTGTATTTTTTAAGAATGCTTATATCTAAATAAGTCTTCAAAAATTCATTGGTTGATGTTAATGACATCAATGGAGATTTCAATAAATAAAGCTTAGGTAACAATAAGATGTAAGGTTGTTGTCACTGTCTGATTATAAAGAATCCAGGTCTCTCAATGGAGAATGGTTGGGGGCTCGTGAATAAAAGTAAAACGTCACCGTCTTGATAGCTTCAGTCTCCACGCTGATATTTAATAATATGGTCGTCGACCGACGGTTTGATATTCTTCTTAATTATATGTAAATGTAAGAAAAGAGTTTTCGTCGTAGAAGTTTCGTTGAAAAATAATCATATGAATATGTCAATATACTGTCACAACAATACCAAAAATGTTTTGATAATCTTTTTTTGTTAGAAGATCAAATGAGTTTGAACGTCATTACAAATCGAGATAAATCGAATTATGAACCGAATCAAAATGTTAAATATGAAAAAAAATCGTAGATATTTTGTGAATAATTTAATTTAAAAATGTATTTATCTTAGTTAAGAAAATTTATATATAATTCCATCTCTATATAAAACGATATGTTTTGTAACTTTATGCTTATGAAAATCAAAAATGATTTTCTACTATGTGTTCTTATTTATTCTCATCAATCTACGACTTTTTATCAGATTAAAACTCTCAAATCAAATACACTTACGTACTTTTTATTTAAATCCCTTCTAGTTAAGACATCTAGATAAATAACTAAGGTTCGTTAAGTAAACTCAAATATTGTAGACGCAGTCGACTAATAATGTACTTCTGTCAATTTGGTTAATTAATGATACATCAATTTAATTAACATACCTTTAAAACAAAACATTATCTCAAGTAGACATTAAGTAAACTGTTCCATTCACATATATAGATCAATCATGTCCAAGTAAGTTCCATGCGTCGTCTTCTAGATGTATTGAAGTTGATGTGAGGCCGTAATTATATTAGCCATTTAATAATTAACAAGCCAACTAATATAATATTTATACAGTCCAATAAACTCTAGACACTCAAATAATAAAGTAGAGAAGACAATCAGAAGAAGATGAAACATTCAGTTGAACTGAACATGTTTTGCTTCTTCACTTGTTCTGGTAGTTAGATCAATATACGTATTGATTTAAAATTAAAGTTGACAAAAAAAAAGTTAATTAAGTACTGACTCAAATGTTAAAATTGCAATATAGCTCAATTTGCTTTCGTATGGCCGCTCTCTAATGAAAGATATCAAGATTAATACAATCTTGAAATATAATTACAAAGTTATATATTAAAAAAAATGTTGATCTTATGCTTTTACGGTATTCCAGATTTGAAGAAATAGATTTATAATCTTCAAATGAACTCAAGAGGGTTGACCTTGTTCATTAATTTTATCAGATCTACCTGTGCTTAAGTATGAACTAGTCCTCTTTTTATATGAAAGTTTTGTAATAGTTAAGAACTTAAGATTCTTCATTGCGATATAAGCAACTCCGCTTTAAATGAAATGAGAAGCCATATATAACTTCTTAACTTGGGCGTAAGATAGTCCAAAATAATTTTTTTTTAAAAAGGTAGTCCAAAATGCAAAGTAAAGCTATTTATTTTTATATAAATACATACTTACATATAAAAATGAAGTTAAAATAACGATTAAAAACAATGTTTAATTAGCTCTAGTCTAAATTAGGATTGGCGCTAATAAAACTGACGAGTGTTAGGCCGAAGAGAATACGCTTTGGACTACCTAACAATAGTTTCACTTAATTAAGCAAAATATGTTAGGCTTGACTTTTAAAAATATAAAGAGAGTTTTTAGAAGAAACCATTATATCTCTATCAAAGTGTCAATAGTTTTTGCTTCATTAATTATTCAGCAATAATCTGACCATCATTATTTGAAGAATTCAAATACACACCACTAGAGCCAACTAAATATCAAAACTCCCATGAACTCAATCAGTTTATTAATTTGTATGTTTCTATTGCAGACTTTGCAGCCAAATTCAAATACAACGTTTCAAAATAAATTTAGCATGGTGGAGTACTCTTTTTTTTTTGTCAACCATTCTATTTCATTTCTTACTCGGGCCTAGCCCATTACATTCTTGAGGCCTTGCTTAGCCAAATTGTCTGCAACATAATTTTTTTCCCTTGAGATAAACACAAACGAAACTGATCGGAAGTTCTGAGAACAAGAAATGATATCCTCCGTTAATCCATAAATTTCTGACACCGGAGAGTGCAGATTGATTGCTCGAACGAGATTGAGGGAGTCCGACTTGAAGATGATGTCCGTATACTTCTGGTTGCAGGCATATATGATAGCGGATCGCATCGCCAAAGCTTCAGCTACAAGAGCGGAGGAGACATTGGGAAATGATCCTAAGTGTTTCGTCATGGGGGCTGAGCTAGACTGAAAAGTCCACCCAACACCTGCCAACTCCGATGTTGCATTCCATGCCGCATCGGTGAAACAATGGGTTAATCCATCCGTGATTGGTATTGGATTTTGATTGGGTACAATTGTACCGGATCCTTGGAGCTAGAAGGTTGATCTTGGGCAATCCCCCATTCCGTAGCATCAATTACCGCTTTGGTAACCGTTTCCTCAACTGAGAAAATGCGGTCTTCAAACACTCTAAGGTTTCTAGAGATCCAAATCGACCACACGATCCAAGGAGACCATGAGCCTTTCTCAAGACCAACCGGTGGTAGGGTTAATAGAGCCAGAGCTTTCTCCAACCCCGCCTCCACTGACTCGACTTGGGCCGAATCAAAAGTATCATTACTTGCTTTCAACCACACCGCCTGAGCAAACTGACACTTAAACAAGAGGTGAATCACCGATTCAGAGTCCTCACATCTACAACATTTTGTATATGTGACAATCTTCCTTATCAACAGCTATTCACCCACTGGTAAGGCTCCATGGAGAGCTTTCCATAGAAGTTGTTTAACCTTTGGAGCTGTTTTGGTTTTCCACACCTGGTCGATCCACTTCACACCTCTAATAAGGTCATTCTGAGCTCTCTTTGTCAATTCTTTTTCCTCTGAGGCCACTAGATAACCTGATTTTGTCGAGTAGATTCCATTTGGGTTCTTTAACCACACTAGTTTATCACAAGCACCTAGAATGCTAGGCTGCAGGGCAATTATTTTATCTTTGTAAAAAGGCACAAACTGATCAATCTTTTCCGTGTCCCAGGACGCTGTAGCAGGATCAATCAAATCAGAGACGAGAAGAGCTTGGGAAGCTGCAGTTGGAGGGCCTATCAGCTGAGTTCTTTCATTAGGAGACAACCAAGCATCATTCCAGACACTGATAAGTGTACCAGAGCCAACTACCCATCCCAACTGTTTCTTGAGCAACTCTCTTCCAATCATTAGACTTTGCCAGCCAAAGGAAGCATTTGATGGGGTTGTGCACTCCAAGAAAGACTCCCCACCACAGTACTTGCCTATCAAGGTTCTAGCCAACAGACTACTAGGTAAGGATATAATCCTCCAACTTAGTTTAGCCAATAATGCGTCATTAAAGTCGTTGATATCTTTAAACCCCAGACCACCTAAACCTTTGGGTTTTGCCATTTTTTTCCAAGCTACCCAGCTAATTTTCTGTTTATCAGGAGAGGTATCCCACCAGAAGCGGGTCAGGGCAGATTGGATCCTCTTAATCAGGCATTGAGGTAATTTGAAACAAGTCATCACATACGTAGGCATAGCAGCTAGAACACTCTTCAGAAGGACCATCTTGCCAGCTCTTGAGAGAAATTTGGTAGACCAGTTAGTCACCTTCTACTTGATTTTATCAACAATGGAGGAAAAGAGATCCTTTTTGCTCCTTCCAAAATGCTCAGGTAAACCCAAGTATTTCCCCACTCCTCCTTCATTGCATATATGTAGAATAGTCATTATTTTCTTCTTTAATCTGCGGGGAGTCTTCCTGGAAAAGGATATTGATGACTTTTGGTAATTAATAAGCTGACCAGAAACCTCCGCATATGTTTCTAGGATCCTCTTTAGCTCTTTACAGCGTCTAACATTTTTTCTACAAAAGAACATAGTATCATCCGCAAACAAGAGATGGTTTATTCTAGGGCATCCCCTAGCCACTTTGATTCCACTAAGTTTGCCATTTTCCTGAGCTCTATGACACATCCCTGATAGTACTTCTCCGCATAAAATGAAGATATAGGGAGATATAGGGTCTCCCTGTCTAATTCCTCTATTAGGCTTTACAAACCCTCTAGGTAAACCATTGACCATGAAAGAAAATGTGACAGTGGACACACATTGCATCAGGTATTGTACCCAAATCTCATGAAAACCTAGTTGTAGAAGTACCTTTTCAATAAAGCTCCACTCTAGCCTATCATAGGCCTTACTCATATCAGTCTTGATAGCCATTGAGCATCTTGATTCAACACTTGAGGTTTTTAGGAAATGGAGAACCTCATGGGTTATTAGAACATTGTCTGAAATGGCCCTCTTAGGAACAAAAGCTGACTGGTTTTCATAACTAAGCTTTTCCATGTATGGTTGAAGTCTTCTAGATAGAAGTTTAGAGATCACCTTGTAATAGACATTACAGAGGGCAATAGGTCTATAATCTGAAACCTTTTTAGGGCTAATACCCTTGGGTATAAGGCGAAGATGTGTCTTATTCATAGTATGTGGCATGATTCCATTCTGGAAAAAGGTCTGAACTTCATTAATCACATCTCCTCCAACTATATCCCAGTTAGATTGGTATAAACAAGCTGAGAACCCATCCGGGCCTGGGGCTTTATCAGGGTGAATAGACAGCATTGCTTCCTTGATTTCTAGAGTTGTTGGTTCCTTTATCAAGTCTTGATTTATCTCTTCTGTGATTACAGGACGAATAGCAGCAGTAATCACTTCTTGAGCCTTGACTTGGTTAGAGTCTATCGAGGTAAACAACTTCTTGAAATATCTAGTAATAACTTTGAGAATTTTCTCCTCCTCAAATACATCTTGACCAGCCTCATCCTCTATGATTGTAAACTTGTTTCCAGCAAGTCTAGATTTCGTGGTGGCATGGAAGAAACCAGTATTTTGATCTCCAAGGCTCAACCACAATTGTCTACTCCTTTGTTTCCAGAAGCTCTCCTCTTCCTTGTAGGCAAGTTTTAATTGTTCTATACAAGCTTGGATTTGCTCATTATTTGTAGTGACATCGGACATAGCCACCTCAAGCTCCTCCTTTAGTCTTTCAATCACCAAATGACTATTTCTCTGCTGTTCTGGTGGAGTACTCTATAACTCATTTTTCTCCTATCCAACAGATAAAAATATGGTTGGGCAAAGTATCCGTAGTAAACCAAGAGGGTATGATCCAGACATCCAGTGCTTCCTTCGGATGGATACAATATTTATTTTGTTGATCAAAGTTAGGAATTAATCTAATTCTACCATCTACAAAAATTGTTGTGGTTTCCTCTTGATATTGTAGACATCTTAAGGGATAAAATATGTAGTTTTGGTCCATACTCTAGTTTGGTTATCGGAAAAAACTATACCTAACTTATGTTTATGATTTGAAGAATGTGAAATATCGTAAGTTTACTTAACAAAATATGGTATTTGCTGTTAAAGATGTTTAAGCATATGTAAACATTAGATATTTATATAGTTTTAAAGCATATGTAGGTTGGAAAAATATAGATAAACAAAAATAAAAACAAAATGAATCACAAACATCACGATAAAATATCGATCAAATCATAAATATAAACAATAAAACAGAACAAATCACAAATATTACGATACAAAAATATATCCGAAAAATCGCAATATACCTTCCCTCTAATATCTATCTCCCCAACTCCAAAATATACAAAAGTTCAAAAAAAATAATATAAAAGTAAAATTGAGAACATGGATATCCTCCAGCGAAGCTACCTGCCTTGTAAGATAAAAAAGCATAAAAAAACCATTAAAGTCTCACCCACACAAAGTTCCTTCATCCTTTTCTAACACACTTCATTCCTAAAACCTCCCAAATCGCAAATCTCCAAACGCCAAAAACCAAAACGCCAAAAACTCTGTTTTGTTTTCGCTACCTAATTCTCTATGGACATCCTCACCGTATACCTTCACCAACCCAAATTTAATTCATCTGTGTTTTTATTCACAAAGTACAAAAAAACAGACAGATACTAATAATAATAATAACATATCTCCTTCTCTTCTCTGTCTCTTCTTCTTCTTCTCTCTACTTTGCATAAAACCTCGAGTTAAGTTTCTTTTGTTCCATTCAGTAAAATGAAGTACATTAGAAGCAACAGTTTGAAACGTCTCTTCTCCTTTAAACGTCGTAGTTTCGAGTCTGACTCGGAAACCTCAACTCCTAAAGCCAAATGCATCGAGGGTTTTCAAGAAACAGAACAGTTTCAAAGACCTAAATGGAAATGTTTCTCTTTTGAAGAAATCTACAACGCAACCAACGGTTTTAGCTCAGGTTCTTGTTGTTGTCTACATAAAACAAACAAAAAACCATATTCTATATACAAACTTCTAAATAGTTTTTTTTTTTTTTTTTGGCAGAGAATTTGGTGGGGAGAGGTGGATTTGCAGAGGTGTATAAAGGAGTATTGAGTGAAAATGGTGAAGAGATTGCAGTGAAGAGGATAACAAGAGGTGGAAGAGATGATGAAAGGAGAGAGAAAGAGTTTTTAATGGAGATTGGAACTATTGGACATGTTTCACATCCTAATGTTTTGTCTCTTCTTGGTTGTTGTATTGACAATGGTCTCTATCTTGTTTTCATCTTCTCTTCAAGAGGCTCTCTTGCTTCTCTCCTTCATGGTAATTTTGATTCATTTTTTTAAAACAATTTGCTTATAACTTTATGTTTTATGAGTAAAATTTGGTTTTGGTTTGTGTAGATATGAATCAAGAACCATTGGCATGGGAGAGAAGGTATAAGATTGCAATTGGGACAGCAAAAGGGCTTCATTATTTACACAAAGGTTGTCAGAGAAGGATTATACACAGAGACATTAAATCTTCCAATGTTCTCTTAACCCAAGATTTTGAACCGCAGGTACTCTGTTTATTTTCTCTACCTTCTTTAACTTTCTAACAGTTTCATTGTTTATTAAATTTTTTACTCTTTTTAATTTCATTTAATTAAAAGAAAACAATGTTTTTTTTTGGTATTTTTAGATATCTGATTTTGGATTGGCAAAATGGCTGCCTTCTCAATGGTCTCACCATTCAATTGCTCCAATTGAAGGCACATTTGGGTATTATCTACTCTTAATTTTATTTCCATTTTTAACAAAGTGTGTTTTGTTTTTAAAATATTGATTAATCATTTTGAATAAAAACAGGCACTTAGCACCAGAGTACTATACACATGGGATTGTAGATGAGAAGACTGATGTATTTGCATTTGGAGTGTTCTTGCTTGAACTCATTTCTGGTAAAAAACCTGTTGATGCTTCTCACCAAAGCCTACACAGCTGGGTAAATCTTTATTATCCCCCTTATATTTACCATTTTATTGGTTATTTTCATTGCGTAATTATTGGTCTGAGTAATCTCCAAAACAGTTTTAAGATGTGATTGTTAAGTATTGTAACAAAAATAAAATTATATTATCTTTTAAATCAAACCTTAAGAACTACATATGCGTATACCCCAAACTCACAACATTTAGATGCTCTAGTTATCTCAACTTTACTCTATCTTAATAACGTAATGTTTTGCTATAAACATTAATATACGTCTATAACCTAACAAAGACGACCCCTAATATTTCTCGTTCAACTACATAATTTGTAGTGTTTATACTTTAATGTGTATTATATTCATACATTTTAAACAGGCAAAAATAATAATAAAAGATGGTGAGTTTGAACAATTGGTGGATCCAAGGATTGGTGAAGCATATGATATCGAAGAGCTTCATCGCATAGCTTTCGCTGCGTCTCTCTGCATCCGATCATCGTCTCCATGTCGACCTTCCATGATCGAGGTACGTAATCCATAATCATCAATGGTTTACTTTTATCTATACACATTATATATATATATTAATATTAGTTTAGTTTATTTGACACATTTGTTAGTTTCTTTTTTCTTGCTAGAGTGCTTTATTTGTCTGTTTTCTTCCTTTCATTATTTCAAGTGAAAGCCTAAATTGGGCAACATAAGATAATTTAATACTCCCTCCGTTTTTTATTGTTTGATGTTTTAGAATTTTCACACATATTAATATTTGGTTATAATTGTCTTGGTTTTTGCACTAAACAATTTTTTATAATTCCAAACCAATAGTAATTCAATAAAACCAATTAATATGCTTTGAAGTTTACAATTCACCATTATTACTTTATAAAAACTAGAGAAAATCAATCTTTTAAAAATAATTTTTTTTCTAAAACATCAAACAATAAAAAACGGAGGGAGTACCATTTAGAATTTTATTTATTTGATTTATTTTAAAAAGTGATTTATGATTGGCTCATAATGAGACGTAGTATCGTGTCGATATGTTACTCAACGAATCGCTTTTCAGTTAGCTCATCGGCTGCGTGACTAAAAAGTATATTATGATATTGAATATTAATTATAAATCTTAATTTATTACGACCACATATACATATCTATGAAGTTGCTTTTTTTAAATGATTGAATAACAGATAGGAACCTTTTTTAATTTAATGTAAAGAAGAAAATTAGTTTATATGAAAAAGCTCTATTACCGACACCTAATCTTATTCACAGTCTCATGCAAAACAAAACAAGCACTACGTTTCTCTAAAACCAGATTTTTAGTTTGATTGTTGAATAAACAAGAAAGTTACTATTATACTATAGTATGAAATAGGCTCATTTACCGACACTTGACTTTAATCAATATCCAATAAAAAAACAAAACAAGGCCTATCAAACCAAATTCTCTAGAGTAAAACTCACATAATCATACGATATGCAGTTTCTACGACTCAGTTAATTGTTTCTCACGAAAATGTCACTTCATTATTACATGATTGATTATAAGAAATGTCCTTATAGTATTATCTTCTATTTCATTTACGAATCTTTGTGTATTTGGATTTGTGGTACATTATAGGTATTAGAGGTACTACAAGGAGAAGATATAGAGAAGGAGAAATGGAAAATGGAAGAGGAAGAAGAAGAGAAAGAAGAGTTTTGGGGATATGAAGATCTTGAAGATTGTGAATGTGATTCTTCAATCTCACTTTCTCCTCCTGATTCTATCTCTAATCGAAGTTCTTCACAGCGTAGTTGCTAGATCTAAGATTAGTTGTAAAAATCTTGAGAAATCAATTTTGTTTTATTGTATATATTTGTCTTAGAGTTGTCTATTTCATATACAATTGTAGTATTCAATGAGGTGTTTTATTTATTTTTGGATGTTGACAGGTTATAATATATTTTTAACCAAAAATTTATCCAGAGTTTGCAAATCCCCATATAATCATATGATATCATCTCAGTAGAAGACATTAAGAGTTAGGGACCCATAGTCTTGCATTTGGTAATTAAAATACTTATTAAAGTAAACACAATCATCTTGATGTTTTTAATCAAATATATTTTGAAGATTGTAAATGCGAATATTGTTTTATTTTTGTTAATTTATGTTTTCAATTTTCAAATGATGTTTGATAAGTACTACATGATATCATGGTTTTGAAATTCTAAATCATATATATAAATGGAAATTAAAACACAAAACAAAAATTTACTAAAACCTAAAAATATAGCTGAACACACTGTTTTTATACTGTTTAGTAAGCTATATAAGTTTTTATACTGTTTTTTGTCTGGTATAGGGGTAATTATTTTGGAACTTTCTATGCATATTATGACGTTTTCAAATGTATCTCTATATAATTCCCCAATAATAATTTTTTGGAGAAATATTACTTTTTTTTTTGAAAAATAGAAATATTACTTGTATAATACCATTTCTTAAAGTATTTTTCTAAAGTCATTTCAAGTAAAGCAACTTCTCTAAAGTCGGCATGAGATCTTGCTCCAAACGACAGTGATCTAGACATATGTTGTAGGGTTAGTAAGAAAGTGTTATTCATCATGTAAAAAAAGTGTTATTCATCATGTAACCCGCAGCTATTTATTTTTCAAAGAAATAAATGAATATTAAGGGTTATATATATATATATATACAAGCTGATTAAAACTGTTTATAATTTGCATGAAACATTCTAAATCATCCATCTTTGAAATGTGGATGTATCTTCCCTTTGTTTAATAAGTGTCATTTCACAATTTTAATGTAAATTTTGACTAAAAATATCCAATTAAGTTTTTAGCGTAGAATAGTAAATTGAACGTTAGCATTATTCACATAAACAGTATCAAAACGATGGTTATACTGAAAGAGACAATAGTATTAAGTAAAACTATTTCTTCAAAACACACTTTAAATCATTGTGAAAACTATATTCAAACTATAACTTTAAGAGAATACTACGTATTGTAAAACCATTTAAGTTAAGATATAGTACATTTTTGTGATATACATATATATATATATATATATCTGTGAGTGTATGCGTGATCTTATTTCTACATTATGAGATGTCATATCTTAAAATATAATGTTTTTTTAACATTCAGTAATTAAGATTGTCCACCACAAGTCAATATTTAAATAGTCAAAGAATCTTCAAGATCGTTGAATTCAACAATTTGAGCATGCCAAGCCCTAGGATACCATTTGATGATCAGTGATTTGTTCTTAAATTTAAAACATTAATCATTGTAATTTTTGAAATCATAATAATGGATTCTTGGATCAATACAACGATATAATACGTTAGTTGTAGACACTTGTTTGGTGGGATCCCATGCCAGGTGTACGGGCACAGGCAATTATTTAAATTTCACAATACCGTAAGTATACATTTTTAGTAATAATGAATGGATATTGGATAGACAAATAGTGCAATTACTCATATTGTTAATATACAATAAACGTTTGATGTTTCTATCATCATCTCGTCACTGAGATGAGCTTGAGTGTTACAAAAGATTTACACTTGGATTTAGATCTATTAGTTTAAAATAAAATATTTGTCTGTTAGTATTGGTGTCCAGTTTTGCATAGCGTTCGATTAAATAAATGGTTTTTTGTGAAGAAATTATAGTTTTCATATTCAAATGATTTTGACAAGTAGTTCTGATATAATACGTTAGTTGTAGACACTTGTTTGGTGGGATCCCATGCCATGTGTACGGGCTCAGACAATTATTTCAATTTCACAATACCGTAAGTATACACTTTTAGTAATAATGAATGAAAATTGGATAGGCAAGTTTCAAAAAAAAAAAAAAAAAAATTGGATAGGCATATAGTGCAATTACTCATACTGTTAATACAATAAGCATTTGATGTTTCTATCATCATCTCGTCACTGAGATGAGCTTGAGTGTTACAAAAGATTCACACTTGGATTTAGATCTATTAGTTTAAAATAAAATATTTGTCTGTTAGTATTAGTGTCCAGTTTTGCATAGCGTTCGATTAAATAAATGGTTTTTTGTGAAGAAATTATAGTTTTCATATTCAGATAATTTTGACAAGTAGTTCTGATCTTCGAATAAGATCATCGAACCAAAACATAATACTTGGTAGTCTAAATTTAATTCGAACTTTGAATGTTCCAAATTTGGAGTCGCAAAAATATTCCCCTGATCCATCTACATTTTGGTTATATAAATTTAAACATCTTTGAAACTAAAAAAAAAGTAGAAAAGCAAGTACTTTTGTTCCAAGAATTAAAAAGCCAGACTCGAATATTTACAGCACGAAGGAAGTATAATATATGGCGTGTGTAAGTTTATAATTACTGTATATATGTATATCAAAAAATTTATAACTATATACCTCAACAGTAAATGTTTATGACTAATTATATAAAATGCATACAAACTTTCAAGTAATAACGTAATAATTTTCAAGTACCCTAATGATTTATGATGGTGTCGTTATTGTGTCATTATACAAATTTACATAATCTAGTTGATAAAACAAAACATGAAAACTTCTAAAAAAATTGTGATCTAAATTAAAAATCGTATATTACGTCATCTTAATCATCTTTTGTGGTTAATAAAGTTTTTTGTTTTGTTTGAAACTATGGTTAATAAAGTTTCCCTAGAAAGTTAGCTAGCCAATTCAACCACATTTGTAGATGTTTTTCAAACTTACCATTAATCTTGGATAAATATTGTGTTTTTCTAAGGTTTATAACAATGATTGTTTTTCCATCTTTTTCTCAAAAGTAGAAACCTTTTCCAATACGTTACACAAACCTTATAAACTATTGTCCTACTTGCATGTGGAAAATAAAAATGAAAAGTTAGAGTCCCCAAAGTAATAACCTTTTTCATGTACTTAAAGATAATTTAGTTCAACATTTTGGACCACAAAAGGACTACATGATAGACTATATTGATAGACCTCGAATCATTAAACATTAAATATTAATTTCGTATTCCCAACTTAATAATGCAAGAATATGTTTGTTGAAAGTATTTAGATATTAGAATCGTTTCCTTTGGTGGGTTAGGAGCACCTGACTTGTTTTAACAATTATTGAGAATCTAAAAACGGCCCCCAAATTGTTTGATTATCCATCGATTCCATTTGGTATAGTTCAACATACAAAAGCACGGTTTAATATTTGGTCATTCAATCTGGATTCCGGTTAGGTTGTTTTGGTTTCCATGTTTTTCTAACCAAATTTCGTTTGGTTTAAGAGTTATTTAGTCTGGCTTCATTCTTAACTTTTATTCTAGTAACCAAACAAAAATCACACAAGGCTCGAATTCAAAGACCGACCACTTCACTTCACTGTCCTTGCGAAAATCCGTTATATTTCACTTTGCTATATTGGTGTTTTTATTCCGGTTTGAATTGTCATGCCACTTCTTGTTTGAATAGTAGAAAGATCGTCTGTCAAAAAAAGTTTTAATTGAATTTATATCCCTTTTTCAAATATAAAATTCTAAGGCTTTAGTCTAATAATTCAATAACTTTTGCAAAAAAAAAACTAAATAGGGTATTCTGCAAAAATTCCCTTAATTAATTGTGTAAATGCTGTTGACCGAAACAAAATTACCAAACTAATCTATTCAAACGATTTTTTGTATAGGTAAATATTTGCTTGTACTTTTTAGGTTAGTTTCATTGTAGTCAAATAACTAGCTTAGTTTCATTGTAGTCAAATAGGCCAATTACCTTAAATATATTGAAATTTTAGCAAGTTATTCAACTATACATAATTATCTCAATTAAACTAGTGTTTTTAATAATGATAATATGTAATTTTTCTGAGGCTAAAAATGTTTAATTTACAATATTTTGACTTTCACATCCTTATCTCTTTACTCTTGACTCTTATATAAGACCACATGTGCAAGACTATCTATTCACAGCACAAAGACAATAAACACAAATTTAAGAGTGAGAAATACTAAGTGAAAGAGACTATAAACACAGAAAATATAAGTAGCCTCTCTTCGAAAAATATTTCTCATTACCACCTAGGGATGTCAACATGGCCATGGATCAAGAGTCTTTCGTCAATGAAAACATCAAGAAGATCGAGAGGACTCTCGATCTTCTTGATGTTTTCATTGCTGAAAGACTCTTGACCCATGGTCTTATTGACGTTCCTATAACTTATCCGCATAACTAGATTATGAGCTTAGGAGAGAATTAGTTTAACGAGTCATTTGCAAAATGTGTCTTTGAAATAAAATTGATGTTATTATCTTTCTCAATTCGTATTTTTGGTTTCTATATTTTTGGTCAAGTTTCTATCATGTACATCTGGTTGTGTGTTGGTTGTGTGTTGAAGGTCGTGTCTTTGTTTGTCATGTCACTTTGTTAACGGAATGTTGTTTTCTTTACTATTATTTGCAATTGAAAGAACTCATTTGTATCCGAAGGAACATGTCTCTCTACTCAGGTATTCGGAGCTTTGATGGCGGAGGCACTCGCGATGCGTGAAACTCTTATTCAACTCCAGAATCGACAGACCCGAAAGCTGAGGATCGTCTCTGACTCTAAACAACTGATCAACATCATCAACAACAGAGGTTATCAGCTGGAGATATATGGAATCCTACAGGATATCTTCAAAATCTCCATCGACATTGAGATCGAATCGTTCCTCTTCATTCCTCGATCATGTAACCAATAGGCTTGCCAAATCCACTTTGTATTCCGGTTGGACCCAACCCTATATAAGCCCATTTTTAAGCCTTTTAATGAAAAACTCAGAATTTCGACAAAAAAAAGAGAACTCAGTTGTATTGATCACATGAACCTTTCTATTAACAAGTTAAAAATAAGCTTAACATTGTTAGAGAGTTAATTATCCTAATGAAACAGCATATTTGATTTAGATTATCATCGGCATGCACATGCATTTAGAGATTTATTTCGATTCATAGATTCGTATATTTTTCTTCCTTTTCTTTCACGATAAAATTTGAAATCGGACATCATTTTAAAAAATTAGTAATTAGTAATTAGTAATTATCTTGGTTTATCTTCAGTGTAAGACATAAACTTCCGTTTTCATTAAACAAAAAATTTCTCGTGTCATTGACTAAAGTTCATGAACCTTAATGATGCAACGCATCTTTTTTTTTTTTTTTCCAACTGAATACTCCCTCTGTTCCTAAAATATGGATTTTTTACAAAAAAAAATTGTTCCAAAAAAATAGAGTTTTTACAGTTTTCTATGCACTTTTACAAATTCCAAAACAAATACTGAAATACTATTGGTTAAACTTTATTGAAAACTGTAAATCGTAAAAATCAATGCGTTTTCTTAATAACCGTGCATTACCTTAAACATCTATTAATTAGGAACGGAGGGAGTATATATTAACAATGCCACCAAGGATACCCAATATTTACAACAGGTTACACAACAAGATTGGCTACAAGGCCACCGAACAAGAAGGCTTCACCAAGACAACCAACACAAACCACCTAAAAGTCATAGGTTTAGCTTAAATGCCATACACTATGAACACTCCAAAAAATGCTAGCCAAGCAAGATCCTAAAGATCCATACCTGCCCTTAGTCTAGATCTTAATAGCAAAAGCTACAACTCTGCCTCCTCTGCTTCTTCCAGAAATACTCTCTTCAACCACAATGGATAACCTATCGCAACATATGAGTGAATTCGATGCTCCAAGGTTACACTTTGTGATATTCGAAAGGCACCCATATTGTTTTTATGTTCTTCAAATTCACAACGCCAATTAGCCAACTGTTTAAGGCCTTCCCCGAGCTCCTTAGCATGGCCTCTAAAGTTTGGCCAAGCCCGAGGCCTAAGCAATGCTCCTAGAATCTCAGTTTCTTGAACCGCAAAGATGATCTTATCATACCTGTGGCTTTTAATACACTCCACTGCCCACACCAAAATTTGAAACACGAAATCCTGTCTAGAGGCCTTTGGATCAAAAGCTTTCCTACTATGTAACAACACCGTGCCTTTATAATCTCTCAACACCCACGATCCTCCTCCAAAGTCCTTGTTCTTGGTCCATGAATGACCAATGTTGCATTTAAGCCAGCCTCTCATTGGCGCTCTCCATCCCTTCTTCTTTGTGTTAACAACACGTTGATTTATTTCCTCTTCTCTAACCTTCACTTCCTGCGCCATGAACCAATTATTTGAATCTTCCCATACCTTATTCATGGACAAAGATGCATGAAACTGATTGCCTTCAAAGAAAAGCAGGTTTCTATTCTTCTAAATCCTCAAAATGATCCAAGGAATCGATCTTCTTATATGTAAAGGAATGCTCACCCTCTTTCTTATCCCTACAACATACGATATATTGGAGTAGATTGACTCAAGGTGGAAGCCATGCTGAGGCAAAGGAACATTTGCAATTGCCCACATTTGTCTCGCCGAGGTGCACACAAACAAGACATGATTTGTTGATTCTCCTTCGAGCCCACATAATTGGCATCTGCTATCCACCTTTATTCCCCTTCTGACCAACAGGTCTACTACAGGGATCGCATTAGTCACTGCCTTCCACATGAAATTCCTTATCTTTAGAGGTGCTTGTAAATCCCAAATCAGTGTCAATAAGCCATTTGTAGACGGTGGAGCCTCTGCTTCTCTGATCAGCCCTTCATTCTTCCTTCTGTTTGCCAACCAATATCCACTTTGTACCTTATAATCACCACTTTTAGTGTGGTTCCACACCTAGTAGTCCTTCTGAGACACTATAGGTTTCTTTCTCAAAATCAAGTCAATGTCTTTTTGAAAAAACAAATCCTTCAACACTTCTAGTTTCCACTTCCCCGATTGAGGATTGATAAGCTCACTAACCTTTAGGTCCAAGTCAACAAATATGTTCTTCATCAGAGGGATTCGCTTTCTCTCATCCTCTAACCAAGGTTCACACCAAACCCTTATAGATGACCCATCACCAATCAGCTTTGTCAACCCTGCTATTAACAACTCTCTGCAAAAAATTATGCTTCTCCACGCATAGGATGGTCTCTGACCACACTCAACCTCAAGGAACTCTGCTTTATCATAATACCTGCTCTTTACAAACCTAGCACACAAGCTCGATGGATACTGCAGCAGTCTCCAAGCTTGTTTGGCCAAGAGTGCTTGATTAAAACACTCGAGGTCTCTGAAACCCAACCCACCATTCTCCTTGGAAAGACAAAGCTTTTCCCATCTAATCCAGTGAATCTTTTGCTTATCTTCTGAGGAATTCCACCAGAACTTAGCCATAGCACTAGTAAGAGCAGACACCGTTGTTTTTGGTAACTTGAATATAGACATGGCATAAACAGGCATGGCCAAGGCCACTGTTTTAAGCAGAATTTCTTTCCCTCCCATGGATAGGGTTTTAGAAAACCACCCTGACATTCTATTCTTCATCTTTTCTTTCAGGTAATCCAGCATTTCAACCTTTGACCCACTAAAGCACTCCGGTAAACCCAAGTAGGAACCCAAACCTCCCTCATTCTGAATCCCCAGGGATACTTGTATCCTTACTTTGATGTCCTCATCTACCTTTGAACCAAAAGAAATAGCAGACTTTCCAGGGTTCACTTGTTGACCAGTAGCTTCCTCATACACTTTGAGAATCTTTTTTAACTCCTCACTCTGCGCTTCATCAGCTTTGCAAACAAACAAACTATCATCTGCAAATAAGAGATGATGGATAGAAGGTCCATCCTCTGTAAACTGGATGCCATTTATCTTGCCCTCTGATTCTGCTCTGTCTAGTAAATGGGTAAGTCCTTCAGTACAGAGAACAAAAAGAAAAGGTGAAAGAGGATCACCTTGTCTTAATCCTCTCTGCGGAACAATCATACCTTTAGGTTGGTCATCTATGAGGACAAAAAAGGTGGCAGTATACACACAAGCCATGATCCACTGTACCCATTTCCCATGAAAGCCTAGTGCAACCAATAAAGCTCTCAAGTAAGTCCAGTCCACTCTATCATAGGCTTTAGACATATCTGATTTGATAGCCATAAACTCCGCAGAGACCAGAGGATGAGTTCTTAAACTGTGAACAACCTCGTGAGCCACTAGGATGTTATCAGATATCAACCATTCAGCTACAAAAGTTGACTGCGTAGGGGAAACTAACTCAGACAGAAATGGCTGTAATCTCTTCACTAGTATCTTAGCTATTGCCTTGTAGGATACAGAGCAAAGGCTAATGGGCCGCAAATCACTCATCTTTGAGGCATTAGGAACCTTTGGGATAAGGCATAAGTGAGTATAGTTCCACTCTGCAGGCATAATTCCTTCCAAAAAGAACCCTTGAATCTCTGTACACACCTGGTTCCCTATGGTTTCCCAATACTGCTGAAAGAAGAGTCATGTCATACCATCAGGACTAGGTGCTTTGGAGGCCTTCACCGAAAAAACTGCTTCCTTTATCTCTTCCTTAGTGACCTCTCTTATCAGCCTTTCATTCATGGCATCAGATACCTTCGCCTTGAACCCCATAAAAATCCCATCAAAACTGTCAACCACCGAAGAAGCAAACAGGTTCTGAAAATATTGAATGGCTACCTCAGCTATTGAAGCCTCTGATCTTTGAACATTACCTTCTGAATCTTCCAGTTTCTGGATATTCTTCTTTGCTTTATTGGCTTTTACTGAAGCGTGAAAGTACTTGGTATTGCCATCACCTTCTTTGGCCCATCTCTCACTACTTTTCTGACTCCAAAAAGATTCTTCTTCTCTATATGCACCACACAACTATCTTTTTAGGTTAATTTGTACTTGGAAATCAGGTCTCATAGAGGACTGTTCTAGCTCAAGGGCTTGATGAAGGTGGGAAATGTTGTCTCTAGAATTGGTATTATTGTTCCTCTTCCAGAAGCTTAAAGCTTTTCTACACCTTCTTATACGATCTGCAACCAAATTCCTCTCAGGAGAGCCTTCAGCATTCCAAGCCCTGTCAATACACTCCTGAACTCTTGGTTTGTGCAGCATTCTTTTGTCAAACTTGAACTGTCCTCTATAAGAATCTTGAGAAGACAACATCTTGATCAACACCGGTCTATGATCAGACCCTCTTTTCATTAGGAAAGCCTGATTTGTCACTGGGAACCTTGAGTACCATTCTTTATTCCCAAAACCTCTATCCAACTTGTATTGTACATACTTTTTATACCGCATACCACCCCATGTAAACTCATTACCATGGCTGGGCATCTCCACCATCTGACAAGCCTGAATCATATTCCCAAAATGTTCAAAAGTATACTCTTCCCTACTATTACCTCCCATCTTTTCCCCATTGTGCAACAGATCATTAAAATCACCCATCATACACCACGCCTCTTTCATGTGAATCCCAATCCTCGTGATTCTTTCCCAGATCCTAGGTCTGAGTTTTCCACCGGTTCCCCATATATACAGGACAAAAAGAAGGAGAAACCCCTAAGATGGATGTGACAATCCAGGAAGTTCTTACAAAAATCCAGAATATTCACGTCCACAGAGCTTTTCCAAAACAGTGCCAAGCCTCCACTATACCCATAGGGGTCCACAGTGAACACCCTATCATATCTTAACCAAACCTGAAGATCAACCAACACATTTCTTTTATGCTTTGTTTCCATCAAGAACAGGACCTCCGGAAAATGTTTGTGACGCATCTCCTTTAGTCTTTGAATTGTCAGCCCTTGTGCACGGCCCAAACCCTGACAATTCTAGCTGATGAAGCTCATTAGATAGTGGACAGTCCCTCATTTGGGACCACCTCTTGGATGCTATCACTAGCAGGTGTTGTGATTTCCTTCTTCTTCTCCATCATTCTCTGCTTGTCTTTATGGGCCTCAATCTCTTTTTCTCCAGCTTCTGTAACAGCCTTTCTCTTCCCACTTTGGTTTATTTCCTTGCCTTTTCTCTTCTCCGAAGCAGAACCTTCATTTAGTCCAGCAGCCACAGCTTTCTGTCTCCTAATATTCATGTGGGGGCGTTTTCTCGATTTCCTCCTCCTCTTAACCATCCCGGAAGATCCAGCTTCAAAAGAAGCGGATCTGTAATCCGTAGGACCATTGCTAAGAGAAGGAAACCCATCAAGGTGAGCTAGCTCCCCATCCAGGTCTGATTGATCTCCCTCCATCAAAGCAACTCTTGAATTTGCTATCCCACTAACAAATGCCTCATTTAGGAGATTCTTTTGTGGAGCAGCTTTACCACTCCTTTGCTTCCCCATAAATCTGTTAGTATAACCAAAGACAATACCTTTCCCTTTATCCAGGTCTTGAGACACCAGAGGTTCGGGTTCCATACTCAGACAACTCTTGCTCAAGGCTGGATTGTTTAGGATCTCATTCACCGACTTCTTTGCCCTTTCTCTCTTAATGAGTATGTCCTCACCCAAGGGGGATAAGAGATAAAGCCTTATCCCATCAAGAACATCTTCAGCTATCCTCAGTCTTCCAGTGGCTGGATTTATCCCCACCTGCTCCTCTTTCAGCACTCCAAACAGCGGATCCTCAGGCTTTAAATACCGCTCCACTGATTGTTCACCTTTTGATTTCACTCCCAACTTCCCCATCTCCTCCAATAACAAAGGACACTTCTCCTTATCATGTGTAAGCCTTTGGCAGATGTAGCATCTTTTTTGAAACTTCTCAAAGTCGTACCACACCTTCGTTTGTCCACCTGAAGGAAGATTGGCTGTTTTTGCTCTCATCACCGGCATATAAACGTCAAAATTCACTTTAACCCTTACATACTCATTCCTCTGTGGTCTCAATGGGTCGAAGGCAACTTCCACCACTTTACCTGCGAACCCTCCCAGATCTTTGATAGAGCTCACCGTCTTATGGTTAACTGGAATATTTCTCAGCTGGATCCATACTGGAATATACTGCAGATAGTCCACCGGCGGATTCTCCACCCATCGTTCTAAAACCAACCCCCATTGATTGAAGGTTTGCGCTCCTTTAAGTATAACCGCTTCCAAATCCTTGACTTCTTGGAAAATAAATTGGAATTTCTCCACTGACAAAGCCACTCCTCAGACCCTATTGACCATAAACCACTTGCGAGGCATATCCAAGACTAGGTCTGCAACCCTCTGACTATCCGGATTGAGAATCCTCCCTATCAAACTCAATCGACTATCCACCACCGAGCTGTACTCTGGCTCGTCCGGAAGATTATAAGGGACATCCACATCTTGTAACCTCAGTTTCATCATTACCTTATCAATGCTCGAAGACATCTTCACCTTTCTATAACTTCTCTTCACTACACCCAACTGTTCCCCACAAACCAACCACCGCCGTCACTCAAACTCAAGAACCTTTAGCTCAAAAACCCTAATTCAATGAATAGTGTTCAAATTTCTAACCACTCACACGAGAGATACACAATAAAGCTCAATAACTTAAGAAAAGGGAACCTTCTCTTTGAGACCAAGAGTCCTGAGCCCAAAAAAGGGATTCTGAGTTATCTTTTTAAGTTTGTGATGCAGCGCATCTTTATATACATGCTTTTTGTTTTAAGACAATGTCAAACACAATAGTCTGTTCGCACACAAATTATGTGTTTTATATATTTTTTATTTTCCTTTAATGCATTTTTCTTTAAATATAGGGTTTTGTCGAGTCTTGTTTTAGTTTAAATAGAATCATCATTAAGTCTTTATTTTGATAAAATCAATAACAAAAAATTGTGTTTACATTTCTTTATTTTCCTTTAACATATTTTCCTTTTTATTCTAGGGTTTTGTCGAGTCTTGTCTTAGTTTAAATAGAGTCATCATCGAGTTTTTGTTCTTCGGTCCGTGTTTGATAAAATCAATAAAAACCAAAGAGAGGAAACTCAAGTTTTCTAAAGAGCTTTCTTATGCAAAGTCCTGAGAGGAAGAGTCTACTCCCTAACCGTATTCGATATCACTTCAACTACGTCCAAACCCAAACTTGTTTGCAAATTCTCCTAGACTTCGCGTAACCTAGCTTGTTATTTAAGTTTCCGCTCTCCATCAAGAAACCTCAGTGGAAACGAGTATGGGAAAATGTAATTGAATATATAATACAAAATAATCGTTTACATTCTGTGATATATCGCTCAAACTAAAAAACTTCTAACTCATTATGTAAAGAAGAGAACCTCGTTATTGTTCTTTAAACATGTAAAAAAACTCTCCACTTAAACATGTAAAAAAACTCACTTTACTACGAATCCTAAATCATGCATGTTTTTCACGTATTATACGACAATACGGTTATTAGAAAACCTCTCCGTTAGATTTGTGTTTTTTCGCTTTCCATATAACCTCAGGATCCACATAAAATTTTACAGTTTAATTAAAATTGAAATTATTTAATATATACATATTAATTGCAACTTCGCCACAAAATATTGCGGATGTTATAAAAGTGAGCAAAAAGATAATCACAAAGCCAGAAAACATACACGAGTAAATAGAAGATAAAAATGATTGTATGGAGCCCACCGTCATTATGCATACATAGTAACTTCTTCTTTTTAACTCTATATATCACTAACAATCACACAATTTCACCTATAAGAACTCTCTCGCTGTCTCTCTATATTTCAGTTTACTACTTTTTTACCGCTTATACTATTCTTCTATCGCTATAACGCTTTTCCTCCTTATTTATATTTATGCTCGTGATAAACTCCCTCCGGATTTTTTATGTGTTTATCCAACGGTGTAGCCAACGGCTCAGAATTTTCTATTCTCTTCTTGTCATAATTAATGCGGCAACTACCCATACAAGGATTTGTACCCAAAATATCTTTTAAGATTGAGAACATTTTCGACCGGTAACATAGCAAAAATTATTTAAAAGAAAATTCTGTTCTTTGTCACGAACGCACTTAATTTTTCGTGTTTTAAAAAAAAAGTTTCTTTCTTGATTTGTTTTAACTTTTGTCTTTTCATGACTAGCAAGACCCTCATAGTCAATAGCGCTACGCTCGTGTGACTCATCGTTATTGGGAGCAAAAACAACATACTCATGGTTTCCAATTACATATACGCAAGACGAAGCTGAGACTTGTCTCCTTCTACAAAGTAAATGTACTTGCTGTGATTTCATTGCCTGGTTGATGGTTTCTCTCACAAACTTGAACCTGCAAAAGCACTGGTTCAAAAGTCAACTTTGTAACTATCACAAACCAACTTGGAGAATTCATAGACAGCAGAAAGTGGGAAAAGAGCTCAATATTGGAGCTACATTCTACCCCTGCAATTCCACGGTCTTTAAGAAGATTGTATAGTGGAACACAATAAATGCCAAAGAAAAGGAGGGATCCTGAGAGGTTACTAGCTTTCAAGTCTAAGCAGTTGCAGAAATCCTAGAGTAAGAACTCAATACAAAACAGTAAACTTGTTTCATGACCTATTAGTTTATAACGGTTGATAAACACAAGAACATCCAAGTAAAGACACAAGTCTGACCCATATAATCACTCCATCCAAACTAATCTCTTTGAAAATGTCTCCGCGAAGAAGAACGCTCTTTAGCGAGGTTAAATTTTTGAATGTGTCCACAACTCTTTTGACCCTTCTTTGATTGTATCCTCAACAGAAACATGAGCAACTAACTTAATATATTTAAAGAGATGGAATCAACCTAGAAAAAACAAGACCATAGATACATAAACATAACATTCAAAGATACTAACTAGCCAAAAGTATCCAGCTTTTTAGTATCCATCAATGGGTTTCAAAAGCTCAGGTCCTGAGAAATAACAGAGGATTTTGTGAATCACGTTTTTAACTGACAATTTGTGAATCCAAGTTAGTGATTTGTTTGTTGACAAACAAAAAAACTCTACCAAATTGTTTTTAGATGGGTACATAACAAAAATTATAGATTTTTATAATAAAACGATAGGGTAAAAAGTAAACAATGTGATTAAACTTACAACAAACCAATGATCAATGCAACTCCATTTTCCTGAGGAGATTTCACCACTACTAATACATATATAAACTACATAGAGCTACATAGTTTCTTAAATATACCAAATAAGATCACTAAAGGTTAAAAATAGATTCAATGATTGATCATCTGAAGATAACTTCCATCAAGACTCAAGCTTTCTGGTCCTCTCAGAAAAAAACAGATTTTGGAATTGGCCAAAGGGACAAGAAGTGAAATATATGGTTCCTTATACGCTCTGTACTTTTCCCGGCATCTCCGTTGCTTTCACGCTCTTAATTTCCTGAATTCGATTCAACAAATAAACGCTAAACACAAGATGTTTTTGAGAGAAACATATGCAATGAATCAATCAATGGCTAAAGAGAGTAAGTCCAAAACAATTCCATGACACTTTCGACTACCGATCGCCATTTTTATTAGGTGAAGATAAGCTTCAAATCCACGGAATAATATGTTTTCATCTTACATTACTTTGTTCATTAGCTTCAAAGCAAAACAAGGTGTAAAGAGCCAAATGTACATGAAACATAGTTTTATTCAACTAACCAATTAACAAAGAACTAATAACTCAAGAACCACATAGATCGAAACTAGTACAAAGAAAGATTCAAGAACCACAAGATCAAGAAACTAAAACATATCAAGAATCAAAAGCAGAGCAATAATGAACACAATCTATGAAAAGGATTAAGGAACACTTACTGATTCTTTGCCTTCATAGTACTCATCCAAAGCCCATTGATACTTAGATTGGTTTAACCCAAACCATCTCACCAAATGATCATCCACACTTGAATGTGCTATATACCACACAAACAAAACAAGAATGTCAAAAAGTTACAATCTTTACCACATCACAGAAACAAATCCACAATTCAATCTAACTATCCAATTACTTCACAAAGATAGAATCTTTTACATTTCAAGATCCAAAAAAGAAGAAACTTTACATCTCAAAATCAAATCAGATTTCTTACCATTTTGAACTTTTGTGACTGCGTTTTTAAAGAACCCCAAGACTGAACCGTCTTGGTCAGAGGAAGCCACCGATTTAAACTGCTGCGGCGGAGGAAGAACCGGTGGTGGAACAACAGGGTTCTGAGACAAGGAGGAAGGAGATTCAGGTGGTTTTGGAGTTGCAGGAGGAGTCATAAAGACAGTGTAAGGTCCGATTTTTCCGATGACAGGAAGAGGTGTTGATGGGTCTTTGTTAATCGGCATCTTGAGAAAGAAAAACAAAGAAAGGAAAGTTTTTTCAGACAAGAATCTAAAGAAAGAAGAAGCTTGCAAGTTGCAGACAGTGAAAGTGAAGATGGTTTCAGAGATAATCTAGAGAGAGAGAGTGTGTGTGTAAAATGGTACTTTACTTTTACACTGTTCCAACGAAAGAGTCAAAGACACTTCTCATATTCACATTTCTACTTTCTTCTTATTTTATTTTCCTTAGAATCTTTTTCTTTTTGTTGATATTTTCAAGGACTAATTTGCTCAATAGCCCAAAAAAAAAAAATTAGACAACTAACCAAAATTAGCCCATATAGCATAATTATATTCACTAAATTTAGGTTAATTGGTTAGGTTTTGGATTATAATTTTTTTTTTGAGTTATTCAACTAATCTTCCCTATTTTGGGCTAATTTGCTCAATAGCCAAAAAAAATTTAATAATTAGACAACTAACCAAAATTATTTTGAATAAGTTACCATACTAATCCACATTATATTTTTTAGTTAACTTTTTAATTAATTGTTTAAGTGTTGTTGACTGCAAAAAATTACCAAAGTAATATGTTCAAACATTTTTTATATAGTAAATAATCTATATTTTAGGTTAGTTTTATGGTAGTCAAATATCTTAGTTACCTTAAATATATATATATTATGAGGCTGCAAATGTTTAATTTACAATATTTTGGTTTTTTCATCCTTATCTCTCTACTCTCAACTTGTTATATAAGACCACAAGCTCATTTTGTTGTATAGTAAATAATCTATATTTTAGGTTAGTTATATTGTAGTCAAATATGTTAGTTACCTTAAATATATATATTATGAGGCTGTAGATGTTTAATTTACAATATTTTGGTTTTCTCATCCTTATCTCTTTACTCTCAACTTGTTATATAAGACCACAAGCTCATTTTTTGTATAGTAAATAATCTATATTTTAGGTTAGTTATATTGTAGTCAAATATGTTAGTTACCTTAAATATATATATTATGAGGCTGTAAATGTTTAAATTACAATATTTTGATTTTCTCATCCTTATCTCTTTACTCTCAACTTGTTATATAAGACCACAAGATCTAATCCAATTTTCTTCATGTTTTCAAACTATCACTTCTCATCGCATTAGAACTAATCCATCAAACTAGCCGAGACCTTCGAACGTTGAGTTGACTTGGGAGAGATTTGTTCTAACGCGATGGGAAGTGGAAATATTACCTTTGGATGAGAGTCCTTTTACTTTAAATGGTATCTTGCTTCAACCTAACCATGGAACCATCAGAGGTGCGGAGATCCCAAAATGTTATCCAGGAGAGAACATCAAGTTGATGGTGCAAAAGATGCTTAATAAAGTAGCCGTTAAAGAAACAACCAATGTCTCTGAAATCAATTGTGACTTTATACCATGTCATTATGCTATTTATTTCAAAGACACATGTTGCTTCTTCAACAGCTACTTCATTAGGCATCTTTGAAATAAAGTTGTTGCAATTGTTTTTCTTAGCGTTGTGTCTTTCTCATATGGTTTTTATATTTAGGGTCAAGTTTTTATCATGTATCTCCTCTGGTTGTGTGTTGATGAGGTTGTGCGTGGAAGTCGTGTCTTTGTTTTTCATGTCAAGTCAATTTAATTAATGGAATTTTGTTTTCTGTACTAATCTTTGCAATTTGAAGAACTCGTTCGTATTGATCACATAAATTTTTCTATTAACGAGTTAAAAAAGCGTAATATTGTTAGAGAGAATTATCCTATGAAGCATTGTATTTGATTGAGATTATCATCAGCAATCATCCTACTTGAATTTTTCTATTAACAAGTTAAAAATAAGCGAAAATAAAATTTTAACATTCCGCAAATACGCAATTGTTGCCAATGAAGCCATAGCCTTCAAGTGGATGATATGCTCACATCCATTTGCAAATCATAGTAGTGCTATATATAATTATACGTTTGTAGCTAATAGTTTTTGATATTTTTTTCAATTTTTGTTACATGATTAGTTTTGAAATCAAAAACTTTGTAGGTTTAATATTTTCATCACCCACACCCATCAAGACCTCAAGATTTATTGTCACCAAGTCTAAAATACCATTAAATATTGAGGAGTGTATCAAGTTTCCGAAATTTGCATAGTAAAATTGGAAGAAGGACAAAAAAATTAGGCTAGTGAGGCCAACATTTTTAGTCAGGAAGTATGTACTTGTTTTTTTTTTGTTCAACTAGTATGTACTTGTTACTGATTCACTCATTTCAAAAAAGTTTACTGATTCACATTGTAAAATTTCCCATATCTAATCACAAAGTTGAAATATTAGGTCTCAAAAATAGATTCACCAGAAGCTATGCCTTTTTGTTCTTACTCTCTTTCATAGCAGTTGTTGCATCATTGTTCCCATTTGGTCCATACATTCTTAGTTTCTCACTATTTGACTACTAAAACCAACAACACTCATAATGTAGAGAAAAGTATTATAATGTGGATATATTAAAACAAAGGGGATTGTTCTGAGCTAAAGAACACATTGAGAATACAATAAGTAATTACAATCTACAATCTAAACTGCTCCGGCGGAGGAGTCATAAAGACAGTGTATCGTCCGATTTTTCCGATGATAGGACGAGGTGATGAAGCTTGCAAGTTGCAAACAGTGAAAGTGAAGATGGTTTCAGAGATAATCTAGTTTGTTAAGTGTAAAATGTACTTTACTTTTTCGCACTTCTAACGAAAGAGTCAAAGACACTTCTCATATTCCCATTCTTTCTTTCTTCTTTTTTTCCTTCGAAATCGTTCTTTTTGTTGATATTTTTAATTTTAATATGAAGTAGAATAAAAATTTAATCCGCATTAGATTCTCTGTTAACCGATTAATTAATTTTTTAAGTGTTGTTGACTGAAAAAAGATTACCAAATTAATCTGTTCAAACATTTTTTGGTATAGTAAATTATAGCCTATATTTAGGTTAATTTTATTGTAGTCAAATATGCTAGTTACCTTAAATATATATATATATTGTGAGACTAGAAATTTTTAATTTACAGATATTTTGATTTCACATTCTTATCTCTTCATTCTCTACTCTTATATAAGACCACATATGCATGACTATGTAATTACACCACAAAGAAACATAAACACAAATCCAAGAGTGCAATACAACCATGATGATAAAAAAGGTTACCAAACTCATAATTTTGTTATTTGAATAAGTTATGAGTTTATGAACTTCGGTTCTAAAAAGATCACACCAGGTTGTAAACTTGATGATCTTTCTGGAACTGAGATTGATAAACTCATAACTTATTCTTATAACAAAATTATGAGTTTGGATGATCCTATAGTTTTTTCTCAATCTTCTTGATGTTTTTAACTAATACTTCCACTTTCCATCGCGTTAGAACTATTCTCTTCCAAACTAGCCGAAACCTTGAAAGGTTGAATGTAAAAGATGTCTAATGAAGTAACCGTTAAAGAAGCAACTTGTATCTTTAAAATAAATTGTGACTGTATAGTTTATACCATGTCACGACCTTCTTTATTTCAAAGACACATATTGCTTCTTCGACGGTTACTTCAATTTTAGGCATCTTTGAAAGAAAGTTGTCGTAATTGTCTTTCTTAGTATTCTGCCTTTCTCATTTCGTATTTTTTTGGTTTTTATATTTTAGAAAAAGTTCTATCACGTGTCTCCTCTAGTTGTGTGTTGAAGTGGTGTCTTTGTTTATTATGTCAGCTTAATTAATGGAATGTTATTTTCTTTACAAATTTTTGCAATTAGAAGAACTCATTCCTATGGATCACATGAATTTATCTATTAACAAGGTAAAAAAGAAGCTTAATATTGTTAGAGAGTTAATTGTCGTAATGAATCATCATATTTGATTGAGATTATCATCGGCACTCATCCTACTTGAATTTTTTCTATTAACAAGTTAAGAATAAGCGTAAACTAAAGTTTTATCTTTAACATTCTGCAGTTACGCAATGAAGTTGAAGCCTTCAAGCGGATGATATGCCCACATCCATTTGCAAATCGTAGTAGTGCTATATATAATTATACATTTGTAGCTAATATTTTTTTATACTTTTTTAATAAAAAAAATTGTTACATGATTAGTTTTGAAATCAAAAACTTTGTAGGTTTAATATTTTCATCACTCACGCCCCTCGAGACCTCAAGATTTATTGTCGTCAAGTCTAATTACTATAAAACATTGCGGAGAGGATCAAATGTTGGAAAGTTTGCATAGTAAAATCGGAAAAAGGACAAAACATTAAGCTAGTGAGGCCAACATTTATACATTTGTGAAAGTGTTAAGAAAAACCATTAAAAGGTGTTATATTCTTTCGACCAAACAAAAAATAAGGTGTTATATTTGGGGTTTGAATGGTAACTAAAAGATTAAGCTTAGAACCACTTTACAATTTGTAACGCTTTAAATTATACCAATCACAAAAATGATACTAAAAACTTTACACTCAACTTTATTTGTACATATTAAGCTTACATCTACATCTTAAAGCTTTTCACTATGCTAACAGCTTATACCTTAAGCTTACAGCCACTTAACAGCTTACAACTTTTGGTTACTAATCGGATCCTTTATTTTTAGCTTTGCTGAGTAATGAAAACGGGTTGTTGCCAACTTTATATCTTTAGGTGACATTCTAGGATGGTAAAGACTACTTCCATTTTTATTGTTTTTGTTTCATTTTCTATACAAATTTATTTGAAATTTTCCTTTCTTGATTTGCTTATCTAGCATATTACTATATCTGGCTAACGTGTGGGTTGTGTTAATTAATAAAATCTAAAAGTTTATTCAATACAATCCTAACTCTTGGAACTGAAATTGAGTAAGGGACATATTGGTTAAGGAGACTAAATCCGTATTATAAAAAATTAATATGAATTGTAAGGGAAAATATTATGATGTTTTGCAATCATCAAAACTAGTTCTTAGACAGAAAAAGAGGATATTAAATCTCTAGTAAAGTAATAATCAAAATCAGTGACTTTGAAGTCTTCGATGCTTAAAACAAAATTTTGAACATGCGAACACATCTAAATTGTTAATCTAAGGGTGAATCATAGCCCCTAGGACAATGTCATCTAATTATTGGTTGAGCATGAAACGACCCGACCCGTTTTAAAAAAAAAAAACAGTAAACCTTTGGTCTTGGACTAGCATTCCCATAAATGCTATCCTCAACAACCAAGCAAGCACACATATTACACTACAGCGGATAACAATAAATCAAATAACCAATTCCATTAAACTTATTAAACCGGTTCATCACAAATCCAATCAAGTTCCAGAACTAACCAACAACCTAACCAGTTCTAAAGAAAGCAACAACTGAAACACAACACAAACACGAAACTGAGACCCTAGATCATCTCCCTCTTCGTAGCCATGATTTCCCGATCACAAATTTTCCTTTACCTGCATCACATGGGAAAAAGAGATGCATGAGTATTATCATAAATACTCAGTGAGACGGTCATCCCATCTACGACTGCGCAGGCACGATGGAACCGCTCAGGCAAACATACAACAAACAGCACACAAACACAAGAAAACGGCTCAACCACAGCCAAACAGGCAGGCCTGTCGATCGACACTACCACTAGGTGTCGATCGACAGCCCCGTGTTGGTCTGTCGATCGACACACCAAGCGATTGTCGATCGACAGGCCTTCACAGAATCATGGGAAATCGATCATTATCCTCTCGGATCGATTCCTCCTCTACATCAACACGAAACCTGCACGAAAATCACAATCCAAACAACACAAACAACAGTCACAGCCACAATCAATACACAAGATCAAACAATTCATTCCAAACCTATCACCAAGCAACCCTAACGAATCCACCGGCCCAGAAGCCATGATCACGCACTCACCTTGAATCAATCAGATATAAACTGATAGAATTGAGGCTAGACACAAAATCCACAACAATCACCACGAAATTCCAATCCAACTCGCTCAAGATTCGAACCCTAATCCCCAAAGACTCAGAGGAACAAGAGAACTCCTCACAAACTCTTTTCTGCTAATTTTTTTGGGACTTTGGTTTGCTCAAATACGGCCAAAAAGCCTTAAATACGAAGCCCTAGGGTTTCCTCAAACCGGCTCGGTCCAACTGAACGACTAAAATCGAACCAGAAAACCGACCAAATTAAGGACCTGTCGATCGACAGACACTAGGTGTGTCGAACGACAACCCTTAAGAGTCCTGTCGATCGACAGACACTACGTGTGTCGATCGACAGCCCCTCCATTTTTCTTAAAAATGGTTCACGGGCGTCACAGAGCATGCGAAATAAGGCAAATTTAAAATCAACTATTGCATCAATTAATCTTAGCCTTCCGATGATAGAGGTACGAACCAATAAGATGTTCAGGTCAATTATGCAATCTGAGCCGCAAGATGAGATACATGTTTGTTAACGATCAACGGTTGACCAAGAAAGTAAAAAACTGATTTTTTGGCAGCATTACCACGTCACCCATTAACCCAATCATGGGTAAGTGGTTTGGTTAGGGGCAAAAATGGTAAAGCAAGTGTTTTTTGTGGCTGAAAGTGCCATAGTCTCAACAAGTGTTTTTAAAAGATAATATTTAGACAAAAAGTGTGTATATGAGTAAAAGACTCTTTTATTTTCCTTGGAATTTTTTTCTTTTTGTTGATATTTTTAATTTTAATTATGAGGTAGAAAGATTAACCTAAATTGTTTTTAATAAGTTACCAAACTAATCCACATTATATTTTTTAGTTATCTTTTTGATTAATTGTTTAAGTGTTGTTGACTGCAAAAAAGATTACCAAACTAATATGTTCAAACATTTTGTTGTATAGTAAATAATCTATATTTTAGGTTAGTTATATTGTAGTCAAATATGTTAGTTACCTTAAATATATATATTATGAGGCTGTAGATGTTTAATTTACAATATTTTGGTTTTCTCATCCTTATCTCTTTACTCTCAACTTGTTATATAAGACCACAAGCTCATTTTTTGTATAGTAAATAATCTATATTTTAGGTTAGTTATATTGTAGTCAAATATGTTAGTTACCTTAAATATATATATTATGAGGCTGTAAATGTTTAAATTACAATATTTTGATTTTCTCATCCTTATCTCTTTACTCTCAACTTGTTATATAAGACCACAAGATCTAATCCAATTTTCTTCATGTTTTCAAACTATCACTTCTCATCGCATTAGAACTAATCCATCAAACTAGCCGAGACCTTCGAACGTTGAGTTGACTTGGGAGAGATTTGTTCTAACGCGATGGGAAGTGGAAATATTACCTTTGGATGAGAGTCCTTTTACTTTAAATGGTATCTTGCTTCAACCTAACCATGGAACCATCAGAGGTGCGGAGATCCCAAAATGTTATCCAGGAGAGAACATCAAGTTGATGGTGCAAAAGATGCTTAATAAAGTAGCCGTTAAAGAAACAACCAATGTCTCTGAAATCAATTGTGACTTTATACCATGTCATTATGCTATTTATTTCAAAGACACATGTTGCTTCTTCAACAGCTACTTCATTAGGCATCTTTGAAATAAAGTTGTTGCAATTGTTTTTCTTAGCGTTGTGTCTTTCTCATATGGTTTTTATATTTAGGGTCAAGTTTTTATCATGTATCTCCTCTGGTTGTGTGTTGATGAGGTTGTGCGTGGAAGTCGTGTCTTTGTTTTTCATGTCAAGTCAATTTAATTAATGGAATTTTGTTTTCTGTACTAATCTTTGCAATTTGAAGAACTCGTTCGTATTGATCACATAAATTTTTCTATTAACGAGTTAAAAAAGCGTAATATTGTTAGAGAGAATTATCCTATGAAGCATTGTATTTGATTGAGATTATCATCAGCAATCATCCTACTTGAATTTTTCTATTAACAAGTTAAAAATAAGCGAAAATAAAATTTTAACATTCCGCAAATACGCAATTGTTGCCAATGAAGCCATAGCCTTCAAGTGGATGATATGCTCACATCCATTTGCAAATCATAGTAGTGCTATATATAATTATACGTTTGTAGCTAATAGTTTTTGATATTTTTTTCAATTTTTGTTACATGATTAGTTTTGAAATCAAAAACTTTGTAGGTTTAATATTTTCATCACCCACACCCATCAAGACCTCAAGATTTATTGTCACCAAGTCTAAAATACCATTAAATATTGAGGAGTGTATCAAGTTTCCGAAATTTGCATAGTAAAATTGGAAGAAGGACAAAAAAATTAGGCTAGTGAGGCCAACATTTTTAGTCAGGAAGTATGTACTTGTTTTTTTTTGTTCAACTAGTATGTACTTGTTACTGATTCACTCATTTCAAAAATTTTTACTGATTCACATTGTAAAATTTCCCATATCTAATCACAAAGTTGAAATATTAGGTCTCAAAAATAGATTCACCAGAAGCTATGCCTTTTTGTTCTTACTCTCTTTCATAGCAGTTGTTGCATCATTGTTCCCATTTGGTCCATACATTCTTAGTTTCTCACTATTTGACTACTAAAACCAACAACACTCATAATGTAGAGAAAAGTATTATAATGTGGATATATTAAAACAAAGGGGATTGTTCTGAGCTAAAGAACACATTGAGAATACAATAAGTAATTACAATCTACAATCTAAACTGCTCCGGCGGAGGAGTCATAAAGACAGTGTAAGGTCCGGTGATGAAGCTTGCAAGTTGCAGACAGTGAAAGTGAAGATGGTTTCAGAGATAATCTAGAGAGTGTGGTTTTGGTTCGGACTCTGTGTTATATGGTATTATTTATCTCACAATTCACAAAACGACGTCGTAAGATTCTGCAGTTACGCAATGAAGTCGTAGCCTTCAAGCGGATGATATGCCCGCATCCATATGCAAATCATAGTAATACCATATATAATTATACATTTGTAGCTAATAGTTTTTGATAGGTTTTTATTAAAAAAATTGTTACATGATTAGTTTTAAAATTAAAAACTTTGTAGGTTTAATATTTTCATCACTCACGCCCCTCGAGACCTCAAGATTTTTGTCGCCAAGTCTAAATACTATAAAGCATTGCAGAGAGGATCTAATGTTGGAAAGTTTGCATAGTAAAATCGGAAAAAGGACAAAACATTAGGCTAGTGAGGCCAACATTTATACATTTGTGAATGTGTTAACAAAAACCATTAAAATGTGTTATATTATTTCGACCAAACAAAAAATAAAGTGTTATATTTAAGCTTTGAATGGTAACTAAAAGATTAAGCTTTCCAGCCACTTTACAATTTGTAACGCTTTAAATTATACCAATCACAAAAACGATACTAAAAATTATACACTCAACTTTATGTGTACATATTAAGCTTACATCTACTTCTTAAAGCTTTGCACTATGCTAACAGCTTACAACCACTTAACAACTTACAACTTTTGGTTACTAATGGGATCCTTTATTTTTAGCTTTGCTGAGTAATGAAAACAGGTTGTTGCCAACTTTATATCTTTAGGTGACATTCTAGGATGGTAAAGACTACTTTAATTCCATTTTTATTGTTTTTGTTTCATTTTCTATACAAATTTATTTGAAATTTTCCTTTCTTGATTTGCTTATCTAGCATATTACTCTATCTGGCTAAGGTGTGGGTTCTGTTAATTAATAAAATCTAAAAGTTTATTCAATACAATCCTAACTCTTGGAACTGAAATTGAGTAAGGGACATATTGGTTAAGGATACTAAATCCGTATTATAAAAAATTAATATGAATTGTAAGGGAAAATGTCATGATGTTTTGCAATCATCAAAACTAGTTCTTAGACAGAAAAAGAGGATATTAAATCTCTAGTAAATTAATAATCAAAATCAGTGACTTTGATGCTTAAAACAAAATTTTGAGATTGGAATAGATTGAAGTATGTACTTGTTATCTTCACCTCTTCTGTCTCAATGATAGGCTTAGAAGGCTGACCATCTCCATGAGCTTGCTTCTTCTTGATGTCAGTCACTTAAAGTATCACTGTATAAGTCCTCAGAAGCATACACATTGCTTCCATAGTTGTCTTCATGTTTGATGATTCCCATATCTAATCACAAAGTTGAAAGGTTAGGTCTCAAAAATAGATTCACCAGGAGCTATGCTTTTTGTTCTTACTCTCTTTCATATCAGTTGTTGCATCATTGTTCCCATCCGGTTTGGTCCATACATTCTTAGTTTCTCACTATTTGATAACTAAAACCAACAACACTCATAATTTAGAGAAAAGTATTATAATGGATATATTAAAAAAAGGGGGTTGTTCTAAGCTAAAGAACATATTGAGAATACAATAACTGAGCCGTCTTGGTCAGAGGAAGCCACCGATCTAAACTACTACGGCGCAGGAGTCATAAAGACAGAGTAAGGTCCAATTTTTCCGATGAGAGGAGGAGGTGTGGAAGCTTGCAAGTTGCAGACAATGAAAGTGAAGATGGTTTCAGAGATAATCTAGAGAGTGTGGTTTTTTTGGGTGTGTAAAATGTATGTTACTTTTCCACAAGAGTCAAAGACACTTCTCATATTCCCATTCTTTCTTTCTTCTTTTTTCCTTCGAATCTTTTTCTTTTTGTTGATAATGTTAATTTTAATATGAAGTAGAATAAATAAATTAAACTAAAAATAAATTACCAAACTAATCCACATTATATTTTTTTCTTAACCGGTTAATTAATTGTTTAAATGTTGTTGACTGAAAAAAAAGTTACCAAACTAATATGTTCAAACAGTAAATAATAGCCTATATTTTAGGTTAGTTTTATTCTAGTCAAATATGCTAGTTACCTTAAATATATATTGTGAGGTTAGAAATGTTTAATTTACACGACAAAAATAAATTAAAAATTGTTTAATTTACAATATTTTGATTTTCACATCCTTATCTCTTTATTCTCGATTCTTATATAAGAGCATATGCGCATGACTCTCTATTCACACCACAAAGAACATAAACACAAATCCAAAAGGCTAGACAAGCCGTTTATAAGAAGAGGATGAAAAATTTGATGAAAAAAGTCATCTTGTGTTTGGTCATACAGCACTGAGGATTAAAATGTTATTAACTTGCAGACCTTTCTGAACTCAGGTTGAAAAACTTATAACTTAATAACAAGATTATGAGTTTGGTAACATTTTTTTCGTCAGTGTTGTAAACCATAACACAAGTGGGCTATTTTCACGAAATAAAGTTGTTGTTGTTGCCTTTCTTATTATTGTGCTTTCTCATTTCGTATTTCTGGTTTTTATATTTGGATCAAATTTCCATCATGTATCTCTGATTGTGTGTTGGAGTAATGTCTTTGTTTGTCATGTCAACTTAATTAATGGAATGTTGTTTTCTGTACTAATCTTTGCAACTTGAAGAACTCATTCGTATTGATCACATGAATTTTTTGATTTACTAATTAAAAATAAGCGTAATGAAACATCGTATTTGATTTAGATTATCATTGGCATGCACATAAAATTAAAGATTATTTTGAACACCACATTCGTATATTTTTCTTGGGACATCATTTAAAAAATTAGTAATTACAAATCATCTTTATTTCTCTTCAACGTAAGACATAAACTTTCGTTATTCTTATGAATTCAATATTTGTTTTCATAGAACAAAAAATTTCTAGTGCCACTGACTAAAGTTCATGTACTTAATTTAATTAAAAATGCATTCAAAGTGAGGAAATGATGCCGCACATCATTTCCTCACTTTGAATGCATTTTTGTTTATAGGCTTTTAGTTGGGTTTTTGTTTTAAGGTTTTTGTGTCAATTGTTAAACACACTATGTGTCATATAACGTGTACTTTTTTTTATTCGAGGGTTTTGTAGAATCTTGTTTTAGTTTAAATATAGTCGTCGTTGAGTCTTTGTGTTGATAATATCAAGAGAAAATTTGTGTTTACATTTCTTTATTTTCCTTTGACGTATTTTCATTTTTTTCTAGGGTTTTGTTGACTCTTTTTTTAGTTTAAATAGAGTAGTCATTGAGTCTTTATTTTGACGAATTCAAGAAAAAAAATGTGTTGCATTTTTTTATTTTTCTTTCACTTCTTTTTTTAGTTTAAATAGAGTGGTCATCGAGTCTTTATTTTTCTTTCATGTCGTATTTTCCTTTTATTTTACGATTTTGTCAAGTCTTCTTTTAGTTTATATAGAACAGTCATCGAGTCTTTGTATAGATTAAATCAATAACAAAAACTTTGTGTGTTCTTTATTTTCCATTAACGTAGTGTCTTTTTATTATAGGATTTTGTCGAATCTTGTTTTAATTTAAATAAAATCGGCATAGTCTTTGTTTTGATAAGATCAATTGAAAAAAACTTTTTGTTTAAATTTTTGTTTTCCTTTAACGTAATTTTCTTTTCTTTTAAGATTTTGCCAAGTCTTGTTTTAGTTTACATAGTATCGTCATCGAGTCTTTGTTTTGATAAAATCAATAACATAAACTTTGTGTTTACATTACTCTGTTTACCTTTTAACATATTTTCTTTTTATTTTAGGGTTTTGTCGAGTCTTGTTTTAGTTAAATGAAGTTGTCATCAAATTTTTGTTCTTCGGACTTTGTCTGATAAATCAATAAAAAATTCAAAAAGGAAACTCAAGATTCTCAAAAGACTTTCTTATACAAAATCTTGAGAAGAGGACCCTAAAACCCTAACCGTATATAATACGAAACAAACGTTTATATTCTGTGATCTATAACTCAATATGTAAAGAGGAGAGACCTCATTGTTGTTCTTTAAATTCTAGTAAAAAAAACTTCTCAATTCAAATTCACACCACCAATTCAAACATGTAAAAAAACTCACTTAACTACGAATCATCAATCATGCATGTTTTATCATGTATTATACGACAATACGGCTATTTTTTTGCTTGTTGTAAAACATCATTATTAGATATATGTTTTTCGCTTTTCATAGAACCTTAGAATCTCCAGGAAAATAGTTTTGTTGGCGTTAAAACGTAATTTTAATCAAATTTTTAGTCGCATACCAAAACAAAGGAAGAGCAACAAAAAATTCTTTTGACTAACAAGTTGGCTAGTACATTTGCATCTCGTGAAATACACGAAAAAAGAACTTCTTAAAGTACGAAGCTAACATACAAATTCCAAAAAGTATAAGTGGTAGATTTATGTGTTCGAATTATTCTTTTGAATTAGGTTAATTAAAACCGTTTCAGTAATTCGTCTTGTGCCGCTTTTAGCTTTGGGTACTATCAATAGAGTGTTTTATACTTAGTTTATTAAAAGGGTTAATTTGCTCAATAATAGGTTTTTGGTACAAAATTAAGTATTTAACATCACATGAGAGAAAATTAGGTAAGTAGCAGTGAGAATAAAATAATGGACAATTTTGCCCATATTAAATGTGATAATTACTGACATAAAAAATAAATCTCTAAAAATCTTTTTCCTTCTTCTCATCAATGATCTTTATATATATACTCTCTGCAAAAAAAAAAAAAAATTAGGTAAGAAACAGGTCTACATAACTATTTAATAATATAGTTGACTATTTTCGAGACTATATATATTATTGATTTTTGGAAAGATAGTTGACTATATTTTGTAACTATGATTTGAGAAGATAGTTAACTATTTTTTATGAGATAATCATAATTTTAAAATATAGTTAAGTATTTTTATAACATAGTTGTTTACTGTACAAATCTTATAACATAGTGGACTATATGAAAACGTTGTTATAATAATTACTTATTTTTTAAAAAAGTAGTTAACTATATGTTCACAATATAGTTGTCCATTATATTTTGCATAATGAAAAATTATAAAATACATAGTGAACTATTATCATAAACGTAATTACGTATTATAGTTTGTATAATGAAAATAACATATACAGTTAGCTATTATGAGAACCATATTTACCTGATTTTCGAAAATAGTTAACTCTATCGATCTTCAGCGGCGGCTCAGATTGACAAGGAGATGAGACGATAATGGGAAGTTTAACGTTAGACAACGAGAAGACATATAATCTTAATCCATGCCTAAAGATTTTTGATCTATGATTATTGATTTTATGGATCACTTGAAAGAGATGAAATAAATTATGATGTTTGTGTAAGAAGAAAAAGAAAAATAGTAAGAAGAAAAGGAAGAAACAATGGAAGAAGGACAAGAAAAAAAAAGTGGCTCACGAAAAAGAAGAAGAAGAAAAAGAGGCATGGAAGGAAGAGGAAGAAAAAAAAAATTAGGTTTTGATAAATTTAATTTTTGTTTTCTTAATAATAGTTATAAATTAAGGATGGGTAATATTATCATTTTGTTTGAGCTGAATGTTATTCACTTAATTTTTATTTATTTAATATTAGATTCTTAATTACGGACATAAAACCTATTATACATGCCAATTTTCCCTTATTAAAATTGAAAATATTCACATATTCACAAAACCTATTATACATGAAAATATTCACATATAATCTTTGCATATTAATTGCAACTTCAAAAAATTATATGATCAGTGGAAAATATTGCGGAAAAATAATTTAATGCTACTCCCCTCCGGATTTTATATGTGATTAAAACAGTAAAACAAATTATAAGTTGTGGTTTTTGGATCATTAAGCCTCTGACTGACACACACAACCAACCGATGCAATATCACGAGGAGTCAACTGTGACAATATCTTAGAAGCTAACACCTCATCACTCAACTCAAATATCCCTCAGAGTCCACGCGAAACATTACGCTCTCAATCGGTAAAGCAGATGCAAACGAGCGAGAAGTTCTTGGGATTTCATTCGCAAATAAACCAGGAGACGACGGACCAAGATCAATCTTTGCATCCGTAAAGAATAAAACCCCTATGAAATGAGGGATTTCATCTTCTTCACGGATAGGTACTAAACGCATCTTGTCCATCAAAGGAGATTCATCTTTCTGAAAATTCAACAACACTCATAATTTAGAGAAAAGTATTATAATGTGGATATTTAAAAAAAAAGGGGGTTGTTCTAAGCTAAAGAACATATTGAGAATACAATAACTGAGCCGTCTTGGTCAGAGGAAGCCACCGATCTAAACTACTGCGGCGCAGGAGTCATAAAGACAGTGTAAGGTCCGATTTTTCCGATGAGAGGAGGAGGTGTGGAAGCTTGCAAGTTGCAGACAATGAAAGTGAAGATAGTTTCAGAGATAATCTAGAGAGTGTGGTTTTTTTGTGTGTGTAAAATTTATGTTACTTTTCCAAACTTCCAACGAAAGAGTAAAGACACTTCTCATATTCCTATTCTTTTTTTTTCTTTTTTTCCTTCGAATCTTTTTCTTTTTGTTGACATTTTTAATTTTAATATGAAGTAGAATAAATAAATTAAACTAAAAATAAATTACCAAACTAATCCACATTATATTTTTTTCTTAACCGGTTAATTAAGTGTTTAAATGTTGTTGACAGAAACAAAAGTTACCAAACTAATATGTTCAAACAGTAAATAATAGCCTATATTTTAGGTTAATTTTATTCTAGTCAAATATGCTAGTTACCTTAAATATATATTGTGAGGTAAGAAATGTTTAATTTACACGACAAAAACAAAATGTTTAATTTACAATATTTTGATCTTATCTCTTTATTCTGGATTCTTATATAAGAGCATATGTGCATGACTCTTTATTCACACCACAAAGATCATAAACACAAATACAAAAGGCTAGACCAGCCGTTTATAAGAAGAGGGTGAAAAATTTGATGAAAAAAGTCATCTTGTATTATGGTCATACAGTACTGATGATTAAAAGGTTATTAACTTGCAGATCTTTCTGAACTCAGGTTGAAAAACTTATAACTTAATAACAAGATTATGAGTTTGGTAACATTTTTATCGTCAGTATTGTATAACCATAATACAAGTGGGCTATTTTCACGAAATAAAGTTGTCGTTGTTGCCTTTCTTATTGTTGTGTCTTTCTCATTTCGTATTTCTGGTTTTTATATTTGGATCAAGTTTCCATCATGTATCTCTGCTTGTGTGTTGGAGTAATGTCTTTGTTTGTCATGTCAACTTAATTAACGGAATGTTGTTTTATGTACTAATCTTTGCAACTAGAAGAACTCATTCGTATTGATCACATGAATTTTTTGATTTACTAATTAAAAATAAGCGTAATATTACTATAGAGTTAATTATCCTTATGAAACATCGTATTTGATTTATATTATCATTGGCATGCACATACAATTAAAGATTATTTTGAACACCACATTCGTATATTTTTCTTGGGACATCATTTAAAAAATTAGTAATTACAAATCATCTTTATTTCTCTTCAACGTAAGACATAAACTTTCGTTATTCTTATGAATTCAATTTTTGTTTTCATAGAACAAAAAATTTCTAGTGCCACTGACTAAAGTTCATGTACTTAATTTAATTAAAAATGCATTCAAAGTGAGGAAATGATGCCGCACATCTATATATGTATAGGCTTTTAGTTGGGTTTTTGTTTTAAGGTTTTTGTGTCAATTGTTAAACACACTATGTGTCATATAACGTGTACTTTTTTTTATTCGAGGGTTTTGTAGAATCTTGTTTTAGTTGAAATATAGTCGTCATTGAGTCTTTGTGTTGATAATATCAAGAGAAAAATTTGTGTTTACATTTCTTTATTTTCCTTTGACGTATTTTCATTTTATTCTAGGGTTTTGTTGACTCTTTTTTTAGTTTAAATAGAGTAGTCATTGAGTCTTTATTTTGACGAATTCAAGAAAAAAAATGCGTTGCATTTCTTTATTTTTCTTTCACGTCGTATTTTCCTTTTATTTTACGATTTTGTCAAGTCTTCTTTTAGTTTATATAGAACAGTCATCGAGTCTTTGTATAGATTAAATCAATAAATAAAAACTTTGTGTATTCTTTATTTTCCATTAACGTAGTGTGTTTTTATTATAGGATTTTGTATAATCTTATTTTAATCTAAATAAAATCGGCATAGAGTCTTTGTTTTGATAAGATCAATTAAAAAAAACTTTTTGTTTACATTTTTTCTTCCTTCAACGTAATTTTCTTTTCTTTTAGGATTTTGCCAAGTCTTGTTTTAGTTTACATAGTATCGTCATCGAGTCTTTTTTTTGATAAAATCAATAACATAAACTTTGTGTTTACATTTCTCTGTTTACCTTTTAACATATTTTCCTTTTATTTAGGGTTTTGTCGAGTCTTGTTTTAGTTAAATGAAGTTGTCATCAAATTTTTGTTCTTCGGACTTTGTCTGATAAAATCAATAAAAAATTCAAAAAGGAAACTCAAGATTCTCAAAAGACTTTCTTATACAAAATCTTGAGAAGAGGACCCTAAAACCCTAACCGTATATAATACGAAACAAACGTTTATATTCTGTGATCTATAACTCAATATGTAAAGAGGAGAGACCTCATTGTTGTTCTTTAAAGTCTAGTAAAAAAAACTTCTCAATTCAAATTCACACCACCAATTCAAACATGTAAAAAAACTCACTTAACTACGAATCATCAATCATGCATGTTTTATCATGTATTATACGACAATACGGCTATTTTTTTGCTTGTTGTAAAACATCATTATTAGATATATGTTTTTCGCTTTTTATAGAACCTTAGAATCTCCAGGAAAATAGTTTTGTTGGCGTTAAAACGTAATTTTAATCAAATTTTTAGTCGCATACCAAAACAAAGGAAGAGCAACAAAAAATTCTTTTGACTAACAAGTTGGCTAGTACATTTGCATCTCGTGAAATACACGAAAAAAGAACTTCTTAAAGTACGAAGCTAACATACAAATTCCAAAAAGTATAAGTTGTAGATTTATGTGTTCGAATTATTCTTTTGAATTAGGTTAACTAAAACCGTTTCAGTAATTCGTCTTGTGCCGCTTTTAGCTTTGGGTACTATCAATAGAGTGTTTTATACTTAGTTTATTAAAAGGGTTAATTTGCTCAATAATAGGTTTTTGATACAAAATTAAGTATTTAACATCACATGAGAGAAAATTAGGTAAGTGGCAGTGAGAATAAAATAATGGACAATTTTGCCCATATTAAATGTGATAATTACTGACATAAAAAATAAATCTCTGAAATTTTTTTTCCTTCTTCTCATCAATGATCTTTATATATATACTCTCTGCAAAAAAAAAAATATTAGGTAAGAAACAGCTCTACATAACTATTTAATAATATAGTTGACTATTTTCGAGACTATATATATTATTGATTTTTGGAAAGATAGTTGAGTATATTTTGTAACTATGATTTGAGAATATAGTTAACTATTTTTTATGAGATAATCATAATTTTAAAATATAGTTAATTATTTTTATAACATAGTTGTTTACTCTACAGATCTTATAACCAAGTGGACTATATGAAAAAGTTGTTATAATAATTACTTTTTTTTTTTAAAGTAGTTAACTATATGTTCAGAATATAGTTGTCCATTATATTTTGCATAATGAAAAATTATAAAATACATAGTGAACTATTATCAGATATGTAGTTACGTATTATAGTTTTTATAATGAAAATAACATATAAAGTTAGCTATTATGAGAACCAGAGTTACCTGCTTTTCGAAAATAGTTAACTCTATCGATCTTTCAGCGGTGGCTCACATTGACAAAGAGATGAGACGATAATGGGAAGTTTAACGTTGGACAACGAGAAGACATACAATCTTAATTCATGCTTAAAGATTTTTGATCTATGATTATTGATTTTATGGATCACTTGAAAGAGATGAAATCGATTTTGATGTTTGTGTAAAAAGAAAAAGAATAATAGTAAGAAGAAAAGGAAGAAACAATGGAAGAAGGACAAGAAAAAAAAAGTGGCTCACGAAAAAGAAGAAGAAGAAAAAGAGGCATGGAAAGAAGAGGAAGAAGAAAAAAATTAGGTTTTGATATATTTAATTTTTATTTTTTATTTTTGTTTTCTTAATAATAGTTATAAATAAAGGATGGGTGATATTGTCATTTTGTTTGAGCGGAATGTTATTCACTTAATTTTTATTTATTTAATATTAGATTCTTAATTACGGACATAAAACCTATTATACATGCTAATTTTCCCTTATTAAAATGGGAACTATTTAATCTTTGCATATTAATTGCAACTTCAAAAAATTATATGATTAGCGGAAAATATTGCGGAAAAATAATTTAATGCTACTCCCCTCCGGATTTTATATCTGTTTAAAACAGTAAAACAAATTATAAGTTGTGGTTTATGGATCATTAAGCCTCTGACTGACACACACAACCAACCGATGCAATATCACGAGGAGTCAACCGATGCTAACACCTCATCACTCAACTTAAATATCCCACAGAGTCCACGCGAAAATTACGCTCTCAATCGGTAAAGCAGATGCAAACGAGCGAGAAGTTCTTGGGATTTCATTCGCAAATAAACCAGGAGACGACGGAGCAAGATCAATCTTTGCATCCGTAAAGAATAAAACCCCTATGAAATGAGGGATTTCATCTTCTTCACGGATTGGTACTAAACGCATCTTGTTCATCAAAGGAGATCCATCTTTCTGAAAGTTCAACAACACTCATAATTTAGAGAAAAGTATTATAATGTGGATATATTAAAAAAAAAAAGGGTTGTTCTAAGCTAAAGAGCATATTGAGAATACAATAAGTAATTACAATCTACAATAACTGAGCCGTCTTGGTCAGAGGAAGCCACCGATCTAAACTACAGTGTAAGGACCGATTTTTCCGTGAGAGGAGGAGGTGTGGAAGCTTGCAAGTTGCAGACAATGAAGTGAAGATGGTGCGGGTATGTATACAGTGCGTTCAGGGTACGATATTGCTAGACGAAACTTGGATGCAGACTTGGTGTATGACCAACAATTACCGTCGCTAAATCCGCTGAAGGAACGAGTTTGGAAACAGAAGACATCCAATAAAATCTGTCATTTCCTTTGGCAGGCGGTATCGGGGGCAGTTGCGGTTAATGAGCGACTTGCTCATAGGCATCTCCAATTAGAGAGACGATGTCCCAGATGCAGAGACTGTGATGAGACAATAAATCATGTATTGTTTACATGTCCGCCGACTCGACAAGTTTGGGCGCTATCATACATTCCCAATCCCCCATCTTTGTTCCCTTCGGATAACTTATGGCGTAATATAGACTACTTGTTCTCCAGGATCCCTCCGTGTCTTGATTTGGCGGAACATACCCAGTGCTTCCCATGGATTATTTGGTACATTTAGAAGGCCCGTAATGCAAAAGTGTTTCAAAATATCGAACTAGCTCCCCCAGCAATCCTAGCACTGGCTATAAAGGAGGCCCGAGAATGGTTTCTGGCTAAAAACTTGGTGGAAAAGCCAATATTCTGCGGTGGTCTGGCGTTTGAGGGGGAGGAAGAGCACCCGGAGGCAGTGTTCACGTGTTTTGTGGACGGTGCGTGGAAAGCAGAAAATGCTACGAGTGGTGTGGGATGGATCCTTCAGCTCCAGGATGGGACCTCTGACCTTATGGGTTCACGCGGGATGCGGCGAGTGGCCTTGCCCTTACATGCGGAATTGCACAGCCTCCTTTGGGCCCTGTCCAGCCTCCGTAAGCATAACCGTTATTGTTCAGTGTTCTGTACAGATTCACAGGATCTGGTGAGCATGGTTGACGATCCGCCGAGTTGGCCCAGATTCCGTTCAGAACTTGCAGAGCTCCAAGAGTTACGAATTTCTTTCTCAGACTTTACTCTTACGTACTGTTCTAGGAGGAAGAATGAAAAAGCAGAATTTCTCGCGAAGAATACTAGAACACGTAACTTGGTTTTTACCTATGTTAGCACTACCCCTCCGCATTGGTGCAATGATGCTTCTGTATTTCTGTAATCAATAGGAAAAGTGCGTCTGTGACAAAAAAAAAATTAATTGTTTAAATGTTGTTGACTGAAAAAAAAGTTACCAAACTAATATGTTCAAATAGTAAATAATAGCCTATATTTTAGGTTAGTTTTATTCTAGTCAAATATGCTAGTTACCTTAAATATATATTGTGAGGTTAGAAATGTTTAATTTACACGACAAAAAAAGAAAAAATGTTTAATTTACAATATTTTGATTTTCACATCCTTATCTCTTTATTCTGGACTCTTATATAAAAGCATATGTGCATGACTCTTTATTCACACCACAAAGAACATAAACGCAAATCCAAAAAGCTAGACTACCCGTTTATAAGAAGAGGGTAAAAAATTTGATGAAAAAAGTCATCTTGTATTGTGGTCATACATTACTGATAAAAGGTTATTAACTTGACAGATCTTTCTGAACTCAGGTTGAAAAACTTATAACTTAATAAAAAGATTATGAGTTTGGTAACATTTTTATCGTCAGTATTGTATAACCATAATACAAGTGGGCTATTTTCACGAAATAAAGTTGTCGTTGTTGCCTTTCTTATTGTTGTGTCTTTCTCATTTCGTATTTCTGGTTTCCAACATGTATCTCTGATTGTGTGTTGAAGTAATGTCTTTGTTTGTCATGCCAACTTAATTAATGGAATGTTGTTTTCTGTACTAATCTTTGCAACTTGAAGAACTCATTCGTATTGATCACATGAATTTTTTGATTTACTAATTAAAAATAAGCGTAATATTGCTATAGAGTTAATTATCCTAATGAAACATCGTATTTGATTTAGATTATCATCGGCATACAGATACAATTAAAGATTATTTTGATCACCACATTCGTATATTTTTCTTGGGATATCATTTAAAAAATTAGTAATTACAAATCATCTTTATTTATCTTCAACGTAAGACATAAACTTTCGTTATTCTTATGAATTCAATATTTGTTTTCATAGAACAAAAAATTTCTGGTGCCACTGACTAAAGTTCATGTACTTTAATTAAAAATGCATTCGAAGTGAGGAAATGATGCCGCGCATCTTTATATTTATAAGCTTTTAGTTGGGTTTTTGTTTTAAGGCTTTTGTGTCAATTATTAAACACTGTGTCATATAACGTGTACTTTTTTTTTATTCGAGGGTTTTGTAGAATCTTGTTTTAGTTTAAATATAGTTGTCATTGAGTCTTTGTGTTGATAATATCAAGAGAAAATTTGTGTTTACATTTCTTTATTTTCCTTTGACGTATTTTCATTTTATTCTAGGGTTTTGTCGACTCTTTTTTTTAGTTTAAATAGAGTTGTCATTGAGTCTTTATTTTGACGAATTCAAAAAAAAATGTGTTGCATTTCTTTATTTTTCTTTCACGTCTTGTTTTAGTTTAAATAGAGTGGTCATCGAGTCTTTATTTTCTTTCACGTCGTATTTTCCTTTAATTTTAGGATTTTGTCAAGTCTTCTTTTATTTTATATAGAACAGTCATCGAGTCTTTGTATAGATTAAATCAATAAATAAAAACTTTGTGTATTCTTTATTTTCCTTTAACGTAGTGTCTTTTTATTATAAGATTTTGTCGAATCTTGTTTTAATTTACATAGTATCGTCATCGAGTCTTTGTTTTGATAAAATCAATAACATAAACTTTGTGTTTACATTTCTCTGTTTACCTTTTAACATATTTTCTTTTTATTTTAGGGTTTTGTCGAGTCTTGTTTTAGTTAAATAAAGTCGTCATAAAATCTTTGTTCTTTGGACTTTGTTTGATAAAATCAATAAAAAAATCAAAAAAAAGGAAACTCAAGTTTCTCAAAAAGCCTTTCTATGCAAAATCTTGTTTCGAGGACCCTCAAACCCTAATGGTATATAATACGAAACAAACGTTTACATTCTGTGATCTATAACTCAATATGTAAAGGGGAGAGACCTCATTGTTGTTCTTTAAAGTCTAGTAGAAAAACTTCTCAATTCAAATTCACACGACCAACTCAAACATGTAAAAAAAACTCACTTAACTACGAATCATCAATCATGCATGTTTTATCATGTATTATACGACAATACGGCTATTTTTTTGCTTATTGTAAAACATCATTATTAGATATATGTTTTTCGCTTTTTATAGAACCTTAGAATCCCCAGAAAAATAGTTTTGTTGGTGTTAAAACGTAACTTTAATCAAATTTTTAGTCGCATACCAAGACAAAGGAAGAGCAAAAAAAATTCTTTTGACTTACAAGTCGGCTAGTACATTTGCATCTCGTGAAATACACGAAAAAAGAACTTAAAGTACGAAGCTAACATACGAATTCCAAAAAATATAAGTTGTAGATTTATATGTTCGAATTATTCTTTCGAATTAGGTTAATTAAACCGTTTCAGCAATTCGTCTTGTGCCGCTTTTAGCTTTGGGTACTATCAAAGTATCAACAAAGTGTTTTATAGTTTATTAAAATGGGAACTATTTAATATTTGCATATCAGTTGCAACTTCAAAAAGTTATATGATTGGTGGAAAATATTGCGGAAAAATAATTTAATGCTACTCCCCTCTGGAATATTTTACTCCCTCCAGTTTTTAATGATTGATGTTTTGAAAAAAAAAAATTTCAAAATGTTGATTTTTTCTATTTTCTATGCATTTTTTAAGAAGTAGTAATGGTGAATTGTAAACTTTAATGCATATTAATTGATTTTGTTGAAATACTATTGGGTAAAACTTATGGAGAATTGTTTAGTATAAAAAATAAAACATTTATATCCAACGATTAATGTGTAAAAAACCTAAAACATCAAATATAAAAAAATGGAGGGAATATCTGTTAATCGAATATAAAATAGTAAAACAAATTACAAGTTTTGGTTTTGGATCATTTGGTCACCTACAAAAAAAATTCACTCCAGAAGAAGGAATATCCAAATCCAAATTGTAAATATTGCATATACAATTACAAACTAACATTAAATTAACAGATGAACCAAAACATGGACATATTAAACTCACAATGTACAATGCAATAATAAGAACATGTTTTTGAGTTCCCATTTTGATCAAAACATCTAGAAGACCCTCTTCTCTTTATGACTTGATGATGTGATTGTAGTTGAAGAGTTAGCTAACAACAGTTCATGAGCTTCATTTAGCATCCACTCTTCTCCGGTTTGCCCACCTAAGACGACCAACCGAGTTCCTCCGACTACACAAGTGGTGTGTCCCCATGCAAACCGCGGTGGGCTTCCCTTAACATTCAATATTCTCCATGCCGGTTGCTCCTCTGTTGGATCAAGAAGATAAAGCTGAGAAGCCGAGTCAAGCCCTGCAACCGAACCACCAAAGATCAAGATTCTACCACCAGGAAGGCTAATCGCTACATGATCTAGCCTCGGTGGTGGAGCTGCCATGCCTCCTGGAAGGCTAGATCCATACCCAATAACAGGTTTCCAGCACGGTTCATCCTCGCTGAGATCCATTGTGTATACATCGTTAGATCGGAATCTCAGAGAACCTGATTTAGCAAGACCACCAAACATGGCCAACTTTGCATAGAGCACAAGGCACGGGACCAATGTTTTTCCAAGAACCATTCATGGAAGAATACACTTCACATTCATATGCGAGAGCGTCACCATCATCATCTTCAATATCTGATTCAACCATTTCATCATCTTCAATATCTGATTCATCATCTTCAATATCTGATTCATCAAATACCTTATCTTCACGACTTTTCTTTCCAGTGCAGAATATTCGAAAAGTTTGTACTTATTGATGAAACCAGGGAGTTTCAAGCTTTCTTACGAGAATATGATTAATCCGCCTGAGAGAAGTGATGAAGGACAAATGCACGTGGTATCGTCCTTCAACGGACTTTTGTGTTGCATAAATCAGATTTGCGACGATGATGTAGAAAACCAGTTATGTGATCTGCAGATATGGATTTGTAATCCATGTACCAGGGAAACTCTTTTTCTCCCACAAGGGTAGGAGTATGAGTTTGTGCCAAGTGTAGGAGTAGCTTATTACTCCGACATCAATAAGTACAAACTTTTTCGAATATTCTGCACTGGAAAGAAAAGTGGTGAAGATAGGGTATTTGATGAATCAGATATTGAAGATGATGAAATGGTTGAATCAGATATTGAAGATGATGATGGTGACGCTCTCGCATATGAATGTGAAGTGTATTCTTCCATGAATGGTTCTTGAAAAAACATTGGTCCCGTGCCTTGTGCTCTATGCAAAGTTGGCCATGTTTTTGTGATCTTGCGGTCACCGTAGACGGTTAGAGTGTGTCCGAGGCGAGATGGAGGAGACCATGGAACCGGTATCTCCCTCCAAGTTGGAATATCCATTGAAATGTCAAGTAGGAATGTATCGCTGAGTAGAGCTCCTGAATCAGCACAACCACCGGAAACAATCAGCTTGGTTCCATCGAGTGTGCATGAGCTGTGCCACGATCTTGGTATTGGAGAGGCCAAACCGGATACTTCTTTCCATGTTGGTGGGTCTGCTTCAAGGTCTAATAAAAGACATCGTTGAGTAATCCATGGCTTCCGTAACCTCCAAAAACTACTAAACAGGATCCGTTGACACAAGAAAGCGTGTGACCCCAGCGACCTGGAGGAGGAGCGCTAACCAGAACGGATTTCCACTCGGGACTACTCGAGCCTAGGTCCAACACAAATGTATCATTCATCGGTTGCATATTCACACCTTCCCCACCAAAGATAACAATCTTGTTCCCAACCGCACATGCGCTAAAATTACACCGGGAAGGCTCAACAGTACCTCCAACTGAAAACTTCCTCCACGCCGTTGCTTCATGAGTGGTAAACTCTCGGGCCAGTCGCACCCAACCAATCCTTTTTGCACCAGGAACACTCTCGAGAACACGTGTTGCCTCAGTCCCCCATGTGTTTTGACAAACCATTCTCCATACATCATCATTCTTTGTCAACTCATTAAGCCTCTGACACACACAACCAACCGATGAAATATCACGAGGAGTCAACTGTGACAATATCTTAGAAGCTAACACCTCATCACTCAACTCAAATATCCCACAGAGTCCACGAGAAACATTACGCTCACCAATCGGTAAAGCAGATGCAAACGAGCGAGATGTCCTCGATATTTCATTCGCAAATAAACCAAGAGACGGGCCAAGATCAATCTTTGAATCCGTGAAGAATAAAACACCTAGGAAATGAGTGATTTCATCTTCTTCACGGATAGGTACTAAACGCATCTTGTTCATCAAAGGAGATCCATCTTTCTGAAAGTTCAACAACACTCATAATTTAGAGAAAAGTATTATAATGTGGATATATTAAAAAAAAAGGGGGTTTTTCTAAGCTAAAGAACATATTGAGAATACAATAACTGAGCCGTCTTGGTCAGAGGAAGCCACCGATCTAAACTACTGCGGCGCAGGAGTCGTAAAGACAGTGTAAGGTCCGATTTTTCCGATGAGAGGAGGAGGTGTGGAAGCTTGCAAGTTGCAGAC